>JARIHP010000048.1:0-458002 GCA_029282125.1 Mycena amicta
AAAGTCCAATGCTGCCCGAAAGAGTTGATACGAGCTCAAACCTCGACCTAATGGCCTGCGCTTGGACGCCTTGAAGGGGGACTCTTCGCCGAAAACCAGCAATCCAAGAAGTGTCGCCCACCACGACCCCAAGTCCTCAAATCCACGAACACACATGTGCACGCCTTCACCGAAGCCACGCTGATTCGCCCACACGCGCAACAATGCAAGCGCGTCTACAAATGACGGAGTGTTTTCTTTGAGCCTAAACGTGAAGAGCAGGTCGGCTTTGGGCATCAAGTTCATCAACAATGCGGAATTGTAATGCGGGGTGGGAGCTGAGACACCTTCGCCATCACCTACCAGGCGTAGGTTGGCATGGGCAGGCGATAGGCGATGCAGGGGCATGGGGTTATCTATCGAAAGAACGGGAATGATGCAAATTTTTGCGTTGAGCTTGGTGAAGTCGTTTGGCGAGCCATCTACGGCGGAGACATGAGAGAGGGCGCTTGCGGTAGACGAAACCATACCTTTCCGAGGATGAAGGACGAGTTTCGTGAGCCGTGGGTTGTTGAACGCAGAATCGTAGGCGACATCTACGTTGAGGCTCTTGGAACGTAGGATTTCAGAGGCGAGATGAGCTAGGAAATATGCTCGCTTGTGAAAGAAACGGCCGTTGAGATAGTCCTTTTCCTGGAATAGCGCCTGAACGTTGCGTCAGAAGGAAAGAGGAAGGCAGCAGAACAACGTACAGAGGGCATCTCAACGGACAAATCGACACCGAATTTCGTCGCATCCTTGCCCTTGACGGATATTTTATTGGCCCAGCTGCCGACGACAGTGATCACTGTAGGCTTTTCGAAGGCCACCTTCCAATTCGTGTCTTTCGTCGGCCGGGGAAGCCCATACGGAACAGCGATTCCCTTCTTGAGGAGATTATTTGCCGCTTCGAGAGGATGTTGGGGTGCAACGGCTGATAGCGAGGAAAGGACCGCATGCAAAGCGTTTAAGAAATGGTCCAAAGGAGGGATCCTCGATTCTTTTGGTCGGATATTGGGCAACAGAGCGTCGATCTAGAGAAAAGCTCGACGCAATGCTTGCTAAAAGTTCGAGGCTCACCTGGAGCTTAAATGTGTTGGACTTGAAGAGATCTTTTGCGTCATTTATTGCCCTTAGTTCTTCGCCAGTTGGGGGCAGCTTAAGCTTCGGTGTTGATACATTTTCTGGCGGTTGTTCTGAAATACCCTGCCATGCCTCGGCCGCCGTTTCGGAGACAGATTCAGGTTCGTCACTGAGCCTTCGCGTCTAAAATAGGTCAGACGATAGAACTTGAAGACAAGGCAATGACCTTTCGCGAGCCGTCGTCGACCTCGCGCTTGCGTTTAGTGGCAGACATGAAATATTTTGACAGGTCACACGCATCTAATATGGATTATTTCGCCCTAACTCCGAAAAAAACTGCACCGTACTCTACGAGGTGCTACAGGCACACTGACTACAAAATACACGAGCTGCACCGTACTCTATGAGGTGGTACAGTAACACCTTCCCTCGCGAGTTTCCAATAGCCACATATTCACTCTGGGCAGAAAAGCCGATTGCAGTGGACATGACCCAAAGGTGTGCTTGACGTCGGCCAGTTGGAGAACGCAGTCAAAGATGGGAGGTGTATCTGTCCAATCATGAGATGGGAGGAAAAACAGATTAATTCACTTACCAGTCGCATGGCATCTTTCTTTTCTCGGCTCGCAATGGCCATAATCTGGGCATCATGGTTCAATTGCAACGTCGATATGGCCGTGGTGAGGTGGCCGATAGTTTTTACTGGTTTCGGCTGTGCAGCGAAGGACGCTTCCGCAAGGGCATCAGAACCGTAGACATTGACCAAGCCGGTATTCGATCTGAACCAGATTAGGCAGAGTGCGACCATGATCCATTCACATACCCGATGCCCAACCATCCCTTCGATGTGCCGGCCATGGTGCGAACGGATCCTCGGAACCCTCCATCGTCCTTCCATCTTCGGACGCATCGCCTCTGTCCAACGTCCCACACGTAGACCTCCGAATCGTTGGTTAATGCCACCAGGTTTCCGTCCTCGTTCCCCCACCATAACGATCTTACACTAGCTCCACACTTCAAATCACCAATAACCTGACCAGCGCCGCTCTTCCAGTCAACGAGATGGATGTTTCCTCCACGACCAGCAACGGCTAGTATCTCACCTCGAGAATCGAACGAGGTGATTTCCATCCCCTCTGCACTCCCGCCGTTGCTGGAGGTATCTTGACCACGAGAACGTTTCCGCGGGGTAGACAGGGTGGTTGAATGATCGTACGAGCCCCAAAGTCCTCGGCCGGCCTTGTGCTGCATCTCTCCGCGCTGTAGATCGTAGACGAAATAGAATGGGCGCTGCCCGGTGAGGAGAAGGGAGTTGCCCGATGGGTGGAAAGTTACTGAGGACTGCGACAGAGGCAGGGTCGGTATAATGTAATGTTTGCAGCAGAGGTGAAGTGTGTCCATCCACCTATGAGAGAGTGCGTTAAGAAGAGCAACAGCAAACGAGAGAAACTGACATTGAATAATCTAACCCGTCGTCCGCAGTCCCAACACAAGAACTGGCACGCTCGGGCTTGGGTGAAACGCCAGGCACGGGACTTCTCCGGTTCCCGACGCGGCAGACGCTTGGTTGGGCGTCTCTGAGACGTTCAAATCGAAAGTTCGCCGGGGGATAACGATGCTTTTGTGGAGCGGGGAGGCGAGAATACCAGCGGTCGAAGACAGTAGATCGTCAATCCCAGACGCGTCTTTCTCCTGTGTTCGAGCTTTTGCAGCTTTTGCCCATGCTGGCTGGGGATTTATTCGCTCATATTGCCGCCGCAACCGTGATTCGTACTGGCGACCAGATAGTGTGGTTTCAGAAGGCTCGTCTCGTAGTTTGCGCAGGTCGGTTGGATTCAATAGACACCATAGGCGGATCTGAAGGGTCCTCCCAGGCAGGCGCTTTGCCTGACTTGAGTGGACGATGTTCAAGTTGGTCGTCCGCGGACTCGTCCGAAAGATTTTCCGGCTCGCTCAAGTCAATTGGGGAGTCAGCCGCACCGTCGTCCACAAAGAATAGCTGCCCAAAGTCAGACCAGAAAAACAGGTGAGGGAAAGGTCGAGCACATCGGCATCGGTGAGGTTTTGCATCTCCGCACTTGGTGCAACGACAGTGGTTTGCTTGACTGGAGTATACTTTGTGCCAAATAAAAGGCTTTCGAGGCGCCGCTCCTCGTCATCCTTGTCTGCATCGTCGACTACAGTCTTCTGTCGCTTCCGAGGATGTTTGGGCATGGCAAGAAAATTTGAAGTCACACAATGATGGTCCTGACTTTTCTTCAGCCACGACTTCTCAACTCCATCCATCGACGACTACCCCGAATCTCCGCTCAATTCTCTACGACCCTTATTCGTCTAATGCCCCCCAGGAAGGCTGCTGCCCCGGAGAAAAAGACTCTCCTTGGTCGTCCCGGCAATAACCTGAAAATCGGCATCGTCGGTTCGTCCGAGTCCATCCTCGGTATCTTTGTGTTTAAACTCCCCCAGGAGTGCCCAATGTCGGGAAATCGTCATTCTTCAATGTTCTGTCAGAGACCGGTCCGTTTTACACCCTCGGAGCGAAAACATTGCTCACTCATTCGTTAGACCTTGGCAAAGCAGCCAACTTCCCCTACGCCACTATAAAGTGAGCCCGTCGATGTACTTTGATTTGTTTTTGAATGCGTACAAACAGCCCGGAGGTATGCAGCACATCTTAATATTCCGATTCGCCGACAGTTTCTTCCAGGAAGCACGCATTCCGGTGCCCGACGCCCGTTTTGATTGGTTATGCGACCTCTACAAACCTGTTTCGCGCGTACCTGCTTTTCTCACATGCATCGATATTGCCGGTCTCACCGCCGTACGCTACCGCCGGGCTGTCTGGGCTGTATCTCATTGTGACTAGGGTGCTTCAACTGGGGCGGGTCTCGGGAATGCGTTTTTGTCGCACGTTCGTGCCGTCGACGGTATCTTCCAAATGGTTCGAGCTTTCGACGACGCAGAAGTCATTCATGTTGACGGCGATGTTGACCCCATCCGTGACATGACCACCATCCAAACCGAACTCCGCCTCAAAGACATCGAGTGGACTGAGAAGGCGCTCGATAACCTGAAGAAAACATCTCGGGCGCTGGGAAACACTTCTCTCGCCGACAAGGCAAAGAAGGAGGAAATAGTTAACATATCCTTGCTTTATCAAACCAACATTAACGAGATGCTAGGCGACCGTTGAGAGGGTCCTCAAGCACTTGAACGACGGCAAAATCGTACGCAAAGGAGACTGGGCCAATAAAGAGGTGATTCTTCAGTCCTCCCTTCCGTCCTCAGTCCTTCTTTTCCCATTGTTTCATGACGATAAAGAGCTATACGCTCGATAACCCAGCTCTTCGAGGCGGGAGTAACGCCCCAGCCCATGAGAAGTTTTCCGTTCTGATCCTTTCACCTCGTTGTGTCCACGGTGTTTGACAAGAACTGACGATATTTCTCTAGGTGATTATGGTCTTCATACGCGCTTCTTTCCATGACGATAAAGAGCTATACGCTCGATAACCCAGCTCTTCGAGGCGGGAGTAACGCCCCGACCCAATGAGACGTTTTCCATTCTGATCCTGTCCCTTCGTTGTGTCCACCGTGTTCAACAAGAACTGACGATATTTTGTAGGTGATTGTGGTCTTCACACGCGCTTCTTTCCATGACGATAAAGAGCTATACGCTCGATAACCCAGCTCTTCGAGGCGGGAGTAACGCCCTGACCCAATGAGACGTTTTCCATTCTGATCCTGCCGCTTCGTTGTGTCCACCGTGTTCAACAAGAACTGACGATATTTTCTAGGTGATTGTGGTCTTCACACGCACTTTTTTCCATGACGATAAAGAGCTATACGCTCGATAACCCAGCTCTTCGAGGCGGGAGTAACGCCCTGACCCAATGAGACGTTTTACATTCTGATTTCTTTCCCCAATCCGATCGGAATGACTTGAGCTTACTCCGCTTGGTTTTTCAGATCGATGTTATTAACGGCCTTATGCTCCTCACCGCTAGACCTGTCACCTATCTGGTCAACTTGAGCGAAAAGGACTACGCCCGGAAAAAGAACAAATGGTAAGTCGTACATCGCTTTATACTCAACCCACTCTAAAGAACATTCAGGCTTCCGAAAATCAAAGCGTGGATTGACGAGAATAACCCTGGTGACTTGCTCATCCCGTTCTCCGTCGCTTTCGAGGACAGGTTGGCACCTTTATCCACGGAGGAGAAGGAGGAGGCACAGAAAGCCGCTGGCGCAACTAGTGCGTTAGGCAAGATCACCCAGGCCGGTTACGCTAGCCTCGATGTCTGTCGTTTTTTTTGTTCCTCTCGTTCGCAGCTTACGCCCTTGTTCCAGCTGATTCGCTACTTCACCTGTGGTCCAGACGAGGTTCGAGCTTGGACGATTCGGAAGGGAACGAAAGCTCCACAAGCTGCAGGTGTCATTCAGTAAGCTGCAGGTCCAGTTGCGCCTTGTGCATTATTCTAACATCGCTAATAGCTCCGACTTTGAAAACAAATTTGTTTGCGGTGAAATCATGTCTTACGATGATTTGAAGGAGCACGGGAGTGAAGCGGCTGTCAAGGCCGCTGGTAAAGTTCGACAGCAGGGCAAACCGTACGAGAGTATGTCCAACCCGCTTTCCTTGGCAATTATTCTCATTTCCTCTGCAGTGGTCGATGGAGACATTGCCTACTGGAAATCGGGTGCATAATGATGTGTATGCATATGTACATGTATAGATGTATCTACGACTTGCGTTCAACCACAGCAGGAGTCGGTAAATCGAATTCAAATCGCCGCAACGAACCAGGAGGCGCCTGGGGCCGCGTACAGTCGATCTTCCAGTGAGCCCCGCCGCAATTTGGGCAAGGAGTGGTTGGTGGTTTGGGAGCAGTAGTGTTAGCAAGCGGAGCTCTGCGGATCTGAGTCTTTGTGTGGGTTATAGATTTGTTGTGAAGACGGGCCAGCTTTCGCAATGCGCAATCAATACCCCAATGTGGACCGCCGCACGACGGACATGGCGGAGAGGGAATGCCATGGCGCTCTTCACAGCGGGCTAACGGATGTGGGCCGGCACAAGCAGGACACGGGTGAGCAAAATTGGAGGAAGCTGGAGTTGCCCAATGACGGATGGTTTTGTCAAACTCCTCCCAACGCATGAAGGGGTTCCCAGTGTCTTCTGACGAGCTTTCGAGGTTGCATGATGGGAGGGAAGAGACGAGAGCGGCGAAACGCGCATCTCGAAGTGTGATTCCCGGTAGGCATCGAGCCTCTAGTGTGAGATGATCCTCAGTGGGTGGTCGCAGCGCCGAATGGGTTGTGGTACATATGAATACGCTGGATTTTTTGGGCCAGTTCGTCATGCTGAGTGTTTGCGGATGGTGCTGGAGAGAAAGACATGAACGCGAGTCAAAGGAGACCCAATAAAATGAGGACCTTTTCACGTTCTGTGAGTTGCAAAACATCATTCACAAAGTTCGTCGGGGAGTTGGTGCCGGTGAAATTGAAGCGACGAGCGAGAGCCGCGGCCCGAATAGACGGCTTTTCGGTTCGAACAGGTGTCAGATACCAGCCATGAGCAAAGAGAGGAAACAAAAATTCATTGGCATCGGCTTCGACGATCCAAGGCGTTGGCCAGGATTTCAACTTGCTGGGGACAAGTAAAGCTCGAGCCATGAATGTCACGTCACAGCGACGACCCCATCAATCAAACCATTATGAGCTTGCACGTCCCCTCGCCGTCGCGGCCAGCTTCAGCGGCGGTAGGGCATACACAGCCGTCACCAAGCCAGACGCGACGACAACCACCACAGCACCGCGCTTCTCACCAGGTCGTCTCTTCCACCTCTGACCCGCAACCACCACCCACATTCGTCGATGTCTACTCTCACCCCGCTGCCGTCGCCTACGCTGCGGCACATCCTCGTCGAACAATTCCCAAGTTTGGCCCATACCTACTGCTCCAAACCCTCGGAGAAGGCGAATTTGGCAAGGTCAAACTTGGCCTCCACTCTCAATGGGGCGAGGAGGTCGCCGTAAAACTCATTCGTCGTGGCAATGTCGACACCGCAGTCCGCATGTCCAAGGTTGAGCGCGAAATCGAGGTGTTGCGGGTGAGTGCTTGTTGCCATCGTCTTCTGTCTTTTTCCAACTGTTTGGCAGACGTTAAAACATCCCAACATCGTTCGGCTCTACGATGTAATAGAAACCGACAAGTACATCGGCATTATCATAGAATATGCCAGCGGCGGAGAACTCTTCGATTTCATCCTCGCTCACCGCTACCTCCGCGAACGCGACGCATCCAAGCTCTTTTCTCAGCTCATCTCCGGCGTATGGTACATCCATCAGAAAAAAATCGTTCACCGCGATCTCAAGCTCGAAAATCTGCTTCTTGACCGGCATCGCAATGTTATCATAACCGACTTTGGTTTCGCCAACCGTTTTGAGCACAAGGCCGACGACCTTATGCAGACATCCTGCGGCTCTCCCTGCTACGCCGCCCCCGAACTCGTCATTTCGGAAGGTCTCTACGTGGGCAGCGCTGTCGACATTTGGAGTTGCGGCGTCATCATGTACGCTATGGTCGCAGGCGGGCGTTCTTCTTTTAAGGGTACAAAAGTGCTAAATCGATCTATCAGGATACTTGCCATTCGACGACGATCCGGCCAACCCTGACGGCGACAACATTAATCTCCTCTACAAATACATCGTCAACACCCCACTCTCGTTCCCGGAGTACATCTCGGATGAAGCGCGCGACTTGCTCAAGATGATGCTGGTCCCTGACCCTCGCAAGCGCGCGAGTCTTGACGCCGTCATGCGTCATCCCTGGCTCGCAGCCTACCACGTCCCGCCTGCCGAATCAGGCGTTCCCAATGCGTTTGGCCGCACCGTGGAGGAGCTTGAACGTGCTGCAATTGAGCAGCACCAGATGAAGCGACTGGCCTACCAGCGGCAAATGCGCACGACGTCGAATGGGAACGCCAGCGCCTCTGCGCCGATAGCGCGCTCGCAGACCCAAACTGTGGCACAGAGCCAGCGTAGCCGACGAGGGCAACCCGAGATGTTGTATGATTCTGCCTCGGGTACCGCACCGTATACTGAGGATGACGATGATCCCTTTGCGGCCCCTGGAACGAGACGACCTGCAGAGGGCATACTAGAGGAAGGTGTGGTGCGCGGTGAGCCTAGGCAACGTGGAGCAGACGCCGAACCGCGTCAAAGTAGAGAGGACGCGCCGGACACTCAGACTCCCAAGAAAGGCAAAGAAAAAGAGGACAAGTTCAGGCATACAATCCAGGTTGAGTATGATGGGCAACAGAGGGGTCAGAGAGCACGCGCAGGCAGCTCGGGTCCCTCGAGCAGTCCGCCAAGGGAGCGGTCACGGACACCAACTCAGAGTCCCGCGAGAGCGGCCGCTACAACAACGCCTGCCGTTCCCTTACCGGCTCCCGTCTCCGCCTCAGCGCCGGTTCTGTCATCGTCACCTGTTGCGCAGCAGCAACCAATCGTCCCAACCAGCAATGGGATGGCCGAGGAACATGCCTCAAGTCCAAGCGCGAGCATTGCCGAGCGCCGCGAACGGAGAAGGAGAGGGAGTGTCTCATCTACCGGGCCTGCATCATCTGCGAAGCCGCTTCCTCCTAGCCCGTCCAGCCCGCCGACGACCTGGAAAGGGACGAGCTCGCCTACAAAGAGCGTCGTTGGCCCAGGAGAGGCTATTAACCCCAGCACAAATGGCGCTTCAGAACGCCCCGCTGTGATGGATATGTTCTCAGAAAAAGACGGGGCGGAGAAAGCTCCGGTAGAAAAGGTCGTGGTTCCGGAGACGAAGAAGAGTCGGCGCAACACGCTCACTGGTCTCACTGTGATGGTGAACCCAATCAACTCGATCCGGGCGAACATGTCTCGCAAACGAGAGCCGTCAACGACAACGAGCAGTACGCCATCAATGCAACTCGTTCCACCAACCGTCCCCGCGGTGCCCCGCACCGGAAGCGCAGACAAGACGTTCGAGCGAGAGGAGAGTAACTCTGGTGGAGCAACGATGAAGGCGAGCTCCAGCAAGGCGCGCAAGGTCATGCAATGGATACGCAAGGGACGGGACAGCGTGACTGTTGGCGGCGGTGGCAGCGGCAGCAGCAGTGTGGTCGGCGAGTCGGCTTCGACGAATGATCCCAGCGAGGCAACGAGCCCAGTGCAGGTTTTCGTCACGACACCGAGCAGCAATACGCAACTATCACCCATTGTCACCGCTACTGTTGCAGGAGGACGCAAGGCCTCGGATAGTGCGCAACCCCCATTGTCTGCTGCGCCCAGTGTCACGCCGACCGCAACAACGCCCAGCTTCTCCTCGCGGTTCCGACGGTCCATTAACATTGGTGGAGGCACGGTCAAGGACAAGACTATTACTCGCGACGCTGTTCCAGGAGGAAGTATTTTGCGTGTACACCACGGTGTAGTCGACACTGGGACCATCACCAGCGGTCAACCACCAGAGGTAATGCGCCATGTCAAGGCAGTGTTAGAAGGAATGGGAGTGGAGATACAGATAGAGAGCGAGTACAAGTTCCGCTGTATTCGTGCCAAGCAGCGACGCAGAGGAGGGACGATTGGGTCTGGTGGGTCGACAGCTCCTGGCGGCGTTGCAGCGTTCAGTATGGCAGGAAGCGCGGCGTCCAATGGAGTGAGTCCAAGTCCAAAGCATTTTACAGCGTGAACTGATTCCTTGCAGGTCGACAGGCGTGGACTACCCATACCTGCCCAGAACCCCTTCAGCGGAGGCGGCATGCTACGCGGACTTCTCATGCGCCGACAATCCTCGCAGGTGTCTTCTGGTGGCCCTGCGTCGACGTCGCTTGACGGCGACGACTCGCTCAACAACAGTGGCATCCTTACGACTGAGCCCGCCTCTTTGGCCGATACCGTCTATGGCGAGCCGTCCGAGGACGCTGGCGATGAAGTCCGCTTTTCTGTGGAACTAACACGAATCGACCGCATTACGGATATGTACAGTCTGGATATCCGAAGGCTCAAGGGCAATCTGCGGAGCTACAAGTTCCTCTACGACACGCTCAAAAAGTGTGTTCCTTTCTCATTATTTGACTGGCCTGAATGCTGAGCGTTCTACAGACGAGCCGATTTGCAGCGTTAACATGCTATTCTTTATTTCTTCTGTCCTTTTCCAGTTTTAATACCCTAATATCACATCCTCTCGCGTTCATACGAAATTTGCTCGTGCCTACAATTGGGTTTACTCTTCTAGTTTCTGCATCGCTACCAGCTCGCATATTACACGCTCTCGACAGTTTATTCTCGTAGGACCACGATGGATTGCATAGCTAAACCGTAATGCACCAATCAGTCACGTCACAGTGTAACATTCGCACATTACCCTCACACCGGATGGCCATCGTCGCCCTCCGCTCACCGTCGCCGCCGTTGAGCTCTCCTCGGCAGAGCTCACCTGGCCTTGTCTCTCACAGCCAAATCTCCTCCGCTGCCTCGTACCGCACTGCCCAATCCTCTCATTCGTCCCAGACTCTCGACCCCCGCCAAGTTCACCTCTTAAAGGTCACTGGTGACCACGTTCCCCAGGAATCCTACCATTCAGCCATTGGACCCCCACCGCCCTCTCCTCCGGCCAGCGTCATGGAATTTGAGCTTCCCATGCTTGAGAGTGGTTCACCGGTTATCTTTGACGAGCCGGAACAAATGCACGCCTCGTCGTCTGCATCGACATCCTCGTCTCTGCCTCGCACAGAGTCGCTTATGCGCTCTGTAACGGACGCAAAGCTATCTTTCCGGACCCCAGAATCCGACACAAACACCAAAAACAACCTCCTGCCGCCTGACGCATACCTTCAGCCTCCCTCAACACGACCCACGCGCAGAAACACAACAGGATCGACATCGTGGTCCGCCGGCTCCCATCCCCGAAGCTCGTTGCACGCTCAGTTTGGTTCGCAACCTCATACATACGAGGCGGAGGACCTTGAGGGCGAGCTCGCGTCCGACATACAGCTCCATGCAGAACAGATTCGCCGCGAGCGCCAGTCAAAACGTGCAAAACAACAGCAAGAGGCCGAGGCGGCTCTGACGCGCAATGAGCGCGCACCACCTGTCCGCCACGGCTCGGGTTCCAGAGACGAAGACAAGGTTCTTGTCGGAAACATCATCGGCGAAGACCATGTCAACTACGTCCTGATGTACAATATGTTGACTGGGATTCGCATTGGTGTCTCTCGATGTCAGGCCAAAATCAAACGCCCACTCACAGACGAGGACTATGACGCTCGTCACAAGTTTTCTTTCGATATGTATGTGCCATTTGAAAGTGTTTTCTCTCATAATTGACCTATTCCTAGTGTGGGGAATGAGCTGACGCCATCAGCCAAGTACGACTTCAAATTCAAGGATTACGCACCTTGGGTTTTTCGCGAGTTACGCGAGGACCACTTCCATCTCGACCCCGCCGACTACCTTCTCTCCCTCACCTCCAAATACATCCTGTCCGAGCTCGGCTCCCCCGGAAAGTCTGGCTCATTCTTCTACTTTTCCCGGGACTACCGCTTCATCATTAAAACCATTCGCCACTCTGAGCATAAATTTCTTCTCTCCATCCTCCGGGAATATCACGAACATGTCAAGAACAACCCCCACACGCTACTGTCACGATTTTATGGCCTGCACCGAGTTAAACTTCCCCGCGGGCGGAAGATTCATTTCGTCATCATGAACAATCTGTTCCCCCCACACCGCGACATCCACGAAACTTTCGATCTGAAGGGCAGCACCGTCGGTCGCGAGTATCCTGAAGCGAAGGCGGAGGTTAACCCCCGCGCTGTCCTCAAGGATCTCAATTGGATAAATCGGGGCAAGATGCTCGAACTTGGTCCAGAGAAGCGCGCTCTTCTCACGGAACAGCTTCGTCGGGATGCAGAGTTTTTGCGCAAGATTCGTGTCATGGATTATTCCCTCCTAATTGGTATTCACAAGATGGAACGTGGTAACCGCGACAACGTACGACGGAATACCCTCAAAGTATTTTCACCCGACATCACGATGGCACGCCGAGCAACCTCAACTGCATTTAAAGGCGCCTCAGCCGAGGCCATTGCCATGCGCCGTGCCATGCGGGAGTCGGACCCCAAACGACTAGGTCATGGAAGGGGCACCATCCGTTTACCGGAAGAAGATACGGGCGACCGGCGTGATTTCTTGTTCTATCAGGACGAAGGTGGGCTTCGTGCCACGGACGAGACCAACGATGCCTTGGACAACATATATTATCTCGGTGTCATCGACATCCTCACACCTTACACCTGCGTAAAGCAGCTGGAACACTTTTGGAAGGGGCTCAGTGCCGATCGAGTGCGTTTCCTTGTTTGATCCTCTTATCTTCCGTCTGACCCATATGTAGCACAAAATCAGTCCCGTTGAGCCAGCCGAGTACGGCGATCGATTCTTCGCCTTCATGCGAGCCATCATGCGTGGTGGTGGTGGGGGCGAGCGTTTCAAGCCCGACTACGGCGAGAAGATGAAAACAGAGTAAGTTCATTCGACTGACTGGCATGCCTCACACGCTGTATTTCTATCCCTCCGTTCCCCTCGCATCTAACTTATCTTACCCTAATACCTGCTCGTATCCATCCCACGCTCCTTACACCACGCGCGACAATGCGCCCACACTCCTTTGCTCTGTAGATTTCCCCTCACTGGCGGTCCCACACTCGTTGATTTTTATTGCCTCATCTATCCTGGACTAATGTAGTCTAACAACACTCGCATTTTGCTCTCTTTATGGTTTACATATGTACGCAAATGAAGCCGCACGCGTTTATCAGTCGTACACCATAGCATGCGTTATGCTGTGCTCCGTCACACCGCCCTTTGATTCCGAACTACTATATCTCCGCGCCCGAGATGATGTTCGGAGAAGCCATAAGGTGCGTGTAACCTCACGCGTCTAGAGCGCAACATAACATGAGACAGGCCTGGCAACCGTGGGGGCCAGGGAGACTTCAAATGGAGCGATGTTTCCGGCGACAAGGACCGAGAGGTCAGTATGGCGCTTCTAGTGTTGTCTCGAGGCTCAAGCGCTTCAGAACTATCTTGGACACAGTATCAATGCTCCAACCGGTCGGTGGCAGAAGAACAAGGACGTGCATTGGTACAGTCGAGATCAAGATGGCACCCAAGAAGAGCGCGACGCCGAAATTCGGAAGATCAAAGAGGCTGAAGCAGATGCTCTCGCTGTTGCACTCGGTTTTGCTCCCGCGGACAGGACAGGCGAAGCTCCCACGTCCTCGCCACCGGATGAGCAAGACCAATCCAAGGAGGAGAAGCGACGCAGAAAAGCAGAGCGGAAGGAGGAGAAGCGGGCAAAGAAAGAACAGCGTCGACTCGAGCGGGATACTCGCCGTGACGTCTCAGATCGCAGAGAACGTACGAATCGGCGGAGTGCAAGTCCTCCGCCTCCTCGTCGGCGGTCACTTTCACGAGAGCGAGACTATGGTGCAGCTGAACGCGAACGGGAGCGGGAGAAGGATCGTCGTAGATGGGACACGAATGCGCGCCGACAGCAGCCAGACCGGGCGAGCAGATAACGTACGTTGGCTCTCGAACCTATTCACTTGTCTGTGAAGATTTCATTTATATATCTAATCTGCATGTGGTGGATGGGTGATGTTGGTGTTTGGTCTCTTTCGCACGGGCATCAAACTGCATGGATCTTCCTGACGACGACGCAGATCGCGCATGTGAGGACGCACTATAATATACGTACGGCTCTGGGAGCAGCCCCCGGACTCTCCCACTTTCCTTCGACATGAACAGCAACTTTCTGGGCGGTATTGAGGTCTCAATCCTTGTCGCCGTAATCCTTCTCGGGATGGTCACCGTTCAGGCAGGTCCAACTCATCGCGAACACTTGCCCATTCTGACCTCACCACAGATTTTTGTTTATTACAGCAACTTTTCGGGGGACTCGAGGACAATCAAAACCTTGGTGCGTGCCTCGTCTTCCGTATTTCTGGTACTGAATCCAACCTAGATTGCCATCGTCTGGTTCGTCTACTTCTGGACGCCTGCTGGTGAGGACTGAACAAGCCCGCTAGGTTGCTGGAGACTGCGCATGCTGGCGCGATCTGCTACGGGCTGTATAGAGTGACCATTACGCGATACGGGCGTTTAGACCTGCCCCTCCCCCTTGAGATGGTCAGAACTGTTTTACTGGGGAGTGTAGTCCATCCTTTGGTTCAGGTTGCTATCCCTTGTTCCCTACTTCGTCGCTGACCCTCTGCCAGGCTATTTTCACCACGCGCATATACCAGCTCGGTCGCAATCCAGTAAACCGAATCTTGACGGCAGTCTGTTGGGCCATGTCGGGCTTTGTCCTTGGTACTACAGTTCTGCTCTCAATCAAGGTCTTCTCCGTCTCATCTCTGGACCAATTCGAGCAACAATGGGCCTGGTTGATACTTGGGCTCTTTGCAACGACCGCTATGGTCGACTTGGTTATTGCGGGCGCCATGCTCTATTACACTTCCCGTTCCGGCCAACTGACAGACCAGGCTGTCAAGTACGTTTAAACCAATTTCTCTGGTCTTATATTAACACATTCACCCCAAAAGGATCAACAACCTGGACACACTCATTTTGTGGACAGCGCGTGAGTGACGCTGGCTATTATGAGTACTCGCGTTCAATTACGCGATCCAGAAACAGGACTTTTAACCGGTGCTGCGTCCGTCGCAGTACTAGTTGTCGTATGTGGCTTGCATCAACGAAGCAGAACGGAATTGACTGACCTTCCCATTAGTTTGCGTTGATGAAGCAGAACCGTAAGTCCTTTTATTTGGTTCGATTGAACATCTCTGACATTTTTCTTTTAGATCTATGGTTAGCTTTGCTTGTGTTGAACACGGGAGGTATAACAATCACCACACGAGTGAAGGGATCTGAACCGCGTCACAGTTTACAGCAACTCGTTACTGTCTTTGCTGAACGGGAGACTGCATCTTGGCTATCAGGCCGAAGTACCGTTCACCATTTCCCTGTCGACGGGTAACATGACTTCAGTATGGCATACAAATCGCTTTTGGGCTCTTTCCTGATTCGCATTCAGATTCCTCCGGCCGCCCATTTGAGGCCGCTGACGCCGTTAAAAGCCCCTTTGCCTCCGCCGCTCTCAAAATCGTCCAGCCTTGTTAGTTTGCATCCGCTGGACACACCATATGTTTTCCTCACGGAAGTTCTAGGGACCACCTTCACTCCATTTGGATCCTGCGCGGCTCGAGTCACCAAAATCCCAACAGGAGACAGTTTAAGCTACACTGTTTGACCATCGTGTAGTACTACCTGAATGTATCTATACCAAATGTATGTACGAGTCTCGCAAGATGCTCTAGTCGGTTTTTCCTTTGCCCCAAACGATCCTCTCTACCTCAGCCTTGTTTCCAAATAGCGCAAGCTTTATGCCCTTTGCTATGGTATCAAGTGGGCTGAACATGCCCACGCGAGCCTGGTATGATGCGTACGCTGGGTATTTGGACAACGTAATGGCCTCGGTATACAGAGTGGAGGAGAAGAAGAGGGCCGACAGTGCAATGACGGGGACAAATGGAGTCAACGGCCGTAGGAGTGCGTTGAAATCGATCACTGGCGCGCCGAGAACCGAAATAAACTCTGACGGAGTTGGAAGCTGGGGTAGGCAGGCGAAAGTCATGATCCACTGCGAAAAGTCAGTAAATTATTTTCTCACTGAAGGAAAGGACATACCCAGAAGGACTGTTCGCACAGGAAGTTCGGATGACGCGACCAGGACCACAGACCTCGAGTAAGGAAGCCTCTTTCGACATCGGAAGAGGCTGTAGGATTTTAGGCTAGTTGAGAGGACTGAAAGAGCACGCACTCCAGGCAAGGCGAGCACCTTTCCACTGGAAGTGCTCGTGGTATCTTTTGGGGGTGTGCTTGAAGGTTTGGTACGAGTATTGTTGGTTATCGGCGGTAAACTCGGCCGCAAGGACGACAAGGGAGATCCCGACGACAAAATAGTCGCGGATTGCGAGTGGTTGTGGGGACTGAGTGGCCGCAATGTATGCAGGAACGCCGAGACCAAGAAGAAGGACGTTTTGGATGAAGGCTAGTAGATTCGAGAGACGGAGAAGCAAGGAAACCGAATGGACGCACAGATGAACGTAAGATTTGTGATTTGGAAGAGAATTGGATGAAGCTGAGAGCGGAGAACAGCCCAACGGTAATCTTCGTCCTTTCTATGCAACTGTGAGCGTGGCAAGAATAACAAAATGAAGACCTACAGGTTAAACAAACCGCGTCTGTACGTGTTGTAGGAGAGTCGAAACATCCAGGTTATGATGAGGCCCAGCATCATTAGAGCTCGAGGATTGTATTCGCCTGGAGTGATGCCCAAGGCTGCAGGAGTGAAGGGCGCGAGAAAGAACGCCTGCTCGTTAGGCCACAATGGCAGCAGGACGAAATACGCTGGAAATCTCAATAAGTTAATGGATCCTAGACGGTATCTTTTGTTGGATACCTGAGTAGATCGTTGGGAGAAAGGTCCACAGACCTATACTTTGAGTGAGGGCGGGTTCCCCTGCAGACGTTGAAAGACGTACGGTCCACCTGTGAGACATTCCCGGAGACAATTGAGGCCAGGTAGGTTGCAGCGCTCATGAAAAGGCAAAATTCCACAGGCCATTCGAAGCCTGGTGGAATAGCTACGGATTGCATGATGGCGTTGAGCAAGAAGACGCGCTGATGCTGTGACATGGCTATGGGACGCGTCAAGTTCTCATCCACAACTTGGATACGGCATATTGGAAGGTGAGCGCGATTGCGCTTGAAACTGCAATGCCACTGGCGTTTGAGAGAATTGTCAGGCCAAGGCATCGTATTCGCCGATAATCTGCATCGAATTGCGACATCAACAAACGCCATAATTGTGTCAGCACCAGCCTTAAAAGTCGACAGTCAGTCAGATTCAGATCCCAAGGTTGACCATGGCCACGTTCCCCAAGCACGAATACACCCTGCGTCTCGGGAGTCTTGCGCCAAATTTCGATGCCGAGACCACAATCGGCCCCATCAACTTTCATGAATGGCTCGGAGACTCTTGGGTACGCGATAATCGTTCGATGGTTGCTCACTGACTCTGGCAGGGCATTCTATTCTCTCACCCTGGAGGTTGGTTGAATCGGCTCACCCTGTATTGCTTTCCCATGGCAATCATGTAGATTTCACTCCCGTCTGCACCACTGAGCTCGGCGAAGTCGCACGTCGCGCGGACGACTTTGCAAAGCGCAACGTCAAGGTGATCGGAATCTCCGCAAACAACCTCGACGACCACAAGAAGTGGATCCAGGACATCAACTCGTTTGGGGGCCAGGTTGGTCCCACCGATGTCCAGTTCCCCATCGTGCGTGCCCTGCTTCTCCGGAAACAAAGGTTCACGTGGACCCAGATCGCGGATGCGGATCGCAAAGTCTCGTATATCTACGATATGCTCGACTACCAGGATGCGACTAATAAGGATCTGAAAGGCTTGCCATTCACCGTGGGTCGCATGCTCGGTGCTATACTCGTAAACTTAAACTGGCCACAGATTCGCACCGTCTTTGTTATCGACCCCAAGAAGGTCATCCGTCTCACCCTGTCCTATCCGGCCGTCGCTGGCCGCAACTTTGTGGGGTTTATCGACCTTGTCTTTGATCACGATGACTGATTGTCTGTAGGATGAGATTATTCGCGTAGTCGACGCGATCCAGCTGGGCGACAAACACCGTATTGCTACCCCCGTCAACTGGAAGCAGGGCGAAGATGTGATCATTCACGCCAGTGTGAACAAGGAGGAGGCCAAGACACTCTTCCCCAACCACGTCGAGCATCTGGTATGTTTGACGCGTGTTTCCTGGCCCGTTTACTGAGTCCAACGCAGCCCTACCTTCGCACGACGTCGCACCCAGCGTAAACTGTTAAATAAATGTTAATATTTGTATAACATGTTTGAAGCGAAATTTCTTCCAAATTGGTCCAAATTTAGTCCAGATGGTTTTTGTGAGTCAAAATGGCCTAACGAAGGATGGTATCCAAAATTTTGCTTTGCGCCGCCATGCCACTTCCTCCGCTGCTGTCTACGTACGCACCGCCTGCGTCTACTTCCAAGCTCAGCGTGCCTGTCGACCAGCCGGCAGGAAAGCTTCTTGCGGCCGGGCCCGCCTATCTCAGTCACGTCCGGCTCATGCGAGAGCACGGTGGGGACTTGCTAGCATATCACGCCGCTACGCGCAAGCTGGCGGAAGAAACAGCTCTAGCAAAAGGCAACGGTGCTGCAGAGGACGACGATCTCGGTGTCGGAGAAGAAGCCGAGGACGAGGCTCTGCTTTCCCTCGATCCGAAGGAATGGAAAAAAACAGGACAACTATCGCGTCTTGGGTCTGAGCCATCTCCGCTGGCGCGCGACCCCGGCACAAATCAAGATTGCCCGTATGTTTTTTTTTTTCCCTTCTCGGCTGCTCTAACACAGTCTAAGACCGCAAAAAGGTCCTTCGTCACCATCCCGATAAAAAGGCGCAAGACCACACCGCAGCTTCTGCGCTTGGTGTAACGTTCAACACGAACGACGATGCCTTTTTCAAGTGCATCCAAAAGGCGCATGAAGTTCTCATGAACCCGGAGCGCCGTCGCCAGTTTGACTCGGTGGACCCGCAATTCATCGAGGACCTGGAAGAGATACCTAGCGAAAAAGAATTGAAGGTAGGCTGGTGGATCGCTGTTTCCTTGCTCACGACCTGACTGTCTACAGGGCAAGAGCTCGCTGCCGTTCCTGCCGACGTTTGGTCCCATCTTCGAACGCGAAGCACGTTTCTCGCGTACTCAGCCGGTTCCTTCTGTCGGGGTGCCCACTGCAGATGGCGAGCTTTCGAAAGATCCCAACGACATTGAGGGCCACGAGTTCCCGCGGCTCAAGGCGCATGTCGAGGCGTTCTACGACTTTTGGTACAACTTTGACTCGTGGCGGAGCTTCGAGTGGCTGGACAAGGAGGTGAATGAGGGGAGCGATGCCCGGGACGACAAACGGTACACGGAGAAGAAGAACAAGGCTGAACGCGCGCGCCGAAAGAAGGAGGACATTGCCCGTGTTCGGAGTCTCGTCGATTTGTGCTTGAGGTGAGTGTTTCTGTCGCGCAGGTTCTTTCGCTGACGAGGGATTGCAGCGTCGACCCGCGAATCAAGTACATCAAGCAGCATGAGAAGGAGGCTCGAGAGGCTAAAAAGGGTGGAGGCAAGAAGGCTGGTGCGCCTGCTGCTGCTGCCGCTGCCGCCGCAGAGGCTAAAAAGAGCGAGGAAGAGGCCATGAAAAAGAAGGAGGAGGACGATGCCTTGGCCAAGGCAGAGGCAAAGAAAGCAAAGGCCGCCGCTGCTACTGCAGCGAAAAAAGCGCGTCGGGCTGCAAGAGCAGCAGAGGAAGGCGCGTAGAGTTGTTTAGAAGCATGCATTGCAACATAAAGCATCGACTACATGAATTCTTACTCCCTGGGGGCCCCGCGTCCAACGCCTAGACAGTCGCTGTGAGGAGACACGAAACAAAGAAGAATGATCAAATTTACCAGCGAAGCTCGGACGGTACTCGCCCGGGGCGCCGCCTTCCTTCTTCCGGTAATCGTCGCGGTCGCCACGGGGAGCACGGTAGGCACCCTCGCCACCGCCTGGCCGGACAGTCGCAGGCCGGGCAGGGCGGGCCGCCTTTTTGTGGGTGGCCGGGACAATTTCGGCAGGAAGATGCAGCCTGGCAGCGTTGGTAAACCAGGCGAAAAGACGGAAACCACACGCACCATTCACGCAAGTACTCGACGCCCTCGGGGGTCAGGGTGTAGTAATAGACCTGCCAGCTGAACTGCGTCTTGACGTAGCCCTTGGAGGTCAGGCTCTGGAGGGCCTTGATGACTTGCAGGTTCGGCACGTCGAGGTCGTCGTGCTTGGGGGCGTTATAGTCCTTTTTGGCGACGAGAACACCCTCTGGACGAGCATGAGAGGCATGGATCGCAGCCAGCCAAAGGACGCACCCTTGAAGAGATTCTCGTATATAACCCGCCGGTTCTCCTTTGTAATGATCATGCTGGGTGTGTTGGTGCAAAGGGCCGATGTGCGAGCTGCTTGGGCGTCGCACGAATTCCGGGCTGGACTCTGGGTCAGTCCATCATCCATGAAGGCGACACTCCATCCACCGCTGCAGGACACAGACGGCCGCCAAAAGCAGATTGCAAGGTGCAGCGGTAGACGGAGCAGACGATGAGGGGAGTGCTCACAGATGTGTGTAGACGGGACGACACGGGCAAACGGCGACGACGACGACGGAAAAAATATCTGATCAGAACACGTGACAAATGCTTCGACGATTTGTGCCAACTCTGACTCGTCCTCTCAACGCGTCTTTCGTCCGCGCAATGGCAACAGAACAAGCAAACCTCCACAAGGACCCAGCCACCGGAGAACTAGTCTCAAAGACGTCCGCGCCCTCGTCCTGACTCTGATCCCAACTAATCGTTTCCTTCAGTGAACTCAAGCGTCGCGAAAAAGCTAGGGCAAAGGAGGCTGCAAAGGCCACCAAGCCTTCTGCCCCGCAGAACCAATCCAAGCCAGCTGAAGATGACCTCAGTCCAAACGTACGCATCCCACACACTCCCCGTCGCGCACCTTGTCATTATATTAAAACAGCAATACTACGAACTGCGATCCCGCCAAATTTTGAATCTGAAGCAGACACAAAACCCCAATCCATATCCACACAAGTTCCACGTATCCCGCTCCATCTCTTCATACATCGACGTGTATGGTCCCGACGGCAAAATCCTTCCAGGGGACAAGCTATCTGGCGTGCAGGAATCTCTCGCGGGTCGCGTCCACAACATCCGTGCCAGCGGCTCCAAGCTCGTGTTTTACGATCTCCACGGCGAAGGTAACAAGGTTCAAATCATGGCCAGTCAACAGGATGCCGCCGATCCCGACTCGTTCTCTTCCACACACGACATTTTCAAGCGTGGCGATATTGTCGGTGTCACGGGCACACCGTCCCGCACCAAGAAGGGCGAGCTCAGCATTTCCCCGTCCTCTATGATTCTCCTGTCCCCCAATCTCCATCAACTTCCGTCCTCCCACTTTGGTCTCAAGGACCAGGAGACGCGCTACCGCAAGCGCTACCTAGACCTCATCCTTAACGACAATACCCGTCGTCTCTTCATCACTCGCAGCAAAATCCTCAACTATATTCGCCGTTTCCTCGACGATCTGGGTTTCATGGAGGTCGAGACACCCATCACTTCACTTCTTGCCGGTGGTGCAACGGCCAAGCCGTTCATCACACACCACAACGACCTTGACCTCGACCTCTACCTTCGCATCGCACCAGAGCTCTATTTGAAGGAGCTCGTCGTCGGGGGTCTCGATCGCGTCTATGAAATCGGCCGTGTCTTCCGCAACGAGGGTATCGATCTCACCCACAACCCCGAATTTACCATCTGCGAGTTTTACATGGCCTATGCGGACATGGAAGATCTCATGGATATTACCGAGGCGATGCTCGAGGGCCTTGTCAAGTATCTCACCGGCGGGACGACAATAACCTTTCATCCGGACGGAAACAAGGGCCAGGAAGGCGCCAGGGAGTTGGTGCTGGATTTCAAGCGGCCATGGAAGCGGTATGATATGATAGAGACGTTGGAGGAAAAGCTCGCTGTCAAGTTCCCCCCGGGAGAGACTCTGCATACCGCAGAGACGAACGTTTGGCTGAGGGAATTGTGTGTCAAGCGCAAAGTAGATTGCAGTGAGCCCAGAACCAATGCACGACTACTCGACAAGGTATACAACTCCCCAATTGGATGTCCCATATTCACTTGATTTCCAGCTCGTGGGAGAGTTCATTGAGCCGCTGTGTATATCTCCCTCTTTCATCGGTACGCGGATGTCAATGGGCTACTATCCTTGCCTCACCTTCTTGTAGTTGGCCACCCTCAGGTCATGTCGCCGCTTGCAAAGTGGCATCGTTCACGCCCTGGCCTTTGTGAACGCTTTGAAGGATTCATGTGTGGAAAAGAGTTTTGCAACGCGTACACCGAGTTGAACGATCCATTTGAGCAGAGGTTGAGATTTGAGGAACAGGTGGGTTCTACTTGTTGTTTCTCGACAACATTGAGCTCTGGTTGTAGGTTCGCCAGAAGGATCAAGGAGATGACGAGGCGCAGGGTGTCGATGAAACCTTTATCGATGCGTGAGTTGGACAATAATTTCGTCGGCTGCTCATCCCACGATCGCACATAGACTCGAGCACGGCCTGCCGCCAACAGGCGGATGGGGTTTGGGGATTGACCGGCTTGTCATGTTCCTCACCGACTCTAACAGTAGGTGTTACGTGGTTCTGCTTCGTCGACTGAACCCGTGCAGATATCAAGGAAGTGCTACTTTTCCCCGCCATGAAGCCCCTCGACAATGCGCCTGCTCCAGAGTCTACGTCGGCTGCCGCGTGAGGGCAACGGAAAGAAACCCAAAAATGTAGATTATGCCGCCGTTAAATTCAGGACGCGATTATGAGTGGAGATTATCATTAATGCGGCGTGTATACCCACGCTTTACTCTATAGATATGCCCTCGCGCTCCTTCGTGCCATCTGAAAAAGCGTGTTGGTTGGTTGTTTTCCCAAGACAGAATCCTCACCTCTATAACTTTCCATCCGCCAGTCAGTTCGTTGTGGATCTCCTCCTCAAGACGCGTCACAGCAGCCACGTAGATACATTGCTCAACCTTATCCTCGGCGCCGTCTACCACCTCCCGCGTCACAGCATTCCGGAAGAGCAGGACCTCTTGGGTGGAGAATGAAATGACAAAGACCGGGATTTCATTGTCCAGTATTTTGCCTGTCGAAACCTACAATGGAAGATTCAGCGCCATTTCACGGCAACCAAGAATGTAGTGTACATCGACCTGCCGAATGTCAAGCACTTTGCTGTCGCTTACTAGCCCATGTTTGAGGTATTGCTCCATCGTCGCCCAGAGTACATTGTAAGTCTGTCGACGTTAGGCGACCGACATCAAGATCAAGAATGGACACACCGCTTCGCCGCACCACGCTCTCAGTGCAGCCTGATCTGCGGATAAATATGCATCGACCACTTCCGGAACGATATACTCGCGCAGCTCGCGCTCGAAACCCTCACGCGTAAAGTAGGGGTCCATGTTTTTCATTAGCCGCATGACTTGAGCAGTTTCGTTCTCCTCAAACCACGAGCCGACGGTCTCAGTCATGTTGCGAACCGATGCGATGACGGGGTTCTCCGACTCGTCGTACGCTTGCCGCATGGAGAGGACAGTGCGGAAGAGTGGATTCGTCTCTTTCAAGCGATTCCATTTTTCTTGCCGCGGAGAGTCCTTGTGAAGGACAACGGCCGCGCCAGCCCTGACGCCAAAGAATGAAAAAAAAGAACAAACAGCGAAAGGGTATGGACGCACAGTGGGTTAGCTTCGACTCGCTCTGAAGAGCTCATCCCGCGCGCAATGCCGGCTTTTGCTAATCGCCTCTGACGTCGGAGTCTGCGAGCCTCTCTTTCCTCGAATCCAGCGTGCTTGGCACTGCCACTGTCGTCCAGAGCATCAACTAGAGTTTCGGAGAGAGTTTTATATGCGGCGGTGTTGCGGATGGGCTCTGTGGACTTTTCGATGGTGGCGGAGACGGCTGCTGAGGCTTTGGAGATCTGACGGTCATAAATACGTTTGTCAAGACGTAGGAATGAATACTCACAGCGCGCATTAGCTCACTTTCTTCCATTGTTTTGAGAGCCTCTGACACTGCGTCGCCGACTTTAACACCCGTCTTCTTCAATTCCTCGGCAGCAGCGCGTAACCGAGGGTTCTCTTTAATGCTGGATGTCAGCTGTAAATAAAAGTTTGTTTTCGTGAGGTGTCGGCTGAGAGTGTGCAACCTACGCGTGCACGTTCATATGCAGCTCTAGCGCGTTTCATCGTCTCCGAGTCCTGAAACTTGTCGACATCGCCCTGCAGCTGCTTGACGTTCTCTTGAAGTTCCCGATTTTTCCGCAGCTCATCTCGGAGTACGTCGACGAAGGTCTGGAAGGGAGATTTGGGGAGTTCGTTGTGCCGTGGGGCAGAAGAATGGAAGGTCGCGGTGGGAGAGAGGACGATGGGCCGACGTCGGAGAGAGCGAGCTAACATAGAAAATTTGTGACCACGGTCGCGTGTCGACAGTCATCACAGAACTGTGACCACACGCAACCATGTTTGAACTACGCGACGAAGTCCAGGCGATACAAGACCTCGACACGTATAGCATCGAGAACGAACATGACCTCTCGTCTGAAGACCCTGCGCACCTCCTCGAAGGTCTGTGCGCTGTAGCCACTCACCTCACCTCCTGACTCTCAACCAGGTGCAGTCGAGGCCGTCGCCGACGCCAGCGATGCAATTACCGATCCCGACGTCTTCGACGTTTATCGCAGCCTCCTCAAGTACTCGGATGCAGTCCCCGGCCCCGTTATGAGCAAACTCTTGGATTCCCTCACGTCCGGGCTCCAGGGCGAACTCGACGCCACGACGCGCGACGAGCATGAGCCACCCCAAGTCTACACCGCACACAAACTCCCCATTGAGATGTACGCGTTTCTGCTCCAGTGGTTTGTGTCTGCCGCCGAGAAGGTCAAGCAACCCGACCCAGACGCACCCGCCACCCCCGCTCCCAAAGCTCGCAAGCCTCGCGGGGGAAAGTCTTCAACAAAGTCACGCACCACGTCCAAAAAGACCGCAGAGTGGACATGGGTCGACCAGATACCCGCGATGCTCAACCTCATCTCCAAAGTGCTTCGCCTCTCTTCCCAACGTATCTGGACCACCACTGCCGAGAGAGATGCTTTTATATCGTGAGTACACGATATTCTTTACTGGTACAATGAAGCTCAATTCCGTAGTTGCATCACCCGCCCCGCGTACCACGTAATGGAGAATGAGCAGTACATGAAGTCGCAAGAGATCAAGTACAGCGTATACAAGGTCATTTGTCTCGCTGTAAAGCACCACGGCCACTCCCTCGCCGCCCAAATTGCCATCATACAAGGCCTCCAGTTCTACGAGCACCTCTCCGAACCCATGGCCGAGTGCCTCACCGTCCTCGCAAAGGAGTTCGACCATGCTCAGTTGGGCGACGAGGTCCTCCGCGAGATCGCAGGCATGAATTTCAGCGGGCAAGATAACAAGGGCCCGCGCACATTCTCCAAATTCCTCATAAAGTTCTCCGAACTCGCGCCGCGGCTCATGCTCAAGCAGATGAGTCTACTCCTTGGGCAACTCGACTCGGAGGCGTATCCCATGCGTATCGCTGTTGTTGAAGTCATCGGAGCCCTTATCTATGATCTCGCCGAGACGGATCCCGACGACGAATCGGAGGGCTCACAGAAGAAGCAAATAAACGGCCTCTACGACCTGCTCCTCGAACGCGCGTTGGACGTCAGCTCTTATGTGCGCACCAAAGTGCTCGTCGTTTTGATGCGTCTCTGCGAGATGAAACGCGGCAAATACCCCAAGCAACGTCTCGCGATTACGCAGGTCGCTGTCGGTGCACTCGAAGACAAGGTCGCAACTGTCAGAAAGAGCGCAGTCGCTTTGCTCGTTCAGCTACTAGCGACGCATCCGTACGGGAAACAATATGGCGGGCACCTCGATATCAATGTGTGGCAACCGGAGTACAAGGCTTTGAAGGAGGAGGTAGCCGCTCGCGAAGCGGAGCAGAATGACCGCCAGGCTGTTCAGGAGCAGGAGCAGGATGTTCCGGCGGACGGTGACGAAACGTCCATGCGTCAGGATAATGCGGGAGAGGACACTGAACTGGAAGGTTCCGACGAAGATGACGATCCTTCGGAAGAGGCTCCACGAAAAAAGACAGCACCAAAACTGAAACCACGGAAGTCTCAGGTCTCCGCAGAGCTCACCGCGCAACAAGTCCTCATTGAGCACCAAAAGAACACGGAGTTGTTGGAAAAGCGCCTCCTCAAAAAATACTTTGCTGACGCGCTCAACTTCATCCGCCAAATCGATGGAACGGTCGAGACCATGGAGAAACTTCTGGGGAGCAAGAACAAAGCGGAAGTGCTGGAGGCTATGGAGTTTTTCCGCGTTGCCAACGAATACAAGTTCCACTGGGCCGAGGTAGGTGACGCGCTTCTTGACGTTCAAACTTCTCATCCACCGCAGTTTGGCATTAAAAAGATGTTACACCTCATCTGGAATAAGGATAACGGAAACTCGACATCGGAAGAAGGCCAGGACCTCAAGGGCATTCGCCAGAGATTACTCGAATGCTACCGCTACTTGTACTTCGACCCCGTTCCCGATCTAGACCCCAAAGCGCAGGTTCAACGTATCGCTAAAAACATGATCGAGTAAGGTTTCGCGCCTTCTACTTATGCCTCCCTAATCGAACGCGCAGGCTCACGGAAGGCGCAACGCTCGCAGAACTGACGAGTCTAGAGGAAATGATGCGTATTATGATGGAGGACGACCAAATCCATCCAGACGTCGTTGCGAAGCTATGGGGGGTGTACAGTTCGTCTTTTTGTTCATGTTCTGTGATGCAGAGTATTCTGACTGTTACCAGGTACTCGGCGAAACATTCCTCAGGAACAACGTCAAGGCGCTATAATGATTCTCGGGATGTTGGCGCTGGCCCGGCGAAGTGTCGTCACTGATCATGTCGGCGTGATGCTTCAAGTTGGGCTCGGACGTTTGGGAAGGGTACGTTGTGGGCGTATGCCGTCAAAATACTCATTCTTTGTCAGGAGGATCTGAAGTTGGCACGGTACACCTGTGTTGCGCTGCAACGGCTGAATGGTAGCGCAAAGAAAGTTAAAGGTGTGTAGAACGTATCAAGCAAACCGCGAACTCAGATGGCATGCTCAGGTTCCTTGCTGGACAAGACCATTCGCTTCGACATGAACGATGCCGTTTTCCGCCACCTCCAAGAGGCTCTCGAGCACCCCACTCGTTCGAAAGAGTGGTTCGGCCTCGCCGAACAGGCCATAAATACCATTTATGCCCTAGGGGACCATCCAGATTTCCTTTGCAACGAGCTTATCAAAAAGCTCACGCTAAGAGCATTCACGGCCAAGCGACCTCAGGATTTGGACCAGCCTCAAGAAGAGCAACCGAAGGATCCAAACGCGATGGACGAAGATCATCCAGGCGATGTGTCTCAAGTATCCGATGGGACTTCCATCCCGGATGCGACCAAGAGTGGCGACATGGGCGATGTGTTTGCGCTCAGCCAACTGTTATTTGTCGTGGGTCATGTCGCAATCAAGCACATCGTTTACCTCGAGCTCGTGGAACGAGAGTGGAAACGGCAGAAAGATGAAAAAGATGGAGGCAAGTCGTGCTACTTACCTCTGCGAGGTGTGCTTTCTAACGTCTGTATCCAGCGGACAAGCAAGCGGACTCCCAAACCAAAGAGCGAGAAGAGCTGGATCAGGTAGCTGGGAACGCCGAGGACGAGATCGGGGAGCGTATCGCAGGCGTTCGAGAGACCGAGTTGCTGTACGGCCCCAACTCATTGCTCGCCGTGTACGGTCCGATGCTTGTGCGCATTTGCGGGAGCCCGCACAAGTACAAGGTAGTCATGCATTTTTGGAGACGATCGAACATTCCGCTCACATGTCTAACAGAACCGTACTCTGAAGGCTGCTGCGACGCTGTCCTTTAGCAAATTCCTTTGCGTCTCCTCGCAATTCTGCGACCAGAACCACCTTCTGCTGTTCAAGATATTGGAGACGTCAAAGAATCCGAGTATCCGGAGTAATATCGTCATCGCACTTGGCGACGTTGCGGTGTCTTTCAGCAGCATCATCGACGAGAATAGCAACGAGCTGTACAAGGGTCTGTCGGACAGAAACCTTGTCGTCAAGAAGAATACGCTCATGGTGCTCACGCATCTTATCCTCAACGGCATGATCAAAGTCAAGGGACAGCTCGGCGAAATGGCAAAATGCATCGAAGATCCCGAGCCCCGGATTTCTGATCTCGCGAAACTTTTCTTCAAAGAATTATCGACGAAGGACAATGCCATTTACAACAACTTACCTGACGGTACGTCTATCACTTACTTATCGCTTGCGTCGCTCAATGATGAGCGTCTCTCTCCCAGTCATCAGCCATCTCGGTGTCGGCGAGCATGCAGTTGATGAAGAAACTTTCCAGCGGACCCTCACGTACATCTTCTCATTCATCGAAAAGGCGAGTCTTTCAGCTAAATCCGATATGTTCGTTCTGACCCATCGTTGAAGGAGAAGCAAGCTGAGAGTATTGTCGAGAAACTCTGCCAGCGGTTCCACCTTTCAGAGGATCCGAGGCAATGGCGGGACATCGCGTTCTGCATGTCCCTGCTGCCCTTCAAGTCTGAGCGTTCAGTGAAGAAGCTGATTGAAGGTTTGGCGTTCTACCGCGACAAGTTGCATGAGGAGGTCGTATTTGAACGATTCACCGAGATCTTGAACAAAGTCGGTGTCCGCGTTACTTATTGGGATATCACTTACATGGTTCACAGGCGCGCCAAAACAAGTCGCCGAACAAGCCAGACACGGAACTAGCAGAATTTGAACAGGTGGGTTGTTATTTGAGGTTGCGAGTTGGGGATTAATTCTAGTTGAGATCTTGGAGGAGCACAGGGCTCAAGGCGAACAAGACCGTGATCTCGAGAAGAGGGTTCAAGGCAAGAAAGCCGCAGCAAAAAAGAAGGCCTTGAAAAGAAGTACGGCACAAACCTTTCTCTCCCTGGTGTTAAAGCTAATTGTGCATTCAGAAGGACGAAAGAGAGCACCGGTGGCCGAAGATTCTGAGGAGGATTGATTTATTTATTTCATGTTGTACGACGATGATTGTACGTCTCTTATTATAATGTACTCATTCGTGGTTCCTCGAGCTACGAGTCAATTAGAAAAATTAGAAACTGGTGTCATGAAGAGCACATGAACCCGACACATAAATATTGGTACAGAGGTTTTAATGTTGCCAATGAGGAAATAGATTGTGTGCACAGCACCAGTCTCCATATTTGTTAGCTGGATCTACGTGAGCTCGCGAACGGCTAGAGTAAGCGTTAGATAAGGAAAGTAAAGAACTAGATTCATTAGACCACATACCTGCTCAGATAGTTGGATCTCGAGAGTCAAGACAGATCACGGAATGAACCCAATGCGGTAAGATTAAGATTAGAGGCCAAAGGTCCCAATGTGGAACGGCCCAAACCCATACCCGGCGGCGGCGAGCTGTACCCTCCTATGAGTACATCGACCTCCTACCTGCAGTATGGGCTGTACAAATTGTAGACAATCAAAAGTAGTCCAGAGCAAGTCCAGCGGACACTAGTACCCAGAAGAAGCATAACCAAAATCACAAACCCCACTAATCGTCCTCGTCATCCGTGTCCAACCACTCATCGTCCTGTGTAGGCTCTTCATCGTCACTGTTAGGCGCTAGCTCAGATACCATCGATGGTAATTTCCTGCAAAACCAATGCCAGCTCCTGCACACTCGATAGACAAAGCGCGCCATGGGAACGACTGTCTCCCAATGGAAGATAAGGTTGCGCATCGGACCTTCAGCCTCCTCACGCGTCATCGGCCCATGCCCAAGTAGCACATTATAACCCTCCGCCAGCGCCTGTCGCAACTGCACGTGCACCTCCACCGTCTCCGCCGCCCTACATTGGAGAAAGACATGCCCTGGCGTCTCGTAAGCCTCCCCACACTTACGACACATTAGTGATTCCGGGTGTGACGGGTCGATACGATTGCGGACGCGTACTAGTTGGCTAGCCGCCTTTTTTATTTACTTTTGTACTATTTACGTCTGACGTGACCTAGAGTCACGTCACGATATACATTTGATCTCGTCTCTCATGTCGTGAACGACGACCTCTACGTTCAGCGCGAACCACGCCCCGGTTGGACCCCCTGCCTGCCTGAGTATGCGTCCAACTGCTCGCGCTGGTCCCCGCACATATGGACTAAAACTCCTTTCTCTTTTACTACGACAATGGCAGTCGACGCGCTCTCTCGGGCAGCGTCGACGCTACGACATATCACAAGGCTCCGGCAGCCTCGATCCTCACCTCGTATCCCTACTCGTCGTCCCTACGGCACCGCTAGCCCCGATATAGATGAGCAGCATCACAATGGAGCCCACCGCCAGGGGCTACCCCCGGGCGTAGCTCACGACGAGTAGAAAACGACTACCTCTCGTTGCTAGCGCTCTCCCCAGGGCTGCTGGTACGGGGGGCTGAGGGGAATCCAGCGCCGGTCGCAATCTCCCTGGTGGAAACGACATCACGCGAAAATTTCCCCGACGTGAATCTTTTTGATCCTCTCCCCCTTACGCACACATGGAGATCGCCAAGCGCCTCGAAACGTTGATTGGCCCTACCTTAAAAGCTTAAAAGGCCAGCTTCTTAGCGAGTCACACAAAAATTCTCTTGTCCTGCGACCGCCATCATGCCACAACAACCCACGGGCCAGACGAATTCCGATTCGCGCCCTCCTCGCACTCAGACTCGTACGACATCCAACTCTCGCGCTGCGGGAACGGAAGCTCTGCCTATGTACGGCAACGTCGTCCCAAGACAACCCAGCACTGGCCTTCCTCAAGGACCCCGTCCGTCGGCAACAGCTCCTACAGCATCTTCTATGGCTAGGAATGTGCATTCACCGGCAGCCCCGGTTGCGACCCGCCCCAGTGCTCGTCTTGACGCCTCAGCATCCCCCATTCCCCGTATTATCGAGTTTACGAACGCGAGACTCGACAGCGCCCCGCAGGCTGCAGTCGTTTCGCGCTCGAATACCCCAGCTACTGGTGAATTATTCGCCTTGGATGGCGAAGGCGTGGCCCCTGCCAGTTCCGGAGTGGGCATCAACTTTGAATCCGCCTCCCCTCCTTCCATCTCGTCCGAATCATCTATCTCGGGCGACGGGCGGTCTGAAGGACAAGTCGCAGACGAGCTCCTGGCGAATACAGGGACGGCCTCGGGCGTTACCTTCTCCAGTCAAGTAAGCGAGCACAGCGACCACACCGTTCACAATGGGTCGGAAGTTCCGTCGCGCCAGGGTTCACCCACAGGCCGCGACGACGATAGCATATCCGCCATGTACTCTCGCGACGCCAGAGCGAATCAGCTCGTCCCATTGCTACAAGGATACGGACGCAGCATCGACTTGTACCGAGACGAAGCCATCTTTCAATCGGTGGATCGGCTTCACCCCCCCTTCGACCCGGATCGAGACTACAACCCTCTTATTCCCTACGGTGTCGATGGCCAAGGGCGGCTCGCTGGTTATCCTACCGAGAAATCGGAACAGCTTCGCCATGTCCTCATTCGATTCCAAAGCCCTCAAAAGACCTTCCTTTGGGAGTCCTTGATTCGAGCGGTAGCGGAAATACAGGATTATAAAGAAGACCATTTGGCTTTGGAATCCCGCGGGCAGACGTCGAGTGGTGAACCTTTGGATGGGTTCCCGTTCGACGCGCTCATGTTGATAGCTCATGCCGTATTCGCCACGCATCAAATCCTTGCAACGCTGACGTCCTTCACGTCGAGGAGCCCACGTTCCAGTTACGAAGTGGATCCTAACTACGGATTCTTGAAAATGCTCGAGTCTTTCCATGACCCGACTACTATCTTTGTTTCGTTCGGAGTACTACGGATGCGCCTGAGCCGGGCCGTTGTCCATATACAACGCCAATTGGGACAACTGCGTCAAACTCTCGCCGGAAGTGAAGAAGACTTGGCGAGTTCGATCAACTCGACGGTTTCGGAAGTGCGCCAAAGCTATGGAACTCGTCCCTTGGAGGAGGAGCTCTGGAGAATTGCCGCTCGCAAAGACTACAGGTTCACGGAGTTCTTCGGCGACAAGGAACAATTACACCAGGGCTTGAAGTCCATGTTCGAAGCTGACCCTAAGCTCAACACGTCTCCGTATAGGCCTCGTACTTCGGCCATACCGTTCGTCCAAACTGCCTTCACTTCTGGAACGCCGCCTCTTCGCTCGGCGATGAAGAACAACGCTACCACGCTTGCTAACACCTGGGCGCCTGCCCCTGGAAGCATTAGTCATCTTCCGGGAGCCAAGCGAGTTCCAAACGTTCTTTCGTTTTTCCCTGGGGGGCCATTGATGATACCTGCTCAAGCCGCTACTGCCTACGCTAGAGGAACTTACCCTTTCAATCCGTCGATGATGAATTCTCAACAATTTGCGAGCCAGAACGCCCATCCCACCCCGAACGCTCCTCAGGCTGCCTCGGTTCCCGTTGGCGCTGGAGCTCCGGATAAGGGTAATCCGCCAGACCCTTCTTTCAATAACGGGGCGGCCGGTAACGGCGCTCCTGGAGGAGAATTTCCGGGTGGATTTACGAACGGAGGATACACGTTCGGCCATCCGTTCGGAGGCGCCGGTCCGCCCGATGATAACAACGGCTACTCCTCTGGCAGTCCGGGCGTGTTGCCCTCGAACGATGCGACTAGAGGCAATCACGGCCCAGATCAATGGCAGCTCAATCATAAACTGCCTCTTTCTGTCGTTCCCAAATGGGACGGGGAGGGCAAGACAGCGATACAATATCTGTCCTCCATGGATCGGCTAGCGCGCCATAGCAAGTACATGTTTGCCCAAGTCGGTCAGATGGGTCCGATGCAGTTCCAAGGGCTCATGCTAGAATGGTGGATTCACTTAACAGCCAATGAGCAGAGAGCCTATTCTGGGGACTGGAGTTTCCTGTTTAACGCCCTATCGAGCCAATTTCTCACTCCCGAATGGCGCGACGATCGCACTATGGAATTCGACGCTATGCGTTTCAGACAGCATGGTCAAACAGAAGAACGTCCCGTTCAATTTTTCCAAAGACGTATTTCACACAACTCGTTCCTGAACCCTGTTATGACGGACCTCCTGGATGAGATGAAGCTTGCCATTACACGTATCATATCCAGCCAACCTCATGTATGGGCCGGCACTATCAACACGAAGACCTGCCCTACTGTCACCGCTTTGCTCTACAACGCCCAGCAAGACGAAAAGATTCTCTTGTCGCTCTGGAAGATAGCTAATGCTAGCAAGCCCATGGCGCCCCATATGAACGGGGCTGCCTCGTCTATCAGCCGTTCCAGGTCTACCAGACCTACATTCCGACGCGCCGTACACCTGTCGACGGTGGACGAAGATGACGGGACGGGGCCGAATGAGGGGGTCGAAACCACAGCATTGGCCGTCGATGGTCGTCGGGATACCAACGCGAATCAGAAACCACGGGAAGAATTCCCTGCTGGTGGCGTAGTAGGTGGCTATCATTTCAAGCGCGACGATGCTACAGTCAGCGCTCGCCCACCAAAGAATGGAGTTTGCTGGATCTGCACAAGCCCCAAGCATCTCATGCGCGACTGTAGTCACTATGGTCGCTGGGACGCCATGCGTCACGCTAATTTGCTAGAAGTCGACATCTCGGAGGAAGACTGGGCGGCTGAGGAACAAGATTATTTAGTGCTACTCTCTGAAATACATACTTCCGCTTACCCGCTGCGTGAACCTGAGCTATCCGACTCTGAGAAGGACCATTTAGTTGAGATTTCCGCCGCTACTGCGCTCTATGAAAAGAATGCGGGTCCGAACAGGAACGTACGACGCGCCGCCGCTACAGCCAAAACTCCAGGCTGGTGGATCAAGGGCAAGAGTAAAGAAAGTCCCGAGGATCCGTGCTCGATGATGTCGAGAAAGCTCTGGAGGCAACTAGGGTCATCAAAGGAGCACAAGGAAGTGAACGCAGCTGCGATTGTAGCCGCTCAGAAGGGGCGTCAACTACCCCCTGGACTCAGCGCCCTTGACTCGCAAGCGCTACATACGCGAGTAAGAGTGGGTTCCACTCTTGCCGACGAGATACGGGGGCGTATCGACTCAGGCGCGGATATATCTTTAATATCTGAAGAGTTCTGGTTATCCTTGCCTGACCATCCAGCGCTCAGAGAAGGCTTACGTATGAAACTGTACCACCTTACCGGCGCGGCGAAGATACTCGGCTACATCTCAACGAAGATCTACATGACGGATGTTGACGACGGACTAGTTAGCTTCGATCTGGAATCTTACGTGGTACGCGATATGATGGTCCCTCTCCTGCTGGGTGAAGACTTCCAGACGGCTTATGAAATTGGCGTCGAACGGAAATCCGACGGCAGCTGTGTACTCAAGGTTAACACCGGGGCAGGGAGATCCAGCATACCCGCATCGTCCTCCAAGCTCGTCGACCTCGGGTTCGAGGTCAAACGTATCAGGCTGCCGAAACGCGCGACCCCAGTCTCCGTGCAAGCGGGTCTGCGCGTTGGCGCCTCACGCAGGGCTAAAAAGGTGGTCCGCCGGGAAGCGGCTCAGGCCGAAGAGAAACCCGTAGTTGCGGCTCGAGATGTACTGCTAGGACCCGGATCTGTACACAATGTCCCAGTTACGGCTGACTTCCAGGGTCGGGAGGAATGGTACGTGGAGAAGGTCTTAATCTCCACGGATGATGGAAGCGTTCTGGCTGCGCCGTCAACGCTAATTTCGACGAGCGCGCCTATACTTCCCATTGCCAATCCGACGACTCGACCATGGTTCCTTAGAGCTGGAGATATCGTCGGAAAGCTGCGCGATCCTCAGAAATTCGCGGATACACCCAAGGACAGTGATCAGGAAGCGAGAATGGTAGCCCACGCCGAAGCCATAGCCAAGATCATTCAAGTGACTTCTTCCTCGCAGAACGGAGGAGCGGACAGCTTATCGGACCGAGATACTGCCGCTGAAAACTTGCCCGCCGAAGAGGAGGAAGAGCTGTGGGAAGGCCCTAAAACGGCGGCGATGGACGATCCGAATCGAGAACCAGTACAGGATGTTACCACGGCGGTTAATCTGGGCCCTGACATTCCTCCGGATATTCAGCCGAAGCTGTTCAACGTACTCAGGAAACATTCGGCCGCTTTCGGCGTGGGAAGACGTTTTGGGTCCGTGCCTGAAAAGGCCACGATACCTATACAACCTGACGCCAAACCAATCTCCCTGCCTATGTATTCGACGTCACCACTGAAGCGCGAGGTTATCGACAAGCGAATGGACACCTGGTTTGCAAGAGGAGTAATCGAGCCATCGGTCAGCCCATGGGGAGCACCTTGTGTCGTCGTGTTTCGCAACGGCAAGGCTCGTCTGGCGGTTGATTATCGCAAGCTCAACGCGTTGACGATCGCAGACGAGTTCCCAATACCTCGACAGTCAGACATTGTGCAGGCCCTATCGGGCACCCAAGTGCTGTCTTCGTTCGACGCACTAGCGGGATTCAATCAAGTAGAGGTACAGGAAAGTGATCGGGAAAAAACAGCGTTCCGCTCGCACCGAGGACTATGGCAATTCGTCCGAATGCCTTTTGGCCTACGCAACGGGCCGTCGATATTCCAACGCATTATGCAAGGAGTACTCGCGCCCTTTCTTTGGATTTTCGCGCTCGTCTATATCGACGATATAGTGGTCTTTTCACGCTCTTGGGAAGAACACCTCGTACATGTTATATCCATGCACATTCACTCCGACCCCTCCGGTCTCCGGACTTACCGGAGACCTCGGAGGCTCCGGACTTACCGGAGACCTCGGAGGCTCCGGACTCCGGACTCCGGACTTTCATCTCCGGACGATCTCCGACATAGACCTAAGCCCTCGGGCTACTTGGGTTTTTACGCAATGAAGGTTTACTGAGCGTTTCCCATATTGGGACTCCATTCTTATTGTTCTTATTGTCTCTCGCTTATTTCCTTATCTATCGATAATCCTTATTGTCTAGCTACTTACTTCTTCGTCTCCTTCCGGTTCCCTACTTACTATAAATACCAGTAGCTACTCGTCTTGTACTTCAGTTTGATTATTAACGTTCTTGACTACTCGTCTTGCCTTTGCCTCTCTCTTCCGGTCATCCTCCGACTTGCTCCGCTTCTGCTCCGCTTGTCGACTGGGACCTTCCGTCTCGTCTCCGGCCAGGGTAGTACGCACACCCTTACTCTCCTGTGGTGCTTGCGCTCATTCCGGTTACATCCGGTATCTCCGCTCCGGTTACCCCTCCAGGTTACTTCCGCATATCTCCGGCACGGGATTTAACAGTACATCTGGATCGAGTATTGGGAGCTATTGCCAAATCAGGAATTACGCTGGAACCCACGAAGTGCTTCCTGGGTTACAATTCCATACTACTTTTGGGTCAAAAGATCTCGCGACTAGGCTTATCGACCCACAAGGAGAAAGTTGCAGCTATACAGGAACTACAAAGCCCTCGATCCGTTCTAGAGCTTCAAAAATTCCTAGCAATGGTTAACTATTTCTCGACCTACGTCCCATTCTACGCGTTCATCATGCAACCATTATTCGCGCTTCTAGCGAAAGGCGCTAAATGGGATTGGAGGGCGGAGCATGAGATTGCTTTTCAGCAGGCGAAGGACGCGCTCTCAGATGCTCCCGTACTTGGGCATCCGGTACAGGGCGCGCCTTACAGGCTGTACACGGACGCGTCCGATTACGTGCTCGGATCAAGCTTGCAGCAAGTGCAAAGGATACTGGTCGCGGATCTCAAGGGTACTCAGACGTACGAGCGCCTGCGCAAGGCATATGAACTCGGTTTACCGGTCCCGAAATTGTACACAACTTTGACAAACGATGTTTCTGAGGGTGCCGGCAAGGAGGAGTGGGGAACATCTCTTGATGAGACATACGTACACGTGGAGCGTGTTATCTGCTACTGGAGTAGGAGTTTGAGATCCGCCGAGCGGAACTACAGCGCCACGGAGCGAGAGGCACTGGGTGCCAAGGAAGCGCTAGTACGCTTCCAGCCGTTCATCGAAGGAGAACAGGTTATCCTCGTAATGGATCATGCGGCGCTTCAATGGGCCAGAGTCTACGAGAACACGAACAGGCGGCTTGCGGCATGGGGGGCGGTATTCGCTGCCTACCCGGGTCTCAAATTGTGCACAGGCCGGGCAGAGTCCACTCTAACGTGGATCCCTTATCAAGATTGCCGCGAGCGCTGCAACATAATTCGCCCATCCGAGACGACTTGGACCCAATCACGCAGGACGAGGAGAAGCGCCGACGAGCGGAGTCGACAGAGGTGAAACAGGAATACGCGCCAGCGAAACGGGCTGCGTTCTCCGCTATGTGGTGGGACGAAGTATTGGAGATGCGAGCGTTTCCTATATAGACTCGGAGACAGAGGAAAGCGGAGGAGGACGAAACGGCCAGGTTAGCCGGTGTGAAAGTTCCATCTAAACTGGGTTTGAAGGAAATGGAGGAGGCAGAAGCAGAGGAGGATTCTCAGCGCTCTGGCAGGGCAGCAGAGTCAGACTCAGGAACGTTGACCCAGCGCTCCAACGGGGCAGCAGGGCTACCCGAGCAGAGTCCGCCAGCGGACGGAGAAAAGGAATCGGATGAAGAGGCAGGGCCTCCCGACCATTGGAGCTATCCTACCGGGTCTGACGGACCAGCGGCCGATCCAGAGGAGGATTGGAATCTCCGGTCTCACTTGTTGATATCTGTCGATCCATCCGTGGTAAAGGAATTTGTTCAAGGATACAAGGAGGATCGTCACTTCCGCGACAAGTATGTAGATGAAGCGGCCAGTCCTGAAAAGAGATTGACACCATCTCGATTCAAGAAAGGGAGAGACGGAATGCTGTACTTCGTGGACGCGCACTGGGATACTAGACTCTGCGTACCCAAGAAGATGGTCCAACGGATCTTGGAGCATGTACATGAATCCGCTCGAGAATCAGCCCACGCTGGCCCTATGAAGCTCTTGGCTCATATGCGAGAACTATTCTATTGGCCTACCATGAATGACGATGTCGAGGACTTCGCGACGACGTGTGACGTTTGCCAGAAAATCAAGACAGATCATCGTCGTAAAATGGGAGGGTTGCGCCCTGCTCATATTCTGGGTCGCCCTTTCGCCACTGTTTCGATGGATTTGATTACAGGCCTGCCCCCCTCGGGCGCCGAACAATTCACTGCCATCCTAGTCTTCGTGGATAAGCTCACCAAATTCGCGATAATGGTCCCAACGCATAATACTTTGTCGCAAGAAGGATTCGCCAAGTTGTTCATAGACCATACGGTCAATCACTACGGAATGCCAGAAAGGATCATAGCCGACCGCAACAAGAGATGGGCTACCGCGTTTTGGAGATCAGTGGTCATCCAATACGGAGGAACTATGGCCCTCTCCTCCGCTCATCATCCTCAGACGGACGGGCAGACGGAGATTCTTAACGCTTTCATCGAACAGATGCTCCGCGCTTACGTAGCCACGGATCGGTCGTCCTGGTCTCAGTGGCTAGGTGAAATTTGCCTCGCCTACAACTCCAACGTCCATTCCTCCACCGGATACGCGCCTAACTTCCTGCTCATGGGGTATGAACCTAGAGGAAGTATCGGGCTGCTGTTACCGCCCAAAGATCCCGTCGCTCGTCCCTTCCTGCCGAGTCAGAAAGGGGAGGACTTTATTGAGACTCTGGAGTCTCATCGCCAGAAAGCGCGAGACACTTTGGTTCTGGCGCAGGAACGACAAGCGAAAGCGTACAATAAATCTCGACGTCCCATCGAGCGCATCCAAGCCGGCGATTTAGTGCTAGTCAATCCCCATTCATTGGAGCTCGTTGAAACTGTGGGAACGGGAAGGAAGTTAGTACAGCGTACTATCGGCCCCTTCGAAGTCCTGGAGAAGATTAATCCACTGGTGTATCGATTACGCCTCCCAGATACCTACTCTATGCATCCCATCTTTAATCTGGAACACCTTCGTTTATACAAACCCTCAGACGGCAAATGGGAAACCCGCACGACGCTACCCCCAAACGCGGGACTATCTGCAAGCGAGCGAGGAATACGTTGTTGAAGCTATCCTTGGGCACGAGATTCGTAAACGCCGAGGTCAGAATGTACGATTCTTCCTCGTCCGTTGGGAAGGATACGGACCGGCGGATGATACCTGGGTATCTGAATACGACCTACGGAACGCCCCTGTTCTGAAGCGCGAATACTTGAGATTGAAGAATCTCAAGTAGTGTGGATAGCGGCGAGACTCGTGACCGTGTCGCTCACATGAGGCGATGAGTCAGAACTGTACGATGTGACATCAGTCACATCATACAAGTTCTCCTTTCCACTCCCATCGCCAAAGTGAGCATCGCGACGGCGCCCACAGGCAGCAGCCTTCGGGCAGCGCCCACGGGCTGCCAAGGGTCTCAGTGACAGGTGGTTGACGTTTTTACAGCATACTAGCCATCTATTTACGTCAAAATGTCCTCGTCTAGCGCTCTCTCCCTCGAATTCCGTGAGCCGCATCTTGACGCGGAAGCCGGGCTGGACGCTATTCCTCCGGCAGTGCGGGGCATTACTTTCGACTTCGACGGGTTTCCCGTCACCTCCATTCGCCGTTTCGCACAAACCCCCAAGTGCATTGTTCTCTGGTCGCCCAATTCCTACCAAGAGCCGCTTTGCCCTGGCGCGCCCCTTTCGGGGCTGCCGCCACTGCAACCTTCCTGGGAACTTCGCCGACGAGACGGTTCGCGCGGGCGTTACGACTGCTTCATCATCCCACAACTCGTCTCCAATGTCCATCCGTACTTGGCGCTCGTTCTCCGGGCTAGCCAAGTACCGACCTCGGACGAATGGTACCCTGCGTATGGGTTCCCCGCCCAATTCTGGGAAGACGTACCTGGACGTCTGGATGCGGCTACCGGGTTCATACTGGGACGAATGTCGGCGAGCTGGCGATCGTCGATACGGAGGCTGGCGGAAGGTTTACAAAAGGACCTCCAAGCCTGGATCGCCAGCCTCGGCTATACGGACAAGACCCGGCTCTCCAATCTCCCGCATACTTTGGGAATTCCCCCGAAGTTCGACGCGGCTCATACAACGTATCTCCTTAATCGATTGGAGGAAGGTTGCTTGTGGGACGATGGTCTTGAACGAGTCGTGGAACTTCAGTACGACCTGCGTCAACGACGAGCTTGGTTTCTCTGAGCAAAGGGTCGTATTGCCGAGACGCGCTCTGGTACAGGGCTGCATCGAACTATACGGCTGCCAGCCAACGACGACTATGTTGGATTCTGGGTGAACGGCTGCAGCGAAGAGACGACAATGCTCTTGATGAATCTTGGAGCTCCGGCCTTTGTAGTCCATACTCGTCCGATGCGAGAGGGAGAAGCCATGGAACAGCCGTCCGCCTGGTTACAAGGTTCGACGACGTTCAACGATCATTTCGTCCTACATGCGTCCTCCGCCATTATAGGCCCTAGTGTTCCATCAGAGGAGATTCCAACAACGAGGTGGCCATACCCCGCGTTCCCCCTTCACGGGCAGCTGGGCAATACGTCCCCTTCACGCGCCCTGGATCCTCAAGGAGCGGTTTTAGCTGTACCGCTGAGGACTATTATCTCCCTCGACCACGAGCCGCTGCTGTCGTCAGTACCCGACGACCTAGAGCCTATTCCTACTTCGGAAGGGACGGCGATAAATCTGGAGCCATTAATCGATGCGGCGACGGGCAGATGGACGCATTGGATGGAAATGGAGGATCCGGATGTGGACGACAAGGTCTTTTTCGCGTCAACAAGTAAAACCAACGTGGAACACGATGGCCAGAGAGTGGTGTACGACCGTCGGAATCGTCGACAACTTCTCATGGATGACTTCGCCTATCCTTCGGGCACGTTTGACCCCGACCTGTATGGCTTTCAGCTCCCGGAACGAGTATTCCGTCAACGTCGCAACAACGGTTGGAAGATCGTGGAGCCGCCTTCGACTTGGGCGTATCACTCTATGTTCGTCCCGAAGGAATTACGACACAAGATTGGGACTATGCCCATTCCTCAGCAAACTCAAGCCCCCGCGCCTTCTCGAAAGGGAAAACAGGCTGCCAGGGTCCTGTCACCAACTCAATCGCGGAGTCCATCCGAGGTTAGCCTCGGTCCGCCGGAAGAGGAGGAACCAGAGTTCAAGCTGTTCCCGACACGATGCTTGCGTGTCCTGAACCTGCAACTTTCCGCCGTCAACCTAGCTGCGCTCGTCCGGAGCGATGAAGGATTAGAGCGAGCTAGCGTGTTCCTGAAGGAGGTCATTGTGGGACAAGGCGCCACTTGGATGTGTTTCGACGACGAGGTGAGCCCAGGTCTTATATGGAACTGGCTCGAACATCTTCATCAAGACGTGCGAGTGGAAATTGTCAGTCGAGAAGGCTTTGACGACGCATCTCGATACTCCCATGACCGATGGGATGAATCGTTCGTGGAGGTCACTCCAGCGCCCAGAGCAGGGCTGCAGGAGCGGACGAGTGGGCTTAACCACGCCGCGGTGGTTCCCCTATTCAGCCGACCTCGGAGATGGGACGGTTTCGTAGGACATGACGAACCGGAATGGGGGGCAGGAAGTAACTGGGGCAACCCAGCTAACCAATGGGGTCCTCCAGCGTGGAATCGGGCCACATCCCCAAGAGGAGCGTATGATCGCTACGTCCCTCCTTATCCTGCCCTCCGTCTCCACTCCAGGTCTCCGCGTTCACGTTCCCGCTCTCCGGTTCTGAGGATCCGTCATTATTCCCGGTCGCGCTCCCCGAGATCCAGGATACGTCAATCTCCGTCGCCAAGAAGATACCGACGATCTCGCAGCTTCTCCCCACGACGTCGGTCGTCTCGCCCAAGATCTTTCAGCCGATCTCGATCACCCCAGCGTAGCGATAAAGGCAAGGGCCGTGAGCGTAGCAGAGGTTCCAGTCGTTCGCGAAGGACGCGTTGGGACGACTCAAACTCGAGAGTCCCGCCATCGGAAACCATCGAAAGGTGATGGGGCCTACCAGCGGGTACTCTACGCACAGAGCCCGCGTCACCCTGGACGCGCCCTGACGGGCAGCCGTCTAGGGCGGTGTCACCTGCCACAATCGAAAGGCGATGGGGCTTGCCGGAGGGTACCTTGAGGGAAGATCCGATTGACCCATACTCCAACGCTCAAGCAGGTCCGTTGTCTGCATCCCCAGGAACCTTGGTCGGGAACGCTGTCGACGACCGGTTGCTAGGCGAAAGGTTGCGTTGGATACCTCAACCTCCTAAACCAGCGTCGCTGAATCCCAAAAAGCGGTCGAAACCGCGCGGTAAATCATCTGGAAAGGATCGCCAGAAGAGGCGCAACGTCAAATCCAACCACGAGGCGTTGAGAGCGATTGGCCTGGAACCGCCGCGACGTCTGATTCTGCGGGTACGAGCGGCTGAGGAGATGGATGTCGACGACGAAGAACGGACTGGCAGCGATGAGGACATGGAGGAAAAAGACGCGTAGCTCCAAATAGCACGCGGGGGGGGCACTGTGACGGGTCGATACGATTGCGGACGCGTACTAGTTGGCTAGCCGCCTTTTTTATTTACTTTTGTACTATTTACGTCTGACGTGACCTAGAGTCACGTCACGATATACATTTGATCTCATCTCTCATGTCGTGAACGACAACCTCTACGTTCAGCGCGAACCACGCCCCGGTTGGACCCCCTGCCTGCCTGAGTATGCGTCCAACTGCTCGCGCTGGTCCCCGCACATAGGGACTAAAACTCCTTTCTCTTTTACTACGACAATGGCAGTCGACGCGCTCTCTCGGGCAGTGTCGACGCTACGACATATCACAAGGCTCCGGCAGCCTCGATCCTCACCTCGTATCCCTACTCGTCGTCCCTACGGCACCGCTAGCCCCGATATAGATGAGCAGCATCACACCGGGGCATGTTTCTCGGGCTCAGTTCTCAGGCCGCGGAAATGGAAAGAGGCACACACTGCAGCCTTGTCAGAGCCAGCCGATGGTGTGTTTGTGTTACCCGAGTCAAGTAGTGCCGGCAACAGATGCCAACAGACCTAGGCGGCTTCTTCTCCGAGGGCTCGAGTCGACCATGCAGCAATGGGAGAGACACCCCAGTGTCCACTTCGGCCTTGACCCAGTTCTGTGTGCCGTGTTTGAGTGATTTCATGAGCTCGTCACAGGCAGCCGGCGTGAGTTGGTCGAGATACGGCAATCGTTGCATTGGAAAATCCAGATGTCGCATAACGTAGGCCAAGTCTCCCATCCACGAAGGCTTTCTGTTCCTCTGGAGACGATCCGCCTCCTTGGCCGCCTTGCGCGTAGGGTTGGGCACGGGTCCGGTACCGGGTCCAATTGCTTTGACCCGGCCCCGGACCCCTCCATACCGGACTCAGCCAGGATATGAGTCCATACTCATACTTGTTCTACAGCGGGTCTGATCCGGGTCTACCCGCGGGTCTGGTACCGGCTGGTATTAGACCCGCGGTTCTTCTATAATTGTCAAGCAACAGTCGTAATTGTAGGACATTTCAATACACGAATACATTCGATTTCAGACTAAGTCTTGCGCGATTTCTTCGAGCTACCAGCCTCGGGCTGTTCACACGTTTCACCGTCCTTGCCTGCACCCACGCTGAGTTTACGCTTGCTTCCCTTGCCCTTCAACGTCTTGCCGCCGATCCAACGAACAACGTCCTCCGTGCTGATCAAATCCCGTCCACTCCAGCTTCCAAAACACATATACTTGCAGATTGAGGTGCCCGTGAGCCGGTTACGCGTGAAGACGAGGAGTTGGTGACCTTGCGAGAAGACGTGCTTGACAGCAGTGGAAGTTGCTATTCAACTGTCATTAAGGCTTACCATGAGTTGCACGGGTTTTAACCCTTGCAATACCTGCGGGTTTTTGGGTCCTAAAAAGCCATACCTCCACTCTTGCCATCCGTGGGAAAACGGATACCTGTATCTGCGGATACAGGTACCTGCACGGATAACCCGCGGGTTTTTGGGCTGAATACAGGTTGTGAGGGGTCCATAGCCATCATACTATGGTAGATGGGTGAGATGAACCTTCCCTACCGCTGAGTTGTTCAATCTAATGGCTCCTTAATGGGTTTACATAGGGAGATGAGCTTGCAAATGACCTCCGAGGTTTTGCTCAATCCATACCTGTACTCGTGGCATCCGTGGGAAACAGGTACCTGTATCCGCGGGTTTGAAACCCGCGGGTTTTTTCCATGGGTACCTGTGCAGACATCCGCGGGTATGGCAACTTGTGGTAAGCTTTAACTGTCATCATGATGATGAGGACAGAGATGGGCAAGCAGACGTACCGGGAATAGAATGGTAGTCGAGTGCCATCCAAGCAAGGATTGGCCATACGTGCCGCTTGTTCCACCACCAGATAAGGGACTCAACAACACCCGGCTCGATGGGCTCGCTGAGATAATGATCAAGTTCGTTGCTCGCAGAGACGGCCAGTGTTGGAAGATCATAATCGAGAGCCCACTCGGCAGCTGCATTTGCTGAGGCGCTGCTCGAAGAGACATTCTGGGGGGTTGTGTGAGTAGCCACTCGTCTGAAGCGGATTGGAGGAAGCTACAGTGGTATTTCCAATGTCATCGTGCCCAAGCGCTTTGCGACGCTCAACATACATATCATACTCGTCTCCCGTCAGCTTCCTGGCTGTGTTGATCCAGGACTGATCCCATTTGCACATCTTGAAGTACTCCAGTTTGAGGCTGGGATGGAGAACTATAACATATGTCAGTTGTGCACTAGAGCTAATTGAAGAACGTACCCTTTGCGATGCGGTAAATATTTGAGTTGTCCGTGGCGGAATAATACTTGTTCATGGTTGCTTTGGCCAGAGTGAGAGCGCGTCGAATGGGAGCCTGAAGAGCGCGCTTCTTCGAGTCGGTAGGAACAATGGTGGTGGTAATCAAGTCGTCGATCTTGTCGAAGCTGGTGATAACGTGCAAGATGGTGCTGCAGCTGTCGGCGGAGAAGAATATGGTTGCTTTGTAGAATGTCTATAGAACAGCTCAATTCAGTTTGACGCGTACACGTATGTCAATTAAATACCTCCAGGGCGTACACAATATCATCGACGATCACCCATTCATTGTCTGAGATCTCGTACTTACGAAGATCCAGCTGCTGATCTCCCGTGATGGCATTGACGACCGCCTTGTATTCACTCGCAAAGGACAGCATCGCATATGTGGAATTCCAGCGGGTTGCGACATCGCGTGGGATAAGCTTCTGCTACCATTTCGGGAGGCCAGCAGTCGGCGAGTTGACGATGAAGAATGCCAGTTTGCGGAGCTGCAAGCTCGGTTGGCTGAGGAACAAAGACGGAATAAAAATAGGTCAACGTACTTGAGCGATCGTAGTCTTGCCTGAGGCTGTCTCTGAAAGCATCTGAGCCCGCGCCGCGTCACTCAGATCATCAAGAGCGTCGCCACTGTCCTCGTCGGACAAGGCCGTCAGATCAGACATAATCGAGATGGAGTCGGAGACATCCGCCAAGTCCGGAAGCGAATCTGAGTCGTCCAAGTCCGCCACTAAATTCGAAAGCTCGTTGTCATCATCCTCCTCCTCATCCCCATCTTCACCTGCATCTCCATCGCTGGTCTTCTTCTTGCGAGGTTGGAAGGGCCGGAGAAACGATTTGATGGCAAGATTGAGAATGTGGTTAAAGCAGCGAACACAATTGTCCGCATCAAATGAATTGTTGGGGTTGTCGCCGAGGGTCGTGTTCTGCGTATCATTCGATGTCGCGTTGTCGCCCGTCCACGCCAGAATCTGTCCCCATCTGTGAGATCTAGCAAGCAAGCAGCCGGGACAGATCACCTTGGCCTCAAGACCGAAGCGGCTGAGCATCTCGTGGAATTCCCGGGCAAGTGTATCTCCAGAGTATGACTAGAAACCAGCAGTGAGTAAGGGAGAAGTGACAGCAAGAGCAGCGCGCACCTCTGGTACATCAACAATGTCCAGAAGGAATGTCAACGGCTGTCCCTCGTGTTGCAGATGTACGGTCCAAGCAACGAATGTACAATGATTTGGAGATGTCCATGCGTCCGTCGAGAAGCTGAGTCAACCTGGATACTCCTGAAGGAACGTCATTAGCAGTCAGCATGCAAATCAAGGAACAACTTGCTTTAAGAAGGTCGCCGATGCGAGATGCCGACCCAACATACGCTGCTGAGATATTGCGTGCAACCGTGTGTCGACTCAGCATCGTCAATCCGTGTGATGCCATGGTGCATCGGTAGTTCGAAGGAGCCTCGTGAGAGGTGAAGGAGAAGGGAAATAGCAAAGAAAGGAGAGCAGCGGGAGCCGCTACTCGTCCTAACCAGCCAGAGTGCATCAAGCGACTCAATAGAGATGAGCCATGGGCTCGGGAGAGACCTCCAGAGGCGAGGATAGTAGGTCCGAGCCAGCGGAGGGCAAGATACAAGAGAGAGATAGAAAAAGAGATATGGAGCAGCGGGCGCCGCTGCTCCGGGCCTTGGATTCCGATACGTCGAGTCTAGCTAGGGCTCTTCTAGCCAGCCTGTCTTGTGGCCCTATGCGCTATTGAGCATGGGCTCCCGAGTTTATAGGACGAATGGTTACGAGTTAAGATGATATATATTGTGACCATCTGATCTACTGACTAGAGTACGCCGATGGCCGTGTAATAGTAATATACCGTCACACAACCCCTTCATTCTACGGACTATGATCGACAAGGCGCGCATGGAAGACGAAACTCTCTATGTTGCGTTCGTGGACACTTCCAAGGCGTTTAGCTCAATGAGCCATGAGTCTCTCTGGGTCAAGATGCAGCATATGGGACTGACTGGTCCATATTTCGACTTCGTCCGGAAGCTCTATTGCACCATGACCCTACGAGTTTCATGTGGTGGGGAGGTATCCGAGGAATGGAAGTCACTATCAGGGGTGCTCATGGGAGACCCGGTGTTGCCAGCACTGTGGAATATCTTCCTCGCAATGTTCACGCTTGAGGAGGATCCCGATGACATGGACTTGATGGGTTATGTTCTTTCCCATCTCGAGCACGCAGATGACATGGTCCTCGTCTCTCGTTTGTGGCAGGGTCTCCAGCGCCAACTTGACCAACTTCAAGTCTGGTGCTCTCGCAACTTCTTGCGCGTCAACGGGTGCAAATCGGGTGCAAATCGGGTGCGATGGTCTTTGGGCCGATCTTACCTACACCCTCCCGACGTCCGGATAGTTGCCTCACTCTCGCAGGCGAACAGATTCCTTGGATTTGCCAGTACAAATACGTCGGCATCTGGTTCAATTCGACCACTTGTGACATCTTCCGGGCTCACTACGAGCAGAAACACAATGCTGCTGCTTATGCCTTCTGGAAAACCATTCTGGGCTGTGATCTCTACGTAGGACGGGGCTGTCTGCCTCCAGACATCGCTTCTCAACTCTACTATGTGTTGATAGACTGCCATCTCACGCATGGGTGCAATGTCATGCTTGATGTTGACCCAGTGTCTTTTGCTTGGCTGGATGACTTGAACCGCGCTATTCTGTGCCGAATACTAGGAGTTGGCTCTCACTCGGGAAAACCTCAGCTTTACTCGGAACTCGGAATATACCCACTCAAAATTCATTGTCTCGAACTTGCACTCCGTTACTTGAAATATCTTGTTGGCCCTGCCCAGCACCCACCTCGCGCGCAAGTAGGGTTGGGCGCGGGTACGGGTAGTACCGGCGGTACTGCGAGTCCGGTACCTTTGGGTCCGGATCCAAGTTGAAGATTTTGAGCACCGTAGGATACCAGATACCGCTCAGATAGTACCGGCAGTATTTCACCGCCTCTGTAGCCACATTTGCTTGACAAATTCTCGCATGTATTTTGCGTCTTGAGTACGTGAAATTGGCCAGAGACAACGGCCCGTAAAAAAAGACCGTGTGACTGATGCTATCTGTTATCGCTGCCCGCCATCTCCCTTGCTTCCTCCCACCTCGACGATTATAGTTAGAGATTGCGCGCAACACAGCGATGGTGCGGTCGGGCGGCCGTCGTACTCAAGGGTCTCTATTGAGAATTTATCGATCATCTGCTTCCTTTCCCCCTTCGGATTGAAATACACGCTCATTCCCTTGCCTTCGGTCTGCTCGCAGCGCAGAGGCAAGGTCATGCGAGACGATAACCAACGCTTTGGAGAGACCAGATTGCGTGCTCGCCATCGATAACCTGCGCAAATGGGGCACCCGTGCACTATAAAGGTTGGAGCGCAACATCGTTTCACTCAGTTCCTCCGATGCCCTCCTCTGTCGCATCCAGTGTTCGCTCCGCCCTCGGGAAAGTCAAGAAGAAACTCTCCAAAGCCGCCAAATTGATTGCGAGTTCTATCAGCGGTATGTTCCAAGCTCACATTGCCCGTGAGCGGACTGTGGCCTAATCATTATAGGCTCGCGCAAGTCGAAGGGTATGATCGACCTTGTAAGCTCTGAAGATGCGAATACCTCTGGTGTGTCATGTCCTCTTCTATTCCTGCTCTTTACTTATTCATTGCCTCAGCAACACCGAACATGACGAAGTGGACTTCCGGCGTCTATCAATTCTTCAAGGACGACGTGCAAGTTATAACAGCCCCAGATGGCTCGACGTACCAGCAATTCACACTACGGGCATGTGCCCATAATCCGGGCCGGATTATGGTGAGATTATTCAAAATAATCTATCAATAATCTATCAATAATCTTTGACATGATCCGGCCCGGATTATTTTGCATAATCTTTCAATAATCTCATCATGTTCCGGGCCGGAACATTCAAAATAATCTACCCGGGAACATTGATAGATTATGAATTGCAATATATACATATATGGAATTCCCATTTTGAGAATATCCCTATATAGTAACTTTAGAAACTGTATATTTGCCTTATTTGGAAGGTCTTGATTTGCAAGAGGAAGGATGTCAGTTAAGAATAAATTGAATTGAGATTGGAGGACTGTTACCTGTCCTTTGCACAAAGACATGGTAGATAGTGGAACTGTCTGTCAGCAATTCTTCCGCTGAGTTATGGCACACCATTCATCGTCAGTTAAGGATTTTTCCATTGGTTCCTGTTGTCTGTGGATATTTACATCATTCTATTACTTGTTGCATTCCCAATCTCCCAAATGATCTGCTGACATAGATATAGCACATCCTTCTATGTTCTATGTGAAATTGAAGCATAGCCAGAATAAAAAGTGAGTTTGAACCACTATGGTGTGACGTGATTTTTTTGTAGCTACAAAAAAGTCACGTCACACTGTCTCCCAGCCTTGCCTGGCCTCTATCTCCACAACCAGTTGGTCTATCGGCTTAAAACTTCTCACACACCTCCCTAGACTCCCTCCTGACCTCCTGCCACTCCCACACCCCACTCGTTCCCACGCTATCCTTTCCAACGCTGTCAGACACATTGTCGGCCAAGAACAGTGTGTATTGCGGGATTGCTCTCATGGATCGGTCCTCAAATTGGGCTGTAGGTCCCTACCACCACCCCTGCCGTCCTCTCAAAACCTCACCCAGAACTACCCAGCCGTTGTCGAGAATGAGCCCTCCCAGCATCGCTCCCATCACATCATCCACTCATTCAATCCCCTGCTCATTCTCCATATCTGTCTGACCAAATCTTCCAAGGGCTGGAACATGAATACTCCCTTCCGACCTCCCGCACCTCCCCAATTTGCATCTCTAGTGACCCAGCCGTTGTCGAGAACGACGACACAGAAGAACATATCATGAATGATGTACCCAAGACAAACTCATCCATATCTCCGGCATCTCTACCTAGCCTGGAACCATATTTAGTGTGCAGTCCTCTCCAATGAGTCTCCATCTGACATCTCCCTACTCCCCAACTCGCAGCTCGAGCCCTAGGCCAGGATACTTGCAACCAATCCAACTCTGTTGGCGCGCCAGAGGCGTTGGGTGCTCCTGCATTAGCGCCACAGGCGTGCAGTCATCAGGTCTGAGTGCTGGCTTCTGGGATATTCCTTAGCTCTCTTCTTGTGCCTGTTCTCTGGACCCTCCACCATGTATCCTCTGCAAATAACATCCAAGTAGGCCCAGTTATCATTGAGAATGAGCTGCCACATCACAGTGTCTACCCAGAAGGTATGTCCCCACATTTTCGCTCTCCTGGCCTTGTCTTTAAGAAGATTCCTTAGCTCTCTTCTTATGCCTGCTCCGTGGACCCTCTACCATGTATCCACCACAAAGAACATCCAATTAGGCCCAGTTGTCATTGAGAATGAGCTGCCACATCACAGGGTGTATACCCAGAAGGTATGTCCCCGCATTTAAATTTTCAATCTTCTGGCCTTGTTTTTTGAGATATTCCTTAGCTTTCTTTTTGCGCCTGCTCCCTGAACCTTCCCCCACGCCTCTGCCTCAAAGAGCATCCGATTTGGCGCAGTCATCATTGAGAACGAGCTGCCACATCACAGGGTGTCTACCAGAAGGTATGTATAGTGCTGTAGGTTAGGCCTTGTTTTCTCAGATATTTGTTAGCTCTCTTTTCGTGCCTGCTCTAGCCAATGTGTGTGCTCATCCATTGCCAACATCAAGTTCGTCATTGTTCTTTGATCACTTCATTCAAGGTATGTACTCCCCACCCAGTTTTTCTTTGATAACTTCCTCAATACTCACCGGATTGCTTAGCTGTAAAGCTCCCCCTGTCCCTCTAATGGCCATTCACCTTCAAATGTCAACCCATTTGCACTCATCTATCGCCAACATCGAGTACGACATTGTTCTTTGATCACTTCATCCAAGGTATGTACTCCATCGAGTTTTTTCATAACTTCCTCAATACTCACCCGATTGCTTAGCTCTCAGATTCTCCCTGTCCCTCTGAATGCCCTTCACCCTCCCGTGTCAACACATTTATGCTCGTCTGTTGCCAACATCACGTACAACGTTGTTTTTTGATCACCTCATTCAAGTTATGTACTTTCCACCGAGTTTTTTCATATACTCACCCGATTGCTTAGCTCTAAAGCTCTGAAGGCCCTCCACCCTCATTGCCTATAGCCGCAAAGCTGCCCCCTCCATCGCCCCCATGCATGATTGGTGTGGACAGTGCTCACACACTTCACACTGAACATAGTGGGGGAATAGACTGTGATTAGGCTGGGTGGACAGTTTTGCACTTCACCCGTGCCGCGCAGTACTGGCAGATCAAAATGAGTACAGTTCAAGGCGAAGTTGATGGTGTGTCCGTTTTTTTTTTTGTTTCATTGTTTGAATACTGAGGTCGCTTTTAGGCTTGAATCCAGCCTGACTACACTTGTAGACAACTTGTAAACAGACCACATCTGGTCTAATTGGCGTTATTGTGCAGTACCACGCGTAGGGTTGCGCACGGGTCTGGGTCCGGGTACGGCTGTCCCAACCCGGCCCCGGACCCTTTTATACCTGACCCGCTCCTGAGCGGGTTGATGCAGGTCTACCTGCAGGTCAGATACTGCCCAGTATTGACTTGCAGTACCAGCGGTGATACCCGTACTCATGCGCAACCCTAACCATGCGCAGTGCACAAAGCTCTGCACTCTGCTCAAGCCCGTCGCTGAGGGCATCAAGGTCAGCAGCGTGGAGGAGTTCTAGTGACAGGTGTGTTTTTCGTCTTTAGTATTTCGTTTTGATTATTGATGTGTGAATCTGCAGGAACGCAAGCTTAAGGTCATTATTCTCTCGACTGTGCGAATTCGTCAACTACGGCCTCCAATACACGCTTGGCTTTGTCGCCAATCTGCATCAATTCAATGGTGTATTCTTTCGTTCTTTGCTCTCTGAGTCCCTTCAGCGACGAATGTAATGCTCTTTACTCATGGTCATGGTAACCCGTGCCCAATCCCTCCTCATTGTCGTCGGCGACCTGAATAGACTTGGACTTGATCTGCCATGGCGTGCGTTCCTCAACTACATGTCTATCAACAACATCAACAACAGATGGATCGGCCCGGATCCCAAGCTCGAGTTGGCTGGGAATGTGTATGCTGATCAGGTGAGGAGCAGCACGGCACTGGATATGAATGTGTTTATGAGGTGGATGGAGGTGTTGACGGTGGCTGGTGCGAAGGATGTGAATGTGGAATTTAAATGTTGATCAGCCCTGGCGCAAAGCCAAATGAGTGCAACTCTGTCCAACAACGAAAGCCTCTAGCGAGCACAGAGTGTTTAGTAGTAGTACACCTCCTTACATGGCCTCACACTCCCATCCATGCATGCACAGCGGTTCGGTGCCCTTGTAGTAGATGTCGGTCCAGAAATCCTTGGCGAGGGGCTCTGGTGACTTCTTTGCCTTGTCGACTTCTGTGCTGGCGTCCTTGTCGAGTTGCAGCAAAATGTGTTAAGCACCAGTATAACAAAGAGAGAGAGAAAACAAATGCACCTTGAGCTCCTGTTCTGTCGCAAGCCCCCAGCAACTGACCCCTTGCTGTCGACCTACAGGCCGGGGATCTTGTCGCCACTGGTGTAATATGAGGTGTTGGAGGAGGAACGCTCGGCGGAGGTGCCCATTCTCCACACATATCTAGTCAATGGATCCTATATATAGCACATCCTTCTAGGTTCTGTGTGAAATTGAAGCATAGCCAGAATAAAAAGTGAGTTTGAACCACTACAGTATGGTGTGATGTGATTTTTTTGTAGCTACAAAAAAGTCACAGCATGCTGTTTCCTGATCATGTGACCTGGAAACTGACACAATAAGGCTTGAGCACTGAGGGTTGGGACAAGCCTCTAGAAGATAGGAAGGGTGGCAAGTGGGCAAGGAGGGTGGTCCCATGGAGGGTCTTCAGACTGGAGGAGAGGAGTGCTAAGGACATGGAGGGTGGCAGCCTGTACACAACAGCCGATTCCGTAGAACCAGCCTTCCAGACGGTTACCCATGAGGTAATGTGCACAGGTTGCCAAGGCAAGACAGAAATGAGGTGGCCAGAATGACAAAGGTGATTAAAGCTCTGTCGTAGTATAGACACAAAATGGAGCCAGGGTGTGCAAGAGCAGGATCTTGGAATGTGTCTTTCTCCGTAATGGCTGAAGCGTTCGAGCTGCGAGTTGGGGAGTAGGGAGATGTCAGATGGAGAGGACTGCACACTAAATATGGTTCCAGGCTAGGTAGAGATGCCGGAGATATGGATGAGTTTGTCTTGGGTACATCATTCATGATATGTTCTTCTGTGTCGTCGTTCTCGACAACGGCTGGGTCACTAGAGATGCAAATTGGGGAGGTGCGGGAGGTCGGAAGGGAGTATTCATGTTCCAGCCCTTGGAAGATTTGGTCAGACAGATATGGAGAATGAGCAGGGGATTGAATGAGTGGATGATGTGATGGGAGCGATGCTGGGAGGGCTCATTCTCGACAACGGCTGGGTAGTTCTGGGTGAGGTTTTGGGAGGACGGCAGGGGTGGTGGTAGGGACCTACAGCCCAATTTGAGGACCGATCCATGAGAGCAATCCCGCAATACACACTGTTCTTGGCCGACAATGTGTCTGACAGCGTTGGAAAGGATAGCGTGGGAACGAGTGGGGTGTGGGAGTGGCAGGAGGTCAGGAGGGAGTCTAGGGAGGTGTGTGAGAAGTTTTAAGCCGATAGACCAACTGGTTGTGGAGATAGAGGCCAGGCAAGGCTGGGAGACAGTGTGACGTGACTTTTTTGTAGCTACAAAAAAATCACGTCACACCATAGTGGTTCAAACTCACTTTTTATTCTGGCTATGCTTCAATTTCACATAGAACATAGAAGGATGTGCTATATCTATGTCAGCAGATCATTTGGGAGATTGGGAATGCAACAAGTAATAGAATGATGTAAATATCCACAGACAACAGGAACCAATGGAAAAATCCTTAACTGACGATGAATGGTGTGCCATAACTCAGCGGAAGAATTGCTGACAGACAGTTCCACTATCTACCATGTCTTTGTGCAAAGGACAGGTAACAGTCCTCCAATCTCAATTCAATTTATTCTTAACTGACATCCTTCCTCTTGCAAATCAAGACCTTCCAAATAAGGCAAATATACAGTTTCTAAAGTTACTATATAGGGATATTCTCAAAATGGGAATTCCATATATGTATATATTGCAATTCATAATCTATCAATGTTCCCGGGTAGATTATTTTGAATGTTCCGGCCCGGAACATGATGAGATTATTGAAAGATTATGCAAAATAATCCGGGCCGGATCATGTCAAAGATTATTGATAGATTATTAATAGATTATTTTGAATAATCTCACCATAATCTGGCCCGGATTATGGGCACATGCCCGTAGTGTCAACTGCGGTCACACGAGATGCAAGAAACGCTCCGGTGCGCAACAACAGTTCATCTCAGTCAGCCTCTTCTGACTTGTTGATAGGACCCCCCTGGTGTGCAGCGCGTTCAGACGAAGGCCGACGGCTCCCTTGCCCCCAACCACTCGTCGACTTCAAACCTCAAGAAGCATGCGATTGCCTGCTGGGGAAAGGATCACCTCCTTTGCTAAGCAGGGCCAGCGTGTTGAACAGGCAATGCACAGAGGTCTGAGGTCAACAGTGAGAAACTCTTGTATTATGCATGAGAGTGAAGGAACTACTTGCCTGAGGTCAACAGTGAGAAACTGGGGACCTCAGAGCGCTATCTAGCTACCTATATAGTAGGAAGTACAAAGGCAAGACCATATATGTAAGTACAAGGGGTTTGCCTAAAGTAGCAAGAACAAGGGCAAGACCATATATGTAAGTATAAGGGGATTGCCTGATTGGGAACAATGGCAAGATAGCTACCAAACAGATAAGATGATGCACAGATAAGACAAGATAAGATAAGATATGAATAGACTGCTTGAGTCCAAATCCACACTTCAACACTCCCCCGGGATGAAAGCAGTCTTCATTGCAAACCAAGACGCTGTCGAAGAGACAGAATCGTCGCACGAGGAAGAGGCTTGGTAAGGATGTCCGCAAGTTGGTCCCCAGTCGGGACATATTGTGGGACAATGTGCCCTGAGGCAACTTCGTCTCTGAGCCAAAAGAAGGCCAGATCGAGGTGTTTCATCCGCCCATGGTGTTCTGGATTCTTTGCAACTTGAATCGCAGATTGATTGTCCATAAGCAGGGGGGATGGTCCAGTGACCGGGTAACCCAACTCCAGTAGCAGATTGCGCATCCACTTCATCTCCTTGGCTGCCTCCATGGCGGCAGTGTACTCTGCTTCAGTTGTAGACAACGAAACAGTACTTTGTAGTTTGCTTCGCCAGCTCACTGGAGCGCCATTCATAAGAATCATAAAGCCACCAGTACTCTTTCCAGAGTCCTTGCAGCCTCCATGATCAGCATCAGAGTATGAAATGAAGGGGTGAGACGAAGGCGGACCCCGGGTGTAGGTCAGCTTAAAGTCAAGTGTCCCTTGTATGTAGCGGAACAAATGCTTTACAGCTTTCCAATGAGGCTCACCCGGGTTGCCATTGAACCTGGCAAGGAGTCCGACGGCGTAGGAGATATCAGGACGAGTTTGGGTAGCCAAGTACATCAGAGAGCCGACCGCTGAGAGATATTTGTTCTTGTAGCGTTTCGACTCTTCCTCTGTCTTAGGCCCCATCTCCTTGGTCAAAATTAGACCAGGCTCCATCGGAGTTTGCACAGGTGCACTACTGTCCATTTCAAAGTCCTTCAGCATATCAGAGGCATATTGCCGCTGAGACAGCGAAATGGCTCCAGTCTGCGCATTACGCTCAACCTTGATGCCCAAGAACCATTCGGTCGGACCAAGATCCTTGACTTTGAATGATGAGCCAAGTTGAGCAATGACACGGTTGATGTCTGAGTCGGTTTTAGCGCAAATCACACTGTCATCGACATGAATGGGGATGATGATGCGCACATTGCCGTCTGTAAAGACATAGCAAGAGCGATCAGACTGGAGACACTTGAAGTCCATTGAAGCGAGCTTCTCCGCTAGCTTCTTGTACCACTGCCGGCCAGCTTGCTTTAGCCCATAAAGAGAGCGCAGCAGTTTAAGTAACTGGTCCGGTCTGCCTTGGGGAAAACCCTCTGGTTGAGCCATGTAGACGTCTTCCTCGAGGTCCCCATTGAGGTAGGCAGACGAAAAGTCAATGGAACGAAGCTTCATGTCGTGCTGAGCAGACAGAGCGAAAATGGTGCGAAGGGTGGCCGGTTTGAAGGTGGGAGAGAAAATCTCGTTAAAATCCACACCTGCACATTGGCGTCGGCCATCGGCAACAAGTCGGGCTTTGTAGCGTTCGACTGTGCCATCGGATTTGTGCTTGATCACAAAGACCCATTGGGATCGGATGGGCTTTACACCTGGAGGAGGGTCGACAACTTCCCAAGTGAAGTTCTCCAAGAGTGAGTTAATCTCTGAAGCGGCTGCTTCCTTCCACAAATGTGCATCCTCGCGGCGCAGAGCTTCATGATACGTCCGGGGAGGCTTGTCAGAGTGCGTTGCAGCACGGGCAAACTCAGTGACGTTGGGAATAGCCTCATGCGCAACAAGGAGCACACGCGCATTGTCATCGGTTAACAGGAACCCGTCATCATTGTCAGACGAATCGGATGGATGAGCAGGTGCATGCGCAGCAGGCTCATCATCGTCAGATTGTAGAGCAGGCGTAGGTTCGCGATACGCTCTCCACCACTCCCCTGTAGGTCTATGGATGGTAGACTGGTTGTGGAAGCGGCGACGTGCAGCCACTCCGATCGGAGAAGGGGGATCCTGTTGTTGAGGTGGTGCTGGTGATGGCGGTGGGGAAGGAGTTGGAGTCGATGGTGGGGAAGGAGCCGGAGCCGGTGCTGGTCTAGGACGAGCAGGAGAATCATCGTCATCATCATCATCATCATCGCGAGGCACTGATGCAGTGCTGGGAGGTGGAGGTGCGAGTGTTGAACAGGCAATGCACAGAGGTCTGAGGTCAACAGTGAGAAACTCTTGTATTATCCATGAGAGTGAAGGAACTACTTGCATGAGGTCAACAGTGAGAAACTGGGGACCTCAGAGCGCTATCTAGCTACCTATATAGTAGGAAGTACAAAGGCAAGACCATATATGTAAGTACAAGGGGTTTGCCTAAAGTAGCAAGAACAAGGGCAAGACCATATATGTAAGTATAAGGGGATTGCCTGATTGGGAACAATGCAAGATAGCTACCAAACAGATAAGATGAGATAAGATATGATATGAATAGACTGCTTGAGTCCAAATCCACACTTCAACATCAAGCGCATCGCCGGCCCATATCGTTGAGCTTGAATACCCCGCCCAAGGGGGGTCTGAGCAGTTGGTGCTTGGTTTACACTTGACCTGTGGCAATACTTATCTCATAGCTTCGAGTTAGTGTGGAACGCAGACCAGAACGTGGTCAACCCGATTGCAGATCTACTGACCAGTCTTTGGACCATCCTTCTCTGTAGGTGGCATTTCTAGATTAACCACAAATCTTACGTCGGTCAAGACCACCTCACCCCCGAACAGCGAAACACTACGGGCTTGTACCCATAATCCAGCCTGGATTATGGTGAGATTATTCAAAATAATCTATCAATAATCTATCAATAATCTTTGACATGATCCGGCCCGGATTATTTTGCATAATCTTTCAATAATCTCATCATGTTCCGGGCCGGAACATTCAAAATAATCCACCCGGGAACATTGATAGATTATGAATTGCAATATATACATATATGGAATTCCCATTTTGGGAATGTCCATATATATAATAGCTTTGGGAACTGGAATTTGCCTTATTTGGAAGGTCTTGAATTGCACGAGGAAGGATGTCAGTTAAGAAGAAATTGAATTGGGATTGGGAAACTGTTACCTGTCCTTTGCACAAAGACATGGTACATAGTGAAACTGTCTGTCAGTAATGCCTCCGCTGAGCTATGGCACACCATTCATCGTCAGTTAAGGATAACTTTCCATTTGTTCTTGTTGTCTGTGGATATTTACATCATTCTATTGCTTGTTGAATTCCCAATCTCCCAAATGATCTGCGGACCTGACATAGATATAGCACATCCTTCCATATTCTGTGTGAAATTGAAGTGTAGCCAGAATAAACAGTGAGTTTGGACCACTATGGTGTGATGTGACTTTTTTGTAGCTACAAAAAAATCACATCACGCTGTCTCCCAACCTTGTCTGGCGTCTATCTATACAACCACCGCACCTATCGACTCAAAACTTTGCACACACCTCCCTGGACTCCCTTCCGACCTCTTGCCCCTCCCACGCTTGATTCGTTCCCACGCCGTCCTTTCCAACGCTGGCAGACATGTTCTCGGCCAAGAACACCGTGTATCGCAGGATTGACTGGACAGACTGGTGCCGAAATTGGGCTGTACGTCCTTCGTATCACTCTCGCCATTCTCCCAGAGTTTCGCCCGGAACGTCCAAGCCGTTATCGAAAATGAGCCCTTCTAGCATCGCTCCCATCATATCATTCAGTCATTCAATCACCCACTCGTTCTCCATACCCGCTCCACCAGCCTGCCCGAAATTTGGAACATAGCTACCTACCTCCGACCTTTCTTGTATCCCTGATCTTCATCCCCGGCGACCCAGCCATTGTCGAGAACGACGGTGCAGAAGAACACAGCATGGATGATGTACCCAATGCGAACTCGTTCGTATCTCTGGTGTTTCTGCTTTGTTTGGAACCATATTTGGCTTGCAGTCCCTTCGATCCGACATCTCCCTGCCCTCCAACTTACAGTCCGACCACACCAGCCGTTATGGAGAACGACACATCCCAATATCCTATTCTTGCACACTCCCAACCTGGACCTTAGTGGGAGCCTGGATGTACACATTACCTCGTGGGTAACTGCCTGGGAGGCTGGTCCTAATGAATTGGCTGTTGTGTACAGGTTAGTGTGTCTGGGCTCTATCCTTAATGCTCTCACCACCTGTCATAGGCCACCCTCCTTGCCCACTTGCAGCTCTCCTTGCCCACTAGACCCCAGTGAGGCTCCCATGGCAAGTGGCTTGCCCCATCCCTCTGTGCTCGAGAGCCGCTGCTTGGGTATTGGTTTCCAGGTCATATGATGAGGAAATAGCGGTGACGTGATTTTTTTCTTGCTACAAAAAAGTCACACAATAGCAGTTGACTTTTTATTCTGATTACCATGCCCACAAGTCCTGTATATGCTTGAACATGACTGTCATGGATGCATCTAGCCTTTGTGCCCACCATCAGGGACAGAGCACTCAGCACAGATTGCAAGTCACTGTGTAATAACTGCTCAGCTTCTTGAACAAGGTTGGACCCAGCCTGCCAAGAGGGAAACACAATGCAATAAGAGGACATGAAGTATAATGAGAGAGAAAGAGAGAATATATGGCACTGTTGGCTATACCACACCTTCTAAATAAGGCAAATATACAGTTTCTAAAGTTACTATATAGAGATATTCTCAAAATGGGAATTCCATATATGTATATATTGCAATTCATAATCTATCAATGTTCCCGGGTGGATTATTTTGAATGTTCCGGCCCGGAACATGATGAGATTATTGAAAGATTATGCAAAATAATCCGGGCCGGATCATGTCAAAGATTATTGATAGATTATTGATAGATTATTTTGAATAATCTCACCATAATCCGGGCCGGATTATGGGTACATGCCCGTAGTGAAAACACTTTGGAGAAGTCTCGCTCCTAAATCTCCCTTCGCTGACCCCGATGTCCGAAACCCTCTATTATGCGCATCCACTTTCTCTGGTGGAAAAGATGGGCAATTCAATAGCAGGACACAACGAGACTGCATTCTTGGAGTGCCTGGGGGAGATGAATGGTTTGTTGCGGAGGTTCAAGGGGAACGACGGCGGTCTCATGCCCAAGAGCGAGCACCCTCCTCAGCAAGTCGCGACCCGGATCCTAGAGGAGACGCACAATCGCTGCGTGTCTATCCACAGCCATCAAGTGAAGCAGCACGACAAGAAGGCCGACAAGGCGGCAGATAGGACATATGGCGAGCTCCTGCCACCGATGTTATACGAGATCTTCGACCGGACCGGTCTCCACGACGGGTCTACATTCGTCGACTTGGGCAGCGGAACGGGCAACGTTGTACGCCTAGCAAGTTTGCGCTTCGGGTGTTTCAGTTATGGTGTAGAGCTGGAACAAACGCGCTGGGAGGTCGGAGAAGTCTGTTTGGCAGACCTCCGCGTTCGAAGTCACTTGTGGGGTTATAGGTGTGGTCGAATGGAGCTGGAACACGGGGACATGATGACGAGCCCGCGCGCGCTAGAGCTTGTCGGCATCGCAGACGTCGTGTTAATGGCTAATACGTGTTTCAGTGACCTCTGTGAGCCATAACTTTTCCAAGATTTCTCCGAAACTCACCACTGGTAGCAAACCTGGTCACAATCGGTCGCGAGATGAAACCCGGAGCATACTTGGTATGCATGAGAACTGCCTCAGGCCCCACAAGACAAAGCACTGTCACCAAACGCCCGGTGAGTCACATTCACTGCGCCGTCGAAATCTTACAAGAAATAGCGAGAGGCTCAGGACGCTGCTGCTCACGATCCCCTCATGCAATTTGCGGAACGCCAGGACTTGGAGACGCCTGAAAAGGGTCTATCGTGGACCGCAGCCACAGTGCCCTTCTATATCTACAGGATCAAGACAAAAAAATGGGAAGATGTGCTGGATTTGCTCGAAGAGAAACACGTATGTGAGGCGCTGTTTACTGCAGACTCTGCACAGCTATAATATGTAGAAGTAGACATGAATGCATCCGAGAATAACTACAGCATGCTGAAAGTACGATCAATTGAGGACTCGTGGCAGTGAAAAGAGATCCCCCACCTCATGACTTCTGGAGGAATAGTAAAGTCATACTCTGGACCTGCTCTAATGCGTGCTGCTCGGGTGAGATCTGCATTCAGCCAACTTTTGTCGTAGGCGTTGATCGGGAGGCCAGGGACGTGGCTCTCGCGATGTGATTTTAGCGCCGAAAGTGCTCGCAGCCGCTCCGAATTGCCTCGTGGTTTTTGGAGTCTCTTTTCCCTCCTCCGCACAGCGTCGATGCTTCGCTTGAACGAAATCGCTGCATTAGAAAGATACGGCAGGCGACGGATTCTGAACTTGTTGTCTGCGTCTTCGTCGTCGGAGTCACCGGATTCATCGCTTGACATGGCGTCCGCAGTCATCTGTATCAGGATCTTATCGTGATGCTCCAGCCCCTCAGTCGTGGTAACAGTGAGTAGTCTGGCCTGGTAGAGCTAGGGAGCGAGTGAGTTACGCGCTAGAGAGACTATATCTACTTACCCCGAGCCGCCGTGTGTCTCTGCGGTGTTTTTTTCTGGTCACGCTTTGCTTTGTCTGGTTCTCTCCGGCGCTCAGTCGAGCGACGGTGGTACGAACGAAGCGTCTTCAAGTGGACTCTGAAGGCGTCTGTGACCTGGTGGTAAAACGCGTCACTGTCCTGTTGTCCAGCAGCCCTCCGATAGTACGTATAAAAGACGCGGGCGGCCGATTGATTCCAAGGTGACATCGGCCCACGTTCGAGATCAACTCGAAAATCTCGAGGGGAATTGAAGGCTTCGGCTGCCGGGCCAGTTTTGCGATCCTTGTTGACAGGCAATGCACAGAGGTCTGAGGTCAACAGTGAGAAACTGGGGACCTCAGAGCGCTATCTAGCTACCTATATAGTAGGGAGTACAAAGGCAAGACCATATATGTAAGTACAAGGGGTTTGCCTAAAGTAGTGAGAACAAGGGCAAGACCATATATGTAAGTATAAGGGGATTGCCTGATTGGGAACAATGGCAAGATAGCTACCAAACAGAATAAGATGATGCACAGATAAGACAAGATAAGATAAGATATGAATAGACTTGCTTGAGTCTAAATCCACACTTCAACAATCCTGGTCGTACTTATCTCGTTGCTGCTGGGTGACTTTGTCTTGATTGCCGTTCGAGATGAGCTGATCCATGTAGCTTCGAATCCGACGCTTGAAACAATGTTCTCAGCGAAGAGCTTAGGCCTTCAACAGAAACCGTTACCCTGAGGCTGAGCTTGTCTGCTGGTTGGCGCTTTGGCAGGCCTGCATAGAACGAGGAATCGGGATGAGGCGCCTGGGATCTGGAACTAGAGCTCCAGGCTTCATTGGGGGCGTGCGAGGAATGGAGCTTGAGCAATTGGTCCAATTTGTGTGTCACGGAGAGTGTCTCGGCGCTGAGTTTCATGAATGCGGTTTCGAGTTTGTCGAGCCGCGAGTGGGTGGAACTCTGGGTGCATGTTCCAGATCAGTAGTCTTGAGGACGCGTACAAATGAGCTCACATCGTGATCAGCATCGCCGGATGGCCAATTGTCATCCCGAGCCGTAGCACGAGCTTCAAAATCCCTGAGATTGCGTGCAAAAGGTCGCGGATCAAAGGGAAGTCCTTGAGACGGAGTTGAGGTACGGCTGGAGCTGCCGAACGCACAATGCTTTGAGGTATTTCAGTGTTCTGGATGGGTACCCACTCACGTACGCGCGCTGAGGCAAGTCAGCATCGCAGACAATTGGGGGCACACCACATACTCTTCGTATTCATCGCTTTCAGAATCTGGATTTGGTACCGACATGGTTGGCGCTGCAGAACCGATGGTGCTAGACGCCTCCAGTTGCAAGCTCCAGCTTAAATGGCACGTGCTGGCCCTTCCACTTACCTCGTGGCAATTGTGATCCAGCTCTTTCCGCGCTACGATGTTCGGCATTTTAAACCTGCTCCCGAATGGCGGCAAGAACATCAACGTCGTTTACGAGGCCAAGGAGCGGGAGTTTGAGACACTCAGCGAACTGCAGCGAAACGTTAGTCCTTCGTCCCATAAACATGGCTCTGATCTTGACGAGATGCTGTAGCCAAAGGCTGTCCTTGTGAAGTTACTTTCTAACATCAAAGAGGAACCCGATGAGTACGTACCTATGCCCACTCGAGTCCACAAGCTAGAAGTTTTAGGGCCCAAGTCAAGCTCGAGAGGGCTGAGCATGATCTCGAAGTCGCTCTCCGAACCGTCGTTTCCGACTCGCCCAGACTCAAGGTGGTCGTGGCCACTCTGCTTGAGCAGCGCCCGGGTACACAGATCGCCGTTTATAGGATCTTGGAGAGCCTAGGCATCCTGGTTGCCCAGGTCGACGATAATGTCTTTCAGAAAGTGGTGGATCTTCTCGCGTCAGTTGCATCGAAAATTCTCTTGGGAAATATCCTCACGCACCACAGGTCTGACGACGCAGAATTTGAAGAGAAACCCAATGCAGACACCGTGCCCCTTCCCACTCAGTCGGCCAATACGAGGGCTTCCGAGCCTGCACCCGAGCCTGCACCCGCGCCTGCACCATCCCAAACCCCGACGAGCGCTGCACCTACGCCGGTTCAGCCTACGCCTCAGTCCACAGAGCAGTTCCCGACTCAGCCCAGTGGCACACAGCCCACCACCTCTTGGAATCATGACCAATGGGCTGCTGGATTCGCTCAAAGCAAGCAAACACATATTAAGATGGTCGTCGACAAGCTGCCCTGCAACCACTACATTGGAAGGGGTGTGGCCAAGATCGCCAGTCCGCCTGACACAGCCGTCATTGAGAACCCGGGCGACCTCTACACACTGGGGGCAAATGCCTATTTTCCATGGTGGAAAATGCAAAGAAAATGCTGAGAATATGCAATATTTTCTTGATATTTTCTCATCATTTTCCGCTATAGAAAATGCAAAGAAAATAAGTTATTTTCCAATCATTTTCTCAGTATTTTGTAAGTATTTTCCATATGGCAAAATAAGTTATTTTCTCATCATTTTCTCGTCATTTTCCATGTGGGAAAATTTACCATTTTCCACTGCGGAAAATGCTAATCAAATGATGAAGAAGCATGACCATATATGGGAATATTGGGATTTTTAGGATTTTTTTTTTTTTTTTTTTTTTTTTTTTGGAGCATAAGGGCCAAGGTAGACTGATCTGATCAGGCCTCGACCCAAGCTAGAGCGGAAAAAATAACCCTTTTGTTGAATCCTTGTTGCCCCCTGAGGAGATGCACTTACGCACGCCCATAGACGGGCAGTGTGGGACTCGGTAGATTTCGCTAGCAACTAGTGGTTGCGACCCGGAGGCCGCAACATACCTATACCCACTAAAACCTCAGACTGCCCAACCCAATCGTTCGGCAGATGTTTATTATCCATCAGGACACCCTCCCACGTTTGGAGGACTACTTGTTTGTCTGTTGCTTGAGCACCAAAGCGAGATGCGTCAGAAGCTAACTGATCTAACTTGAGTCGTTTGTTCATTTGAGCGACCCAATAGTTATGAACCTCCATTTTTGAATGGGGTAAGCCACCAGGAGACATTAGCTGCTCACATCGGAGTTTCCATATAATGAAAGCTGATTCAGAGACAAGTATTCTGAGGAGACGCTCTGCGCCCTTCAGACGCTTGCCATTTTCGTCCTTAACGTGGCATAAGCCAATTCCGACAATGAGCCCAAGGGACACCATCGGCATTTCGAGAGTTTTAAGCTCCCATAGTTGTTTGCAGAGAGCCCAGACCTCATGCGATCCAGGAGCGCTACATTCAAGCAACGCATGTGCCATAGAGTCAGGTAAATGGCATGTTGGACAGTTTGCCCAGTGTTCAAAGGATGGGATATGCAGCCATTGTTCGCCTATTTTATAGGTTTGGTGAATGGTTTTCCACATGAAATCCTGGATGGATGGCAGGAAGTCTTGACTCCGGGTAGAGAGCCAGATTTCCTCGTCAGTTGGGATCTTAGTCCCTTGTGCATGAACAGCAAAGCAAGTTATATCTAGCATTATAGTTGTCTTCATTCGCTCTGGGTAGGGAAGCCGTTCAAGTAAGGCAGCATAGAACGTGGACTGGGATGTGCCGAGAAGGCTTACACCTTGAATTTGGTATTGAATCGGAACATCCAGATGGAGGTCACCCCCATCTATGAAGTAATTCTCCGTTGGATCTGTAAAGGCAGTCTGGGCGACCTCAATGGCATGCTTGATCATTGCCTGGTCGATGCTATCCATGTTATTGGCTTGTCTGAAGGATGTGCGCGTACCACGTGTACGGAGAGCAGCTACAATTACCCGCAGGAGTTTTTTGTCTTGGTCCCCAGTATATCCGTTCGCCTCCAGAGTTGGAAGACCGAGGGTGAGTTTTTTAACCATGTCCTTTGAGTCCAGAACAAAGTTCATAGGAGTAGAGTTTGCGGTACTCTGAATGGCATAGAGCATTGCAGCTAGGGTTCCAGAGGTTCGTGTTATGTGTCCATCTGGCACACACACACCTACATTCTTAGGGTGGTCATTGTTTATCCAAATACCACCGGCTGCACGGTATTCACCGTCACAGTCTACCTCTGATGTACCGGCAATATATAGCGTCAGATCTGAGGCATCTTCTTCACAATTCATCTGTTCGAAGGGAATTCGGCTGGTTGGCTCATCGACAAAGACATGGAGGGCAGAAGCCAGGTGGTCAGCAACGAAAATGTTGGGGTTGAAAGTGATAGCTTGCTTGTCGGCAAATGCATCCTCGTTTTCGAGGATTTCATCCGGTGTTAGGGCGGGGTTGCTCAAGACAATTTCCAGACTTGGGTTCCATTTTGGGTCAAGCGCTCTGTTGTCTGGCCTGCTCCTGGCATGCATATGGTTTGTTGCATCCCATACTGCGGTCGTATTTGCATGGTGCACATGCGCAGTTTCTGCGTCGGGAGTGTCTGGGGTTCGGGTCATTTGCATAGGGTGTTAGGTCAGCTACCCATAGGACGTCATGATTATTGCGCAAGCATTTGGAAGCAAGCGAGTTATTCATATTGCTCGTGGAGAACTTGTGGAACCAGGCTGGCATGGCTCCAGCCAGATCAGGGTCGGTTGCTAGAGCATCCATTCAAATGTTGTATTTCTTTGCAGTCTCCATTAAAGATTTGGCAGGCTGACGGAGAGATCTGAGAAGTGGTGACCAAGATTGAAGGAATGGAAGGATCCTGCAGTTCTCCGGAACCACAGGGTTCTGAGGTACAAATTTTGCCATAATTCGGTCGGTAAAGTATGCCCACGCCGGGTGGTTAGAGGTTGGGTCAGCGTATCTTTGGAAGAGTTTTAGTGAGATTGCAGCATTTCTAAGGCCTACGTTGAGCAGTTTTTTTCCGCCCACGCTATGCTCGTGATAGAGTATGTCCATGTTCAGAGGCGCTCGTTTATTTTCTCCCCAAAGGAAAGATTTAATCATCCGTTCCAGACGATCCAATACTGCTGTGGGCATACCCTGTACCATAGTCAGATACTGAGTTCGGCTCCCCACTTCTACCTGAATGAGTTTAATTTTCCCATCAAGTGAAGGGAATAGTGATGCGTATAGTCCAAGATTCTTCTCAATTTTATCCAGCGTAGGGTTCCAGATGGAAATTTGGTCAGCGGTATTCCCTTGCCATGACCCAAGATATCTGAAGGAGCAGCCATCAGCAACTAATTTCAGATCGGGTGGAAGCGGTGATGTGTGTGCTTGGCGAACTAACTACAAAACCAAACCTGTGAAAACCGAATAACACTATATCCAAAACCTCTATACTCTGAATAAGACTTGTAATAGTCAAACTCGTCGTAAATCGGTGTGTAAGGGAGTGAAACCGAATAAACACAAATCCAATCAAATAGCTAATAGACACTAGCGAGTTCAGAACCCTGGGTACAGGGCCTTTGGTGGGGGTGCAGGGTAGGTAGTTCGAGAGTTTGTAACGCGCACGTAAGACGTACTATCGACGAGCCTTGATGGGGCGGCCAAATACGATGTCCTAGTTCCTTAATCAGTATTCTTCCAAGTTCTTGTTCTTCTGTCTTCCTTATTCTGTCCTGGTTCCTAAATCCTAAATCACTAATCACTATTCTTGTCAAACACTTCGATATCTTGATGTCCGAATAACACTTTGCTCAATTCACACAATCCAAATCCGATTTAAAGTTGTAGCCTTTGCAGTTTGTAGCTTAGCTAAACCCCAGATCGCGGCCTCAATAGGTGGGCGATTCCGTGGCTACAGTATACCAAGAATCCTACTTATATACCCTTGTCTGTGTCATATCCGAGTAGTAAATATTATGATGGATCGCCCTTCGAGTCATATTCATACGCAGATCCCTGATCCGAATTGTGATTGTCGTTATTCGGTATGATGTTTCTTCAGTTGTTCGATTAGCGGCTCTGCCCTTGGTGCCAGTGGATAGCCCTCGTTCATAGCTTTCCGTGCATATGCGATTCGTCCCAAGACGTCCAGTAGTTCCGAAGTTATTGCCTTCACTTGTTTTCCGGATAAGGTCACCAGGATCATTTTGTAGTCACTTGGGTCTTGTAATCTTCGGCATCCGACGGCTTGTCCCTCTTGGCTCTGATTCGGGTTTCCTTGGTCCGATTAGGTCCGGTCCGTGTCTCCCCGCCATCTCATCACAAGTCCGAATAGCAAACGGTTATTCCGAGACTGCCAGGTCTTATTCGGTGTTTATCCCTTTGAGTGTTTTGCACCGGATTGGATAGGTCCAGGCTTGTGGGCTCTGCTGGTATGTGTAGACAGTGAACTTGGAATGCGCTGCGGGTCGTCAACCCCATTGCAGACCTTATTCACTGTTGCAGATATCTCCCAACTAGCTATTCGGGCTCATACTAGTTCTATGATGTGTGCACCGAATAAGTGCGAAAAGGTTGCCCTTCCACGCCTACTCCGTAAAGCGGCTTATCAGCGGGTTGTTAGCATTTATCATTCTTGTTTCAAGAACCTGTTTCCGATAGGTTGGAGAGCCCACAGGGAGACCAGCAGACTTGGGTGCGTTGAATTTTGCACCTGAAGCACAACACCAAGTATTAAGAATAGAATCGAGGGTGGCGTAAGAGTCATTGGCCGACAGGAATGCCGCCGTGTCATCTGCCAAGAAGGAGCAGATTGTGCGGGTATCTAGCCCTGGGCATTTAAACCCTTCCAGGTCGGAGTTGCAAAGCAATTCGCCCAGCGGTTCAATAGCAATGTCAAACATGATACAGGATAAGGCACAACCTTGGTGGAAGCCTCTGTAAATTGGGAATTTTGAGCTTATAAAGCCGTTCACTATGACACATGACTCCGCATCCTTGTAGAGAGTTTTCAAGGTCTTGGTGAAGTGATTTGGGAAGTTCATATGGTCTAGCACTGCCCATAAATAGTTGTGTTGAATTTTATTGTAAGCCTTCTCCTGGTCCAGTGAGATGATCATGCCATTGACTTCTTCATATTCAGCATATGCAATTATCGACTCGACCAGTTTAACCTGGTCCACAATGCTTCTTCCTCGCACAAAGCCCGCTTGGTCGGGGTGGATTAGGGAGGGGGCTATCTTTCCGATTCTGATTGATAGGGCCTTTGTAAGAATTTTGTAGTCACTGTTCAGGAGTGTAATCGGACGATAGTTTGCTACGTCCCTGACTTCGCCTTTTTTGTATAGCAGGTGAAGCCATCCCTCACCAAAGTCACTGTTTTCTAGCAGACCATGGCGCTCAATGTCATTGAATACTTTTGTTAGAATCCGAACAGGGTTAAATGGCTTTGTTTCCTTATTTTCCCCCTGCTCCCATGTTTTGCGCAGGGCTTTCCAGAATTCATAAGGCAGTCCATTCAGACCCGACGCTTTGCCGTTAGGTACCAGTTTCAAGACCAGGTCTACTTCATCCTCTGTGATGAATTTGGCAAGCTTGGCTTTGTCTTCTGCAGAGAGTCTTGATTGGGTTGCTTCAAGGCAGATTTTCAGATTCGCTTTCCGATCCTCCGAGGGTTTTAGGTCTTTATCTTGTAGATCCATGTGGTAGTTTCGGGCCAGTTCCGCCATTTGGTTGGAGTGCATGACATACACAGGTGGGTCAGCTCCCGGTTTTTTTGAAGGCATGTATCGTTCCCCGAGGGGCATTGACCTTCATGGATTTCATCCAATTGCTTGTCTGAGTGCAATTCTTGTATACCCAGCTTTTAGTTGCAACGTTGTCACGTATACGCATCTGTCTTTTCTTTTCGAGTGCATGGATCTTTCCTAGAAGCATGCCTTCTGTGAAGCTTTTGTCCTCTTCTGACATATGTGGATCGTTCCTCGAGGCGGACAGGTCTTTTTTGAGTTTCATGATCTCCCGCTCAAGGGCAGGTAGGACACGTTTCGAGGCTTCGCGAATTAGATTTACTGTATTATTTTTGAATTCCTTGAAGAGGGTCTGCGGGTTATTTGAGTCTGTTCTGCGATACTTGCAAGCATCAAGGTCTTCTTCAAGTTTTTTTCCGAGTTTTTGGATCTCATTCATCAACGGAGCATTTTTTTAGCATATGTGGAGCCATTGACCACCGTCCTGGTCCAACTGCTGGCGTTTCTGGATTGGAGTATCGAACAGTTACCAGCATGTGGTCTGTTGGGATTGAGACAACATCAAACTCCCATTCAAATAAGTTCTGTTTTGTGTTGCTCGGAGTTAGAATGCGATCAATTCGTGAGCGTGACCCGGTGGCCTTTTGGAAGTATGTGTATTCCAGAACGTCTGGGTGAGTCTCCCCGCCACATATCTGATAAGCCATACGTTGTTTTAAAATTCATCATTGCATCACGAACAGTCTTGGAATCGGCCCTTTGGGGTGCCCTGTCTATGGCTTCCTCAACCATGTTGTGGTCTCCCAGGACAAAGTCTGGTTTGCGATAGTCTTTTAGTTTTAATTCTAGTAGCTCGAGAAATTCAGCGTTTTCAGTTGGATCATTCGGTGCATAGACCGATACAATAGTCAATGGTTGGCCATTGTGCCATCGCAGACTGAGAAGCATTGCTCGTCCCGGGATAAGTGTAACTTGTTTAGCTTCATTGGTGTTTACCATGCGGCGATTGAGGACTATTGCAGTGCCTTTCGAGTCTGGGTTGTTGGCGTCTAAAGTTGAGAAGATGTTCAGTGTTCGCGAGAAACTTTTGTTTAGTTTATGTTGTTCGGCCTCCGTTAGATGTGTTTCTTGGAGAGCGAGGATACCAATGTTTCGATCTCTCATGATTTGGTTTACGTGGGGCCATTTATCCACGCCTTCGGCATAGCGGCCACGCATGTTGAGTGTGCCCAGTTTCACGGAACCTTTTGTTCAGCGGAACAAAACTTTGCGTTGTTTAGACGGCGGCGGACCTGGCAGCATTTCCGGCTCAGAGCCGAGTGAGTCGCGCCGCCGCCGACGATTGGGTTGAGAGGGTCTGTACGACCCTTGAGACGACTGTACGTCATCTGCCTCTGTACGAGGCGGCACGGTATGTGCCATGCGCGGGTGTGCGCTGGATCCTGATGTGGATCCGTCTCCCGCACCGGAATGCTGGCTACCGTGTGTGGTAGCGCTGGGAGTGCTGTCTGCCGAACTCGCAGACTCATCATTGAGGACATAATCGACAGCGAAATTATGCACCCCTCCGAGATCTGGAGTGCTGTTGCCGACGCCGGAAGAGTGGACCAGGGTGGGTGGGGATAAATTGGTAGTGGTTAGGATACCCCCTTGCCGTTTAACCAGACAGGCAAGGGTGGCGAGCAGTTAACCCAGAGCTCGCTCGGGGAACGTACTTACTCGGCTAGAGGTCAATTCTGGGTCGACAGATATTGACTTACACCTCGAAGCTTTGGCTGGGCTGCAGCCGCGGTATGTTCAGGCCTGAATAGGCCACCGCGAAGAGAGAAACACCCGGGGCTTTCCTGTCCTACGAAGGCAGAACCTTCGTAGTCAGTACCGGCGGGCCCCCGTTGGTGTGAGTGAATAGCAGTTACCAGGCTACAGCAGTCGCGCGGTAGCTGCCAGGCTTCGACCAAACCCAGCGAGGGTAACCATACTCGAGCGTTCATTGTGTTAACGCAAAGATATATGACATTGTAGTCGTAGTAGTAGTACATTTTTTGGATTTTTTAATGTAAGTTATCAAGAGTAGTAGATAGGTAAGTAGAGTGACCATAGAATAGGTAATTAGAAGCGGTGGTACGGGCTAGAGCTATGTCTACGACCACCACGATAGCCTCCACGAGATCCACCACGAGTGGGGCCCATGCCACGTCCGCGTCCGGACGACGACGTGCCAGCGGCGACGGCAGTGGGGGCGAGATCAAAGTTCGCCAGGGTCTTGTCATCGGCAGCGACAGTGGCAGCAGACGGGCCCAGCCAGCCCTCGATGTTCGGGTACGGGCACATCCCAGCAGGGTGGTCGCAGGACTTGCAGCCCGAACACTTGAACTGCTTGTCCCCGGTGCGGCATTCCCCACGCCCGGAGCGATGGATTGAGAAGGCGAGGCCGCGGAGGAGGCCGACCCACGCCAGCCACAGGTCGAAGGGCATGTCTGGGGTGATGGAGAGGTAGACATTCCAGACAGTGAAGAATGTGGTCTTGTTGCGAGCCATGCGGAGCGGGAGGACGGCGATGGAGTTGACGATGATGTCTGCCTCGTTGGCGGGAGTGGAGCCCTCGGGGAAGGACGCGTTCTGGGCGAGGAAGGCCATGACGGGCTGGTGGGAGCGAATGATGCCGACGATACCCTCAGCGAGGATTTTCCGGTTCTCGGGAGTGTCCTCGCAGGTGAAGCCCTCGAGGCTCATGAGGAAGCTGGAGCGGGGGACTTGGTAGGGGATAGCGAAGAAGGTGATATCGGGGGTGGACCATACGACCTGGTTGGTGAGGTGGGTGACCGACTCCGTGTCGCCGTCGACGAGGAGGTAGCTATAGGGCGGTGGGCGCGACTCGTCCAGGGTTCCGTGGGCGATGGGGGCGATGACGGTGAGGGCCTTGCAGCCAGTGAGAATACGGACGGCGTTGGAAAGACGAGTGGAAGTGGTCTGGAGGTCATCGGTGGCAGAGCCGCGGTAAGGGACCAGCCAGCACTTGGGCATGGCCTCGCCCGCACAGGCGGTACGGTGGCCCTGGGTCATGTTGCGCCAGACAGACTCGCAGATGTGAGGGACGGGGAAGCCGCCAAGGGGAGCCGCAGTGTAGCGCATGCCAAGGACGGTGGAGACAACGCCATTCTTGGTGTTGAGAATACGGGGTATGGCAGGAGCGGCAAAGACTCGAGGGTTGCTCGGAGCGTCGCCTTGGGTTTGGGTCAGTAGTCGGTTGTTGCCGGTGAGGAGTGCGTGCGTACCCATATTTCTCGAGTGGGAGAAGAAAGAGAATTGGAGTTGTCGCGCGTTGCAGGGTATTTGAGGCCTCGTTCGGCTTCAGTTGGGGTTTATTAGCGGGCAACTGACGACGCACCGCAGTTATTATCCCTCCTATCAGGGAATCATGGCGACGAGGGTAGTCGGACCTTGTCTTGGGCGTCGGGAGGGGTTTCGTCGCAGGTTGGCCGGCATGGGCTGCAGGTGGAAGGGGCGGAAGAGACGAGATGACTGGTGGGAGGACGGCATATATGCAGCAAGTCGTACATTATTTAATTGCAGAGTGGTGTCATTTATCGGGTAAACGGCCCTATCTGTCATTTGGATTACGAGGTCGGCGTCAGCGACCGCCGAGGCGACGCTCGTCGAAGACCATCTCGACGGCTCCCTTTGAGTATTTACAGGGTTGTGTACAGTACTAGTTGTGGTCACACCTCATGTATGGGCACTAGCGGTCAGGTAGGAGAGGACGGAGAGAGCCGGTGTAGCTCGGACACCGCGGCGGTATGCCGTGCACTGTGCGTGCATTGGCCTCTGTACGAGGCGCCTCGATGTGAGGCCTCTCTGTGCGAGAGAACCCGTCTCGCTGGTGGCGAGGGCGGGCGGTGGCGCTGGTGTACCCAGTCCACCAATTTCCGACATGGTGGTGCGGATCAAAGAGTCGTCTTTTGGATTTTTAGGATTTCTAGGATTCTCCTTTTCAAGGTATTACCCAATATAGCAAGTGTTGTACCTTGTAAATTACCAAATATGGCAAGTATTGATAAAACTTTATCTGTCTGGATTAGGATGTCAGCCAAGAACAGGTTACTATAAGTACACCCTTGTAAGCTATTTTGTTAGTACATCTAGACCAAAGAACCTTTGGAATGTCTAGGTTATAGATGCAAAAGCAAAATATTTCCACAATAATAAGTGTTGGGAAATGACGTAGGGTGCGCCGCGGGCGATGATGACGTGAGGGTGCTGACACTGGATCAAATTTTAATCAAAAAAAAATGCCTGCTCCAAGATTTGAACCCAGAGCTTCCTGGTGTGGCGCATGCTTTCTGGGCTAGCATACTAGACCACTACATCACACAACTTTTGTATTATCAGCCTCTATATGCCATGGTCATAGTCACTTGGGGCTAACAGAGTATCAAAAGCAGAAACACCTGATTTCAATGATGCAGTAGGCGGCGGAGAGAATCAAGTCTCTTGCCATCTACGTCATGATTATGTTATGATAAAATGACAAAATGGGTGTAATAGGATTTGAACCCAGATCTTCCAGGTGTACAGCCTACTTTCCCGCAGGCACACTAGACCACTACACCAAATAACTTTAACATAGTCCTATTATATAGCACTGTCATAGGTACTTGAGGCTAACAGAGTATCATGTGATGTCCAAAGTTGATGGAGCTGATGATCCTCTGTCAACTTTGCAGAAAGTTTGACTATTGGGAACAACGCTTCCGGCAGCGGGCAACAAGCATTGTGACTTCCGTGACCGCTGTGACCGCTGGACGACATGCCAGCCACCGATGCCAGCCACCGACTTGATGCCGTCGTCGCCCCTCTCGCCTCCTCACCACACTGAGCCTGGTGCGTCGCAGCCTACTGTTCACGCCCACATCCTCACCCAGCGCAGCAATGCCCACCGGAGCAGGCCCGCCGTGTACAGCGAACTGCAAGCGAATGTCAACCAACCCGGCCTGCACGAACACAATGTGTCCCACCCACTGTGCCGCGCTGGGCGGGTGCAAGGTGTATCCATACAAGAAAGCCCACGAGGTCCACCTGGCATCGAATGTCCCTCCCGCCCCGACTCCAGCACCCACGCCCAATGTATTTCCGGCCACGCTCTGACCAGACGCTGCTTCTTCGTCCTCGTGGCCCTCCCACGCGCCTTTCTCAAGCCAAGCGAGCCCCAACGACTCGGAATTCCGCTGGATGGACTCCTACTCCGCGACGCAAGATGTCGGGGGCTCGATTGGTGGGGCTTTCGATGACCTCGACTCGACACCGTCTTTGGGAGACTACTCAAGCGTCTCCTCCCTTGACTTCTCTCTCCCTCTGAGCACGACCACTTCCTCATCTACCGGCAGCACCCTCGTTCCCCCGACCTACTCGTTCACATCCAGCTCCCAAATGCCAACTCCATCCCTACCTCTACCACCTCCCTCGTCTGCTCCCTCTATACAACCAATGCAGGCTCGCCCAAGTACGCCGCCGCCGCCGCCGTCGTCTCAGCCTCGTACGCGACTACCTGCTGCGAGTCTGCTTAGGGCAGCAGCGAAGCCGTTGCGGATGACAACACAGATGAATTCGGATTGGATGGAGGCAAACGGGGCTTCTTCAACCACCCCGATTCACATCCACCGCGCTTCCACCAACCGCAACTTTGTAGATGCTCGGCTCGTCAAGCGCTTCCATCTTGTCTCGTTTATCACGGTGCGTCAAGCACGACCTTATCAATACTGATTCTGACGCCACGTACAGCCGGGAAAGTCCCCACTTGCTCAAGTCATCGATGAGTGCGCTACCTGGCCGACATGGCAGGTTTCGGAGGCAGGTGATGATGATGTTGGCCAGCTCGTTGAAGGGCTTGCGGAGCATGCCAAGCTCGACGTCTATGATCCAGATCGTCGTCTGTGGTTTGCCATCAAGCTGAGCACCCCCCATCGCTTGACGCCGGGCTGTACCATCTTCCTCCGCCGACGGGATCCCGGTTGGGACGATGCCGAGATCGAGGCTGTCGTGGCGAAATACCTCCCCCCGCCAGCTCCACACATGCGGTACAATCTGGCGGCGGAACGCAAAGCTGTGCGCAAGGCGTACAAACAACTCAAGACGGCCTCGACGCAGCGACCTTCTACCCGCACAACTGCCTATCATCCGCCATCGCCATCGCTATCTCCCTCGCTATCAGCAACACCGTCCCCATCACCGTCGCCGTCACCCATGCTGCCGTCGTTGCCGCTCATGATAGACGACGAAGTGCCCTCCTCAGCAATGTTAACGGACGACGATCTTCCGTCCAAGCGGACCTTTGACGAAATGGACAATAGCAGCGAACCACGGCATGTCCGCCCTCGGCTCACAATCTCCACCGACATCGCGTCCTTCCCATCGACGTTGACGACGCCTGCTCTTTCGGCTACCTTGTCGTCAGCACCACCATCCGCCGGACCATCCACTCCGTTGTCGACTACCGCGCCACTGCCGTTCGCCGCGCCCAAAGGTTTTGCGGGCATGTATGTTGTTGATATTGTGGCTGGCTTTAACGCAATCGACGCGGGCACTGGGGATCTCGCAACGCGTTTTGAGACGGTGTTCCCCGGTCGGCGGTATAAGCAAGTGACGTATCACGAAAATCACCGCAAGTGGAGGGAGGGCTCGGCACAGTTGAGGGATGCCACACTTAAAGCTGGACGTACCAAGGCGGGTCTTTGGAGGGCGTATACACTTTAAGCTCGCAGTAGCACAGTCCTAATATTGCACACACTCTGTCTATTACTACCTTCGATTTGTAAATATCTAGATTTATATGTACGCGTACAATTTACCAGTCCAATCTACAAGCGGGTACGAGGATTCGCGCCAGTGTCAGCCAACTTTGCGACAACCTGCATATTCCGAAGACGGATCATCTCGTCCAGGAAGAAATTGTACTTGACTGCCGCCATCTCATGGCACATCGAGTGGTATCCACCGAGCCAGACGTTGTTTTGCTCTGCGACGGAAGTATTGAAGAACCATTTGCCGTCAATCATCAGCTCGGGGAAGTCGGCAGGGTTGCAGTGCTTCTGGCAGAAATCGTGGTCGACACTGTGCTTGTGCAGGAAGTGAAACACGTCGACCGTCATTTTGACATCCTTCCACCATTTCCAGGTCGTCTCAATGTGGGCGTTGACTTGCTGTTTTGCGTCGCAATTGGTGTCGTATACAAAATGCTCCGGCTTGTGAGCTCCTGGAACAGAGAAGACTTGTTGTGTGCACCACTGAAATGAAGATGACGAGCGAGGAATGATACAAGACTGAAGACGTACCAGCGCATTTGAGGTGGCTTCTGCATACTGGAATGTACCTCGTCCAGCAATAATACCACACGGTCGGGAGAGTATAAACTTGTTGTGCGTGCGGGATCGAGAGAACTTTGCCTTGTACTTGCGGTTCCCAGCTGGGTCTTTCGAAGACTCGCATGGAACGTCAGCACCATTGAGCTCGGAGTCGTCAACACCAATCGAGCCTTTAGTTGGCGCATGAGCGAGGACCACCAATTTTTTCGCGTTGAGCTCAAACCATTCCTCGTTGTCCGCCGCAGGGACCCCTTCCTCTTCCCCAGCCTCACCAGGGTCAGGATGAGCCAAGCGATGCTTCTGGAGTCGATTTGTGAGAGTGAACGCCGCCTGCCCACGCATTTCGTGGAGAACTTGCATCTCCATGTGCTTTGGCTCGCTGCACGTTTTCTTGCCGGGGATGATGGGTGCGCGGCAGTCGACGACGGCACACTCGCTTGCGCGGTACTGGTGCTCGGGACAGAATTGATCGCGATTGCTCTCCAGCTCTTTCATACAGTGCTTTTCGCTGCAGCAAGGGTGCCCCATAGAAAGACCATCTGCGACAACGACCTGGATGTCAGCTGGTGTCGAATTAATCACGAGAGAACTTGTATGAGGAAATAAGCTTACATTCAATTCCCGTCGTTGGGTTCTTATACTGCCGCATACAGTGATTGCAACAGTGGGCGACCTCGTCTTGACCCAGTTTCACGACTTCTCGATTGCGAGGGCGCATTGCCTCTGTAAAGCGATCCTTCTGTAGGCCGGTATGGGGAACGTGGAGTTGAGTGTGGTATCGATTGTGATATTGGAGCAATGTGAGGATAACAAAGGCATCCCAGACATGGTCCGTGGTGAGCGACCAGCCAAACTGCCATCCCGCGGTGTCGAAGAGGGTTTCTTGTGAGCCAGCAAGGGCCATGTCGTAGGAGCGGGCACAGTTGGTACCAGACACCCTGCAAAAATAAGGTCGCAAAGCCCAATAAATTAATCACCGACCAGGAAGTGAGCATCAGTGTAATCCAGAGTGATATGAGCTTGACGTCCGCAAATTGGTGCTCGCCGATCTGGACAAATTGCGAAATCTCGCTGTAGTACGTCCGCATGCCAGCATTGACCGCAAAGTTGTGGTGAAAGTTGGTCTTGCAGGTTCCACACGTCAGATGGATTGACCATGCAGGGACGGCCCCATCTGCGACGGTGTAGACAATCACTTGACGCGCTTCGTCGCGCTTGATTGACCGTCCATGCTCAATACAGTCCAGGTTCATGCAGCGTTGGCTTGGAGGAAAGAGTGTAAGCCAAGCTGCAAATATATCGGTGAATGGTTGTGTCTTATGGACTGGAAAGGACCTACTTAGCCCGCGTTTTGACCCGTGGCGCTCAAACAAGCATTTTTCTTCCCTCGACAGCGTCGGCATGGCCGTGTTCCATATCTCATCCCCAAGTAGACTCCATGCTGCCAGTATTGCGTCCGGGCTCAGTGAGGTAGAGTCGACGAGGAAGTCAATGATTGTAGGCGACAAGATTAGCGGTGTGTCTGTGGTATCGACGCGCTTGGGCTGTGCGAGGATAATGTCATTCTGGAGGGCGCCAAGAAGATGCATGAGTGTCGTGATGTCCGCGAAGGGGATGTCAGCCAGTAGTGGATGATCTGCCAAGGCCTCGTAAATGGCCATCGTGGTCAAGAGCAAGGTGTCACGCGTCATTCACACATCGTAGAAGAGAAGGACAAGAAATTGATTACAAGCAGACGGAGGGTGTACATGACGAGCGTGGTGAAGAGAAAGGAACAAGAATAATATAGCTACACTGTCCATGGATGGCAATTAAAACCGCCAACACTTGCCGCTCGGATACCTGCCGGGTGGGGTGGAAGCCCGCCGCTTTCCTTTCTCCTTCGTCAGCTCCTTCTTCGGCTCCTCCTCGTCATCCGAGACGCTCAGGTCGATGGCATCCTCCGGCGTTGGTGAGCGGCGATGGCGACGGCGAGCCAGCAGAGAACGATGTGCCGGTGGCTGCGAGCCCGAGGTGCTTGACGAAGCCTGCGAGGCTGCCTTGGTTGGCGAAGAGCTGGTCAACGCAGAGAGAGACGGTGAGCGGGATGGCGGTAACGGAAACATAGTGTTGAGGAATGTGTGTTCCTTGCGCTTGCGGGCTTCTTCATGGGAGATGAGGTGGTTGAGAGCCTCAAGGCTATCAGAGAACGCGGCTTCATTGGCGAGCGGCCCGGGTGTCTTGTGAACGCTGCAGTAGCGCTCATTCCTGTCTCGGCAGTGGGTGGTGCAATGGTCGCTGTGGCAGTCCTTCGAGGTCACCCGACCGCAGGCACGGGCCTTGCATCTGTGGCGGGGCTGGCCATGGCGAGAATGTCGGATAGGGAGTTGAGCAGGACGAGTGGCGTGGCGGGATTGCAGAGTGGGCGCTTGAGCGGGTGTCTGAATCGTGAGTGCATCGACTAGTAGGGTCGCGACTTGGTGGATGACAGGTGCAAGTTTCTGGAGCGGGTTGGCGGGAGAGGTGGGCGAGTTGGTGCTTTTGTAGCATCTGTTTGCGTAGCGACTGTTCTCCTCCAGTCCAAAGAAAAACCAAAAACGACCATGGTCGGGATTATCGCACTGTCGAGATGGTCAATTAATGGGGGCGAGAGCGAAGCAGATCACGCACACAGAGGTGGTACTGCCCAGCGTGCTCTCCAGACCTTCCCAGCGTCGGCGACAGGTGTCGGTTGTCAAAGGCGCAAACCCAGGTCTCAGGGCGAGCCAGAGTAGGAATCTGGAGGCCGCGAGTGACATAGGCGCGCGTGCAGTAGTGGTTGGGGTCGGTCTTCTGGTGAGAGTGGGGGTGCATGGTGGTGGACGAAAGGAACGAGGAGCGAGTGTGACCATGGTGACATCAGGTCATCTTCGGTCTCGCGGCTGATCACTGCCGCAACAGCCGAAACCGTTGTTCAAACGGATGAGCGGACTGAACAATCCGTTTTTCCCATTATCAAAATGCCCTCCAACTTTGAACCTCATGTGACCAGCTGTCAGCCTTATGCATATTGACCAGTGTTCATCTCCTCAACAAACAAGCCAGGGTATTTCTCCACCAAGATGCATTGCAATATTGGTAAATGTCCGGCTTGAAAGCCAATGGATGTGTGACATGATGTGACTGTCAATGCTGTCACAATCTTTACATTGGCTTTATTATTATAACCAGTATTCCTTAGGTCCTAAACCATATCAAGTACTCCATTTATATAATTATCTGTCCCATTGTCTGGATAGAGTCAAGCAGGATTATCTTGTGGTGCTGCTAATAGCATGCAAATATGAGGGGTGTCACAGGGTCACATTCTGATGCTGCCCGCAGGATCAACACCTGACCTTTGCTCTTGGATAAATTGTGGGAGTACATCACTCTGACAAGTGTTATGGTCCTTAATACACAAACCAGCCAGCAAATCATGTGTTATCAGCACTTGCCATATTTTGGTAATCTTACCAAGGTATAAGACTGAGCCAGAGGCAGGCAGGTGGGAACAAAATGCTGTCCCAACACAGCCTCATGGGACATGATAGCGGCATATTTCCTTTTTGAGGCAAGGATAAACAGGCTCTTCTGCCCTGGTGGTGCATTTGGTCACTGTTGCGCCCAATAGTAGGATGGGCACACTGGGAGTCAGTCTGGTAACGACAAATTATCATACTTGCCATATTTGGTTATTTTACAAGGTACAAGACTTTCTATATTGAGTAATACCTAAAAGGAGCATCCTAAGAATCCTAGAAATCCTAATATATCCATGTATGGGTGTGCTTCTTCATCATTTGATTAGCATTTTCCACAGTGGAAAATTAGACATTTTCCCACATGGAAAATGATGAGAAAATGCGGAGAAAATGATGAGAAAATGATGAGAAAATAATTCATTTTCTAATATGGAAAATGGTGAGAAAATAACTCATTTTCTTTGCATTTTCTATAGCAGAAAATGCTGAGAAAATATGAAGAAAATATTGCATATTCTCAGCATTTTCTTAACATTTTCCACTATGGTAAATAGGCACTTGCCCCCAGTGACACGTACCGAGTTGGGATCCAGCACACAATACCAGGTATGGGTGGCGTTAAAAGGGAAGACTTGGATGGATGTTTCTTCCGAAGCCTTCAACCCCGACCGGAGAATCTCGTACCCACTGGCGGAGAATTGCGCTCTCCTCAAGCGGATCCCAGACTCCGCAAAAAGCAAAAGCCTTGAGCAGCTCATCTGGGCAGTCGTGAATGCCCAGACTAAGTGGAGGTACTATTACAAGCCGATGTGGGTCACAGCTGGCGGTCAATGAGCTCTCATTTTAACGACATGTATGATCATGAAATACTTATACTGCCGAATCCAATGTGCCTCCATGCGCTGTTGCTTGCCTATAGACGCCTCTAAGCTCCAGCTTAAATGGCACGTGCTGGCCCTTCCACGTACCTCATGACACGAGTGGGCTTGATCCAGCTCTTTCCGCGCTACGATGTTCGGCATTTTAAACCTGCTCCTGAATGGCGGCAAGAACATCAACGTCGTTTACGAGGCCAAGGAGCGGGAGTTTGAGACACTCAGCGAACTGCAGCGAAACATCAGTCCTTCGTCCCATAAACATGGCTCTGATCTTGACGAGATGCTGTAGCCAAAGGCTGTCCTTGTGAAGTTACTTTCTAACATCAAAGAGGAACCCGATGAGTACGTACCTATGCCCACTCGAATCCACAAGCTAGAAGTTTTAGGGCCCAAGTCAAGCTCGAGAGGGCTGAACATGATCTCAAAGTCGCTCTCCGAACCGTCGTTTCCGACTCGCCCAGACTCAAGGTGGTCGTGGCCACTCTGCTTGAGCAGCGCCCCGGTACACAGATCGCCGTTTATAGGATCTTGGGGAGCCTAGGCATCCCGGTTGCCCAGGTCGACGATAATGTCTTTCAGAAAGTGGCAGATCTTCTCGCGTCAGTTGCATCGAAAATTCTCTTGGGAAATAATCTAACGCACCACAGGTCTGACAACGCAGAAGAGAAACCCAATGCCGACAGCGTGCCCCTTCCCACTCAGTCGGCCAATACGAGGGCTTCTGAGCCTGCACCCGAGCCTGCACCCGCGCCGGCACCATCCCAAACCCCGACGAGCGCCGCACCTACGCCGGTTCAGCCTACGCCTCAGTCCACAGAGCAGTTCCCGACTCAGCCAAGTGCCACACAGCCCACCACCTCTCACTGGGGGCAAAGGCCTATTTACCATAGTGGAAAATGTTAAGAAAATGCAAAGAAAATAAGTTATTTTCTCACCATTTTCCATATGGGAAAATTATTTATTTTCTCATCATTTTCTCATCATTTTCCCGGCATTTTCTCATCATTTTCCATGTGGGAAAATTTAGCATTTTCCACTGCGGAAAATGCTAATCAAATGATGAAGAAGCATGACCATATATAGGTCTATTAGGATTTTATAGGATTCCTAGGATTCTTGTTGACTAAATATGGCAAGTGTTGATAACAGAACATCCAAAATACAAGGCCAGTGGAGTAGTGCAGAACTATAAGCAAGCCTTTTCTACTGTATAAAATCACCAAGTATCACAAGGGAGTTGTGGCTTGATATATGTGATGTGACATTCATGGCGCGGCACAAATGTCACATCACCCGCGGAGAACATAAAATAAAATCAGCCACCAGCAGGAATTGAATACAGGATCTCAGGCAATATTTTCTACCACCAGCACACTAGACCAGTACACTAAACAAGAATTGGTTAGGATCTTCGTAGCATAATACACAGCAATCTATAGCTAGCCAGGACCAAGGTCACGTTTGGCCGCCGGCCCCGCCACCAACACATGACCAGGTAATCCATTTCATGCCACAACAAGGCTTAATTTGTTACCAATATTTCAGTACTAACTATAGAAGGAGAAGAAGGATTGGAACAGTAGGTGAAGAAGGATTGGAACAGTAGGTGGAGAGTAAGGACTGCTGTGCTGCAGATTTGTAGACTTTTGGTATGCACATCAGGGAAAGTTGAATCTATATCCAAGAATTCACAATAGGCTATTTCTACACTGGTTGGTTTGCCTTTTTAGTCAAGAAAAAAACTGTTATAGATCTAGAATATGGCATATAGTTATCTGATATTTATATTTGAGGCAGCAAGTAGTTTGTGATGGCATCACCTTGGCTCTTGGCTTTTCCCCTCATCATATAATTGATACCAGGTAGTGTCAAGTTATAACAGCATATGTAGGTGGACTGATTTCTCTCTTGTACATATGCCCTCCTACACAAATACGTGCATGGAGGAGGTCCCTGTAATTGGGACCTATGGCATTTTGCTTTATAGAATATGGCAGATACCTTACCATGCGTATCAGCATATGTAGGTCGGACCTTGTCATTAGGGTCTATGCATCTGCCATTGGCTGCCCCCTTCTGCACCAATGCGTGCATGGAGGTGAGGTTCCTGTAATTGGAACCTATGGCATTGCACTCTATATGGCAGATATTGACCTTATGCATCTGCCACTGGCTGCCCCCTTCTGCACCAATGCGTGTATGGAGGTGAGGTCCCTGTAATTGGGACCTATGGCTCTTTCTGGCAGATGCCTCTCTGTGTACCACAATGAGTGGAACCTTTATTATTATCAGGGTCTATGCATCAGTCAGTTCTTTCTCAAGTATAGCTGCTCAAGGGAGTGGCGGACCTGTGGTACTATCTGTAGAGATTCCTTAAAGCAATACACTGTCTCTGAGTGGTGCAGGTTTATTGTAAATGTAATGACCAGAGAACAGAACTATGTATTGTAAATATAATGACTGAGGAAACAGAACAGATAAATTCAAAGTAGCCTACTATTCCTTCCAATTTGTAGTCAAGTACTAGTCCAAATCAAAAGTCGGATTTATCTTGAGTTCAAACTCAGTTCACTGGCTCTGCAGAGCACAAAGGCACTTACTTGGCCACCAATTTGTACCTTGTGGCACAGTTTCAAAAGAGAGACTTACAATATGTAGTAATTTTCAAAGGCAAAAGTTACTATATTGGGGAATAGTAGAATCCTAGGGATCCTAGAAATCCCAATATTCCCATATATGGTTGTGCTTCTTCATCATTTGATTGGCATTTTCCGCAGTGGAAAATGCGAAATTTTCCCACATGGAAAATGATGAGAAAATAATGAGAAAATAATTTATTTTCCCATATGGAAAATGCTTATAAAATACTAAGAAAATGATTGGAAAATAACTTATTTTCTTTGCATTTTCTATAGCGGAAAATAATGAGAAAATATTGCATATTCTCAGCATTTCTTAAGATTTTCCACTATGGTAAATAGGCCTTTGCCCCCAGTGTCTTCGAATCATGACCAATGGGTCGCTGGATTCGCTGGAAATAAGCTAACGCACGTCAAAATGGCTATCCCCACACCTTTTCCCGACTGCAACCACTACATGGGAAGGGGTGCGGCCAAAATTGCCAGCCCGCCTGACACAGCCGTCATTGAGAACCCGGGCGACCTCTACACGTACCAAGTTGGATCCAGCGCACGATATCAGGTATGGGTGGCGTCAAAAGGGAAGACTTGGATGGATGTTTCCGAAGCCTTCAACGCCGACCGGAGAATCTCGTACCCACTGGCGGAGAATCGCGCTCTCCTCAAGCGGATCCCAGGAGCTACAAAAAGCAGAGCCACAGAATCGCTCTGGTGGGGAGTGATAAGCTCTGCCACAAACTGGACTTATTGTTACCGGCCGTCGTGGGTGTCGTCATGGCTGGAAGAGTGATATGGTCTGCAGTCCCTGAGCTCTGGTTTTAACGACATGTACGAAATATACTCATGAATTCGAATGTGACCGAGAGGCTTTTTCATATGCATGGTTGCGACATGACTGGAGACCGAGTCACCTGACCGGGACTCAAAACTCGTGATCACATATACGAGGCGATTTTATGCAACCATAATTTGAGACGGATATTTAGACCTTGAAGTTGATACACTAGTACTATGCAGAACTACGACGTGGGCGGAGCTTCAACACAGAAGGGAACTTATTTCCATTCCGCCGACTCCCCTTTGTCTTGCGTTGCTTCTCATACCGGTGGTGCATTTTCATGAACCTGGACAGAGTATTGTGAATGAAGATCGCGGCAAAAAGGGAATGCCCACCCGACGACAGCTTTGTCCGCCTCGATTGCTTTAATATTCTTGCGGAAGGCGCAGAATCGGCTTCCCAGCTCCAGAATCGCAATCTCTCCACGCCAGGCTTTGGTCTTGGTCTTCTCGCACAATGCAAGGAGGGCCGGGTTCTTGGGTGCCTTTGGGGAGAACGATGAACGCAGGTAAAATCTGCGTGTGCCGACCTCCACCACGCAGTCTCGGATTATCGTGCGGCTGTACTGTTGCATGTCCGGTGTGAAGCAAGAGCCAAAGTCGACTCGGGGTAGATCGTTGAGCCTCAAGGGAACGTCTGCTAGAGCCGCGTTGGGTGGGAGCCTCAAAGAGCTCGACATCGGCGCGACGGTGCTCGCCCAAGTTTGGATGCAACAGCCAGCCATTTCAGGGACAGCGTAAACCCTAACAGTGACCAGCTGGCAATAGATCAGTTGAGATATGTAAGCTCTGAAATTGAATATCCTGCCTCGTCGCCGCCGTTGACAGTGAGTGGATTCGTCTGGAATAAAGCCGGTGCCATCAGATAACTGCGATGGGAGGTCTCGATGATATAATCCTTTGCACGAGGCAAAGAGCATGTGCAAGGTAGGATGGGGACGGCAAGAGCTACGGCATAAGGCAGCGAGGGTAACACATTTAGACATAAGAAGTGCTGCCGCAACTGCCCATGGCCAGACCTACGTGCACTATGACCCGCATAGTGAAAATTGCGGATTCGAATCTCCAGGGGAAGCCGACCCAATTTGCAAAAGCACCGGAGCCAGTTATTCGGTTAGGTGGACCTCAGCAATCTGCACCAGGCACCCAAGTTCTTCCGTCCGAAATGCTGGGCGAGATTTTCGTTCAATGTCTTCCTCGCCATGGGCGTGTTCAGCCCCGTCGAGACCAGGCCCCGCTGGTCCTCATGGGAGTTTGCCGTCATTGGCAATTGGTGGCCAAAACGACACCCCAGCTCTGGACCTCTTTATCTGCCGATCTTGCCTTGCTCCACAACTGCCCTGACAGAGTCCTTGAATGGTTACGTCGCGCAAAGTCTTGTTCAATCTCGTTAACGATTCAACCTTCTCCGGGTGATCGACAGCTAGGTGACCTGAAGAATCGGCTGGTCATGGTGAGTCCACAAGATCTATACGACATGCCTGCTCACTTTCATCTGAGCACCCTTACGATCTTGGGTATCTCGAAGAATTCCGTAGTAAATTCGAACGGATCGAGATCGACCTGTGTTCTTCAAAGAACTGGATAGAAACGTTGAAAGGCTTGCGGTTCAAGCTTGGGCGTGAATCGCTTCACACTCTGACGACGCTCGTGGTCCGCGGCGCCGAGAGCATTCAATCAGCGCTGGCAATGGCTCCGAGCTTGCAGATATTGCAAATCGACCAAGCGACCTTAGGAACAATGCAGGCCATCACCTCCAGCACTCTACGAGTTCTTTGCATGGGCACTCTAGGCAGGAGTCTACCAGACCTTGTCGATATCCTAGACAACTGTCCAGCGTTGGAGCACCTAGAGGCAGGATTGAAATCGGATGATAATGGACCCGAATGCATTGGTCCTCGCGAATACCTGGGACTAAGGCATTTGGGCATATATTCCCCCACCTTGAGGGCAGTGTCGGCGTGCCTTGCATCGTTGATCTTGCCCGGATTGTCGTCGTTTTCTTGCCGAGGAAGCCTCGATGCGGAGACGTTGCGCAGTTTTGTGCACCGTTCGGGCTGCGAGCTCACCACGTTCTATGGAATGTTAGGAAGCGCACCCGAACTGTGGCCGCACCTGCTGGAGGCATTACCGGCGGTTCGGACATTGGAGGTGGAACTTCTGGAGGGATACCAAGGGCCGAAGGCGGCATGGGGAAATCTGGTTAAACTCTTCTGCGACCACACTTTGTCGCCGGTGCTAGAAGAAATGCGCGTCAAGATGGACTCGCATATTCAACCCGATCACCTTTGGAATGAATTTGCAGACGACGATAGATACAACGCGGAGGCGAGAGACTGGAAAGCTCCCATTGAGTACGGGGACCTCTCGGAGATGTTGGCAGAACGACGGGGAGCCACCCCACTGCGAAGCTTCCGCATGGCGATTCAGACGTACGACGAGCATGCCATATGGGAGTTGGACGATGTATTCAAGTCTTCCTACTGGGCTCCCGCTTGGTATCCAACGGCGGCAGAGCGCGACCAGTTGGATGTCGTCCTGATCAAGGAGGACTTTGATTTTGTGCTTCGTGTCGACGTCGACCCGATGCATGTGGAGATGTTGACGTCGACCACTATTCCGAGCCTGTTGGAACGAGCTGCTCCAAGGAATTTTCCTGTGAACGCGGAAATTGGTGAGTTGAACGACTTTTCCGGGATGAGAGCTGATGCGATACGGCTCCAGGATACTACGACGACGAGATATTGAGGATAGGGACCTGCGCACAATGGCCAAACTAAGAATTGACGTCGTGGTCATACGAGTAGAGCTGTCTGTAACGAGATCCATCACTGTGACTACGTGACACCATGGCTCACCGTCTACCTCTGCGTTAACAAACGACACGCGTACGGACGCGTTTATTCAGCACAGCCTCAGCCACAGGGTACATAAGGACCAGGACCAAGCGGTAGGTCCCTCGCCTGTACACATTACCTCGCGGGTAACTGAATCGGCCATTGTGGACAGGTTGCCGTCGCCGGGCTAAACGCGCTCCTCGCCTACTCCCATCCCCGTCCTCTGTGCTCACCGACGCGCTCATCAACGTCTGAGCTGTTGCGTTCATCCTACTTATATATCTTTCATCATCCTCTCCTCTCATTTATATACCCGCTCCACATTGATCGCCGCATTCTTTCCTTTCATAACTCACTACGCCCGATTGTGGTAGCATACATTCATTTGGGGCAAATCCATTCATATCTATTCCTCCTCATCTGCATCGTACTCTTCTCCATCACCGCCCTCCTCAGTCTCCGGCGTTCCAAACGCTGCCTGCCGCTCTCTAAATGTGGCTCCTGCTCTCTTTCGGCGAGACGCTGCAAGTGCGTCTTTGCGGCGAGCTGACTTGTGTTGTCCGCGTGAGACAGCCTGGCCACTGTCCATCGTGCTCCGGCTTGGGACGCAGCTGGCATGAGCCTGCGTCGCATTGAAGCACCTAAAATGAGGATTAGAACGGGCTATACAAGAGGAAAGCACTTGCCAAATGACGTTGGTCTCTGTTTGTAGCCTTACTCCCCAGTGCAAGAAAAAGAAGTCAAACTCGCCTGGTTTGCAACCGCTCTTCTCCGTCTGCATACATGGTTGAAGTAAACCACCTGCATTTTTTTCTCCGCGGTGTCGTGTATGAAAAATGTTTGGCATGTAACAAGGAATAGTACCTGCCCGCTCATCTTCTTCAATTCCTAATAAACACTAACTTGTAGACCAAGATTAGTCATCCATCAAATGTGTTATAGGTGTGACATTCACCGCTGGATCAAGTTTCGGGGCATTTGCAGAAAAGAGTGACGAAAGTCACGAAAGTCACTGGGTGACCGTGACGTGACCGCAGTCCGCAGTCCGCAGTCCGCAGCACTCGAAATAGTATATAAGGGGAGGGCCCCGGAGGCGAAAACGCATAGAATCCCCCACTTTCGAAAGTACTTAGTATTCGTTTAGCATACTCTAGCTTGTATCCTAGACTGAATACTACCATTTTACCGTCCTCAGACCTAGTGTGATCTCCGATAGACCCACATTGAGTTGCCATCTGATCCTATCAATCCTACTTGATCCTATCAACCCACGTTGATCCTGTCATTAAGTTCACCTTTGTCTTAGTGAGCTTACTGATCCCATACGTTGTTGTCAGACTACTGTGTGTGACCTTCGTATATACATCCACGGGTACCAAGTCCAAGAGGGACTTTGTTATTCGCCAAACCTAAGCAAGACAAGTTACGCATCTACTGTTCGAGGCAGTAGATACTTACGGTTTACATTCCTGTTTAGTTAGAACTACGTGCAGTTCTACCTACACACCTTCACCCCACTCTACTCCCAACTTAAGTCCTTTTTAGGCAAACTTCCTTCACCAAGTTCCACGAACCTCGCGTGCAGTTTCCCGAACAAAGTCGCTTCTGGATCTGTACGTTGGAAAATAAATTTTCCAGTCGACATCATTGGTGACCACCGCAGGGGGAACTCTTCGGTGAACAACAACAACCACAACAACTTTATCTCTCCACCCACACTCCACCACACCAACTCCCTTACTCCTACTTCCCCTCCATCACCTTCCAGAACCACCATGGCAAGCTGGGAGGACCTTCAAGGACTCGGAACCTCACACGATGCAGCATTCGCTGCACAGATGCAACAAGAAGAATACGGACGACGACGTGCAGGCCATGCGTCAACCAGCAAGACTAGATTTATGGACAAGACCCCACTCTCAAAGGGCAAGGCTAAGGAGAGGGAAGCTGTAAGTGATTTCTTGGATGAGCTTAGCTCGGACTCTGAGCCCGAGTTTGTCAAGCCCTGGATACCCTCCCCCCCTTCCTCGCCTGAACCAAACCCTCTACGCATGCCACCACCTCATACCTTTAGCGCACCATTACGAACCTCACTGGACATGCCAATTCCAGGAAGCAAGGAAGCTCCCAAGACCTTCCGCGGAAAGTACTATGAGGTTGAAAGATTTGTGCGTCATCTTGAACATTTGTTTACTAAGAATCGAGTTACAGATGAGAAAGAGCGTTGCACGCTCATTTTGGACTATTGTTCTACTAACGTACAGAACGTGATTAGGACCATGGAATACTTCCGAACCCCCAGATGGGTTGGGCTGCGACGCGAAATCCTGAAGATGTTCGATGCAGAACGCGCATTGCATAAGTACCGACCCGCAGATGTTGTAGCATTCGCAAAGGCCTCGTCAAAGCAAGCACTCACCAGTATGACGGCTTGGCGCAAGTACAACATCAAGTTTAACGCCATCGCGGGAGGGCTGTATGCTCAAGGACGGCTTGCGGAAGAGAACTATTGTGCCTACTTCTGGTTTGGAGTCCCCCAAGAACTGCGTACGGCGCTTGAGGCGCGCATTCTCCAAGGCCGCTCGCTGCAAAATACTTCCCAATATTCCATCCGCGAAATCAATATAGCCGCCGACTGGCATTTCCGCAGGAATCGAGCCGAAGCATTACTGTTGGACGCAGGAGAATTTGGATTTGACGCCTACGAGGCTGATGACGACTCGGATTCAGATTCTGAAGCCTCGGATAGTGATTTGGATTACGAAAGACGTCGCGCCCGAAGGAAGAAGAAGAAGCGGGCTAGCTCGAATACGCGGAAGGACCGAGACTCGAAGATCAAGACACCGGCACCGAAGAGTAAGGTGAAATTTTCAGGGAATGAAGAAGAGATTGCCGGCATGATCAGGCAATTGAACGGCATGAAATTGGAGGATCCCGAATATGCACCAACTTACTACAAGGTACTCGCCCTCAACAAGACAGGGAACGCTGTTCAGTGCGTGAAAGCGCCTGCACAAGCGCGGGCGTTAGCATCCAACCCGCAGCCTGGATTCCAGCGACAAACCAGTTTTACCTCGCCCCCGCTGACGAATCGAGCCCCCGAATCCGCAAATGTTCCCCCAACTGCCCCACGTCCATCGCCAGCCACCTACCCCAATAACGTTCCCCTCGGCGAGCAAGCGTGTTTTGGATGTGGGAAGCTGGGCCATCGGATAAGCGACTGCGAACACATAAACGGGCTCGTGTTGCGAGGAGTGCTCGGACACAACGCACAGACAGGCAGGCTGGAAATGACCTCGGGTGTATCGCTGCGGAGATGTCCTGGAGAATCTCTGGCGGGTGCTGCTGATCGTCTCGCTAAAAGCCAACAGAGCTCACCTGTATTACTCGCCTACGTCGAACCACATCTCGGGACGTCCCGCGCCATTCATAACTTCTACCAAAGCCGAGTTTGGGTGCGTGAGCTAGCCAGTGACGAGTCGGACTGGACGGAAGCGGAAGAAGGAGGATATGAGTCAGAAGTGGAGACAGGAGACGAACACACCGTATTTTTAACCGTGCCAAGGACGGTGCAGTTTGCCGACGAAAACGCCGAGGTATATGAAGCGGACCGTACTGTTCCCAGTACTCGTCAAGCGAGACGGTTGGCGTTCGATGGGGTTCACGTACCGTCACGGCTGCGGCCTACGGCATCGGTAGTGCCAGAGCAAAGATGTCCGATGACTTGAGCAACAGCTCCCAAGCTGCCCGAGGATACCCCCCCGCCAACAGCAAGTCCCCGCGATAATTCCCCGCCCTTGCCGTTCCCCAAACCGCCCGTGGCAGTTCCTGTCAGGCCGCCAACTCCGCCGAAGACTTCCATGCGGAAACCGACGGCAACGGTGCCTGACGTTACAACCGGTGGATGCCCGAACGCCACGGACTGCGAAGATGGATGTGGATGAGTTGCCCGCGCCGCCCATCCGGAGTCACGAAGTAGCGGTCCCGCAAGATCCTATCGATCCTCCGAGGAAGGGTAAGCAGGCAGAACATGAGAAGAAGGAGACTCACCGTTCGGTACCTCGCCAATCCGCCATATCTACCACCGTGAATCGAACAGATGTCACGAATCGGGCGCTGGACGCTAAGGTGGAGATTATAATTAGTCTGCGGGAATTGATGGAGGTGTCGAAAGATGTACGTACCGAGTTTACTGACTTGATTCGGGTGCGGAACCCCAAAGCGGTGTTATTGAATGCGGACACTCCGGCCTCGGCCTCGGTGAATCTGGCGTGGCCCCGCACCAACGGCATCTTGATTCGGGTCGAGATGGAGACAGGTGGTTCGACAATCACCGCAATTATCGACACTGGTTCGCAATTGAATGTTGTGCGAGGCGAACCGGCGCGCCAGAAGATCAGGCGAGTTGTTGACACGACGCAGGTAATTAATATGAATGACGCTAATGGGGGCTCGGGTCAGCTGAGAGGTATGATACGTGGAGCAGAGCTCATCTGCGGGGGGCTGCTTACACTCACTGACCTTTGGGTATCCGAGATCGCGCCGTTTGATCTCCTACTAGGACGTCCCTGGCAACGCGCGAACAAAGTTAGTATTGACGAACGACAAGAAGGGACCTACCTGGTGTTCAAAGATCCACTAACTGGCCGACCCCGATTTGAGTTGCTGGCAGCGCCTGCAGAGACCGAAGATGACGATCCCTTTGTGCACTATCAGTCAGCGTCGTGCTTGCATATCGATAATGAGCCGACTCACCGAAATAACACCCTTTTGGGAGCAGGTCCGAAGACGACCAGCGACGAGTCAAGATTAGTGACAGCGGCGTCAGGAACGAACGATACGATACATCTCCCGATGCATCGCTCTCCGTTTACGGACCCCGCTTCGTGCGTAACGTTATTTCAGGAGATGGAGCGCTTGCTATTGCTGGGAGTCCGCATGGCCAGAGTTGTAATAAGTCTCGGTGTCTTGATTGCGTGCTGGTGGTTGCCGTTCATCTATCAGAGCTTGTTTCTGAAGAGGAATAAGCAGGAACTGGACGCATCGGAACACGGTCACATACCGCTCGATAGCGACCCAAACTACGCGAAGAATGACGAAGACCCACCGGCAAGACTTGCAGAGGACGAATGGGACGCGTCGCGAAAGGAGAACATTGAGGATGGAATAAAGTTGGACCTGGGAACGGCCATGTCAAAATTATTAGGCCAGACACAAGCTCAAAATATAGTCACGTACCAGGGAAAACATACTCCATCGTTGACTCTACCTGGTGCCTGGCAGGAACGCGACAGTGGCGAGCTTGAGGACGGAGAATTCCGTCGAAAAAGGACGGAGGGTGAAGACGAGTCAGTGCCTTTTGAAATTCAGTCAGGTTATATTAATGTCGAAGCGTCAAATGAGCTCGCTCACCGAATTCCCGACCCTCCATACAACACTTCTCCACCTCTTGTTACAACCCACTGGCCATCTCCACTCGAATCCGTCGTGCCGTCGCAAGCGATGGACCTCCAACTCGCGTCAACCCCCCACCCTTCGCAATCAGCCCGCACCCGCCTCCGCTTCCACTCATCGTCCCATTACCCCCCCTCCACCGTATCGAAGAGGACGAGGAGGCCGCCCTGTACAACGTGGACGAGGTCGCGGTCGTACACACTCTGGCCACGATGCAGAGCGCCAACCGTACCGGAGTGGTACTTCCGCATCGCAGCCAGTCCACCATTGATCCCCGCATCCTCCGCCGCCTTCCAGTAACGCTCGACCCGAGCGTAGCACCCGATCGATGCGCTATTCGTCCGTTGCCGCAACGAGCCCGCCTGCAGCCCCCGCCTCGCAACCGTCCGCCGACCCCATACCCGTTGTGAGGGCTATAGATAGCCGGGCCACGCCGCACAAGCCTCTGGATACCGGACCAGGACGACCAGCCAACAACACAAGCCGTTAACCAACACCGCTGGATTATTACGCACTTCAAGACAATGGAGCGACCCGAATAAGCACAACCGCTGGATTAATACACGCTCTCGGACGAACAAAGGAACCCAATAAACACCATCGCTGGATTAACGGATGCGCCAAAGCGCCGACCTCTAATACAGCGAATCTACGACACTCGATCATGCTATCGCAATGTTTGCCCGGATACAGTTCCGTTCCACCTACGACCGCGACGGATACAGTCCCCGGCCTACGAGCCCACCGCCTGCGCAGCCCCTCGAACCGCTCGCTATCGCAATGTTTGCCCGGATACAGCTCCGTTCCGTCGTCGCTGACACGAACGAGCCGGCCGCTGGATTACTGCACGCGCAGGGAGATTTGTGTGGAAGAACACGCCACCTATAACCCTTACTCAGACGGACAAGTCAAAGGGGAGCGAGACATACGACGCGATAAGTGCAGAGTTGAGTGGAAACAGGTGCAGAAGAGTCCAGCCAGCTGGGCATGGAAACGGAGTGAGACGGGGGCCTATCATGGTCAGCAATGTGAAGCGGAGGTCAAGGAATCGACGTACAGACACGGGATAATCTCGCGACACCGGGAAACAATAGCGCGGAGGACGAGGAACCCAATGCGAAGCTCGAGGAAATGTAGCGGCGTCCAGAAAAACCCAGCGGAAGGCAGATGAGTCGAGCGAAGGTCCAGGAAATACAGCGGCATCCGGGGATCAAAGCGACTCGGTCGATACTTCGACTCAGTCCCCACGAAACCATTCGACAGCCGTGCGACCAAGACTTACGAAGCAAAACATGAAACACTTACCAACCCAGGTCTTACAAACCATTAGCAATCCGCTTGGCAAGGGTCTAGAGCGTACTCACGACTTGACATCCCAGGCCAAATGCGCGGGAATTGTGGAACTAAGCGTTCACACCCACAAACTATATCTACCACAACTGTAAACACAAGTAAACAGTTCACTGCGCCCCAATATACAGTGCAAATTTCAAGACACGGACACTGAGGACACCAGTATCGGGACCGCCCAATTAAAAGGGAACCACTATCCACCACTCCACCACTTTTCGGACGCTATAAGGCTCGGCGTCGGTCGGCTCGCTATAGTAAACCTCGACGGACGAGAGCGTAGCCAGTTAGCTCTACGAGGGCGACCACCATTCGGAACCGCGCAATAACCGCGACACCCAGACGTATACCAGGACGTTCGGAGGACTTCCTGTAGCTCGGTCGCCGTCCAAATATCTCGAATCCGCGAGCACGACGTGTACAGACCATCCTATACAAGCGGCACTATCGAACATCCATCGGCCAGGACTTCCTCGCTGAGAAGCACCATAAGCCTCGAAGAGAATCGAGCACCACCACCTTCCTTCCAACAACTTCGCGGCAGGCTTTCGAGTCGCCAAACAACATCCACGACCGCGGAATAATCCAGCGGAGAACAAATTCTTCCCCGCTCGATTATAAACACACCACCCACGACCACAGACTAATCTTGCAGAGGCCAACAGCCTCTCCGCTCGATTATCCCTACTAACCACTTCCACAGGAACTACACAAGCGCGAGCTTTTCTAGCCCCGTTGGATTTATATATACACACACACACACACACACACAATTTAACACAGTTTCCACCATTGCGAACACAATCCCCAGAGGACGACTCGACTGAGACTTGATAGTACAAAAGCCGTATTTTGGAAATCTATCTCTACGAACGCCCGCAGCATCACAACCTGGAGCCCACCGTGAGGGGATTAACTGCAACTGGAAACCCTCTCGAAGAGAACCTCTCTTCTCCTAGGCTTCCCGCCTACACCTCCAACACCACAATCCTTACGAAGAAACCCCGCCCGGAATCTACAGGAGGAAATCTTCCTGTCCGAGCACCAACCAGACACCACGGATTCCCAGGAATTCGAAGAGGAAATCTCGGCTTTAACAGATCTACCAGAAGGATACGGTACCGAGGACGACTCGGAACCCCCTCAGACAAATCCGCCATCTAACGAGGAATCGACAACACTCTCGACAGAGACATCGCTACACTTCTCCTCGCCAAACAACTCCCCGAACAGACCAGCATCCCCAGATCTGGCGAATCCTCCCCAAAATCCACAACTCTTGAATAACCCACCGGCCATTCAGGCCCAACAGATCGTACAAATCCCCCCGAATCCACTCCCACTCCCGAACCCAATACCCAACGCTATGGCCTCCCAAAGCACTACCCTCTCGCTCGAATAAAAACGCGCCGCGATTCGAAGGAACCGCGCGCCACCTGCAAAGGTACTTCGAGGATATAAAGGAACTAGCGGACGACTGCAGCAAAACGACCGACAGCGATGTTATCGACGTTGCGCTGAAATATCTCGACCTGGACGAATCAGAACTCTGGTCTCGCTGCAAAACCGCAGGAATTACCTGGGACGATTTCAAGACAGCCATTATAAAGCTGTACCCAGGAGCGAGCGGAGACAAGCTGTATACGAAAACGGACCTCTGAGAGACCGTTAAGAAATCAGCGGCCGCGGCGCCTACCACCATGGAAGAATTCGGCGTGTATCGAAGGAACTTCCAGAGGATCTCCGACTTTCTGAAATCAAAAGGAAAAATCTCCGAGCATGAAATAAACGAGCAATTCATGAGGGGAATTAACCAAGACTTCCGCTGGAGAATAATCCAGCGCCTTCAAATCGTCGTACCCAATCAAGCCAGCGACACCCCGTACTCGATGTCGGACGTGGTAGACGCAGTAGAATGGGCTCTGAATGGACCCCCAGGCATAGCCTACGCCAGCGCGGATGACGATACGGTCGATGTGAAGAAGGAGATGGTAGACATGACCGCGACATTAAAGGAAATGAACAAGACTTTCCTCTCGCATGTTACGGTCCTATCTCAGCGCCTTGATAACGTACAGAGCGGAGGAAACAGAGGCACCTGGAATCGCGATCGAGAACCGCTCCCAACTCAGGGCCAGTCGTATACGGAAGCCAGGACAGGCGCGGGATTTAATAGCGCGCCCAGACGGTTCGCGGACGGTTGCGCGGGATGCTCAGACCCAGGCCACTTCATCAGAGACTGCCCTAAAATAACGGAGCTCCTCCAGGCGGGGAAATGCAAGCGGAACGAAGAAGGGAAGCTCGTTCTCTCCGACGGAAGGTGGATCCCGCGCGCAATTGAAGGGAAGAACATGTGCGAACGCATCGAAAAAGGCCACAAATGGCTAAAAAGAAGACAAATGCCGTCGACAGAACCAGGTCAGAAGGATAGACCACCGCACATGCTGTATATGGCATCCGCCAGCATAGAGGAAGTAACCGACGAAGAAGACGAGGTTCATAACCTCGCGTATCAAGAAACCGGGACGGTAGCGATTGAAGACCTATCAACGGAGGAAATTCAGGCCTTTATCGAGCAGCGAAAGAAAGCGCCACCAAAGAAGATGCAGTTCGACGGAGTCCAAGTTCCAAAAATCGGGCCGGCTAGCGCTATTAAGAAGAAAGTAGCCTTTGAGGAAAAACCCAAGGAGCCCGAACCGCCCAAGACGCCACCCAAAGATAGACACTACCCGAGGGAAGTTCCACCGCCGCAACGCCAGGAGGCCACCACGCCGAAACCACCTGCCAGTAAATTCCGCGCACCTATCGAAGAAGGAATAACCCCTTCGGCGGTAATCGAGCGGCTACTCGTCGGCGAGATTAAGTTGACTCCGCGCGAACTATTGGCATTGGCACCCGAGGCACGCAAAATCTTGCGAGAGCTAGTGACCACGAAGAGACTCCCCCAGGTGGACGTGACGTACTCGGAACAAACCGACGAGTCGCAGTATGTCCTCCGGTACGAAGAAGACGGGGGAAGGGAAGAACTCCTTACGGCCTCAGAGATCGACGCGTTACGAGTCGTACATCCGATCCTGAACGGCACGATTAAAGTCGAAGGGATACTGGACCAGGGCTCGGAAATCATCGCGATTAACAAGAGTATCTGGCAGCAGCTGGAGGTCAGCCTCGATCCGCAGAAGATCCTTAGCATGCAATCGGCGAACTCGCAATCGAACGCTACCCACGGCGTAGTCTCCGACGTCATCTTAACCCTAGGCGGGATTGATCTTCCACTCCCTCTTCATGTGGTCGAAGGCGCGCCGTTCGATTTATTAATCGGGAGACCCTTCTTCCGCTTCACGAGCTGCCAAACGCGAGACTTCAGCAACGGTTCGCAGGAAATCACGATCACTTGCCCCAACACAGGGAAAAGAGCGACGCTTCCGACGACAACGAAATCATCAAAGAAACCAGCGCCGACGAACAAAGCGCAGGGTTTTCAAAGCGCGGAGCATCGCACCCAGGCGTAAACTCCGCGCAGACTAATCGCAGACTCGATGGGGCAACAAAGAGTGACATGCGCGCAAAATATCGCCCACTTCCGGACTCTCTAATTAAAATCAACTCTATGGCCATTAAACAGAATACTATCGCTTCTTTCACTTACTCGGGACTGGCGCCGCCAATGATTCTAAGTTCACCAACGGGAACTAATACTCACCACTGTCGCCAAATTACGGTCACCGACACGGAAATGACTTGGGAAATCTCGCCGACATACCTAACGTGGTGTCTACGACAAGCTTACGAATATAACGAAGAAATCCACGCGTTCGTGGTAAAAACGGAGGAAGAAACCGCGCCGAAGGACACTACAGGCATGTGCCCATAATCCGGGCCGGATTATGGTGAGATTATTCAAAATAATCTATCAATAATCTATCAATAATCTTTGACATGATCCGGCCCGGATTATTTTGCATAATCTTTCAATAATCTCATCATGTTCCGGGCCGGAACATTCAAAATAATCCACCCGGGAACATTGATAGATTATGAATTGCAATATATACATATATGGAATTCCCATTTTGAGAATATCCCTATATAGTATATTTGCCTTATTTGGAATTTTCATATATTGCAATTCATAATCTATCAATAATCTGACGTGGATTATTTTGAATGTCCCGGCCCGGAACATGTTGAGATTATTGAAAGATTATGCAAAATAATCCGGGCCGGATCATGTCAAAGATCATTGATAGATTATTGATAGATTATTTTGAATAATCCCACCATAATCCGGCCCGGATTATGGGCACATGCCCGTAGTGGGAGAAGAAGAAAAAGAAGAAGTACAAACCAGTTGCCTTGAAAGTCAATTCGGTGCCCGCGACATTACCAGAGGAGTTTAGGATTGTTCGCCGGTTTCCCTCCGATCCGCTGGAATATTTAAAGGAACCCAGCCGGCACCCGCCGGATTTTACACCAGGAAAACGCGTCACCTATGAGCGGATGGCAGCAATGAGGATAAACGAGGACGGCTGGTTAACCCACGAAGAAGAAAAACTGGTGAAGAACGTCGTCAAGACTCACGAGATGGCGTTCGCCTGGGACGAGTCCGAGCGAGGAAAATTCCGCGAAGATTACTTCGAGCCAGTAAAGCTACCTGTGCTAGCACACACGCCATGGCAACAAAGGAATATCCCGATACCGCCAGGAATCCGCGATCAGGTTATCCAGCTTATCAAGAGCAAGATAGCATCGGGAGTATACAAGCCGTCGTCATCCTCCTACAGATCGAGCTGGTTCTGCGTACCAAAAGCAGAAAAAGGCGCGCTGAGAATAGTGCACAATCTGCAGCCCTTAAACGCCGTTACGATAAGGGACGCTGGATGCCCACCTATTCTGGAGATCTACGCGGAGTCGTTCGGCGGCCGCGTAATTTATGGGATGTTCGACTTATACGTTGGATTCGACCACCGTTTGCTGGACATAGCATCGAGGGACCTGACTACCTTCCAAAACCCGCTAGGAACGCACCGCTTGACAAGGCTGCCTCAAGGATATACCAACGCCGTGCAAGTACAGCAGGGGGACGTAACGTTTATACTCCAGGATGAGATTCCGGAATTCACCCAGCCGTTTGTCGATGATACACCCTGGAAAGGGGGAACCGACTACTATCTTCTGGACAATGGCGACTACGAAACGATCCCAGAAAATCCAGGCATACGCCGCTTCGTCTTCGAACACATGGTTAATATAAACCGGCTCTTAACGCGGATGGAGCACGCTCATGGAACATTCAACGCGAAGAAATCATACATCGCTGTCCCCAAAATCAAGGTCGTAGGACACATATGCTCAGCGGAAGGAAGAACACCCGACGAAACAAAGCTGAAAGCCATACTCGACTGGCCGCCCTGTGAAAATCTAACGGAATGTCGCGGATTCTTGGGAACGCTCGGGGTAGTCCGTATCTTCATGAAGGACTTCGCCATACACGCACGTCAAGCTCACCAGGAAGGACGTAGAGTTCGTATGGGAAGAAGAACAAGAGCGAGCAATGGCCAAGCTAAAAGATATCATCCGGACGTCCCCAGCTATCCGCGCGATTGACCACGCATCAGGAAGGACCGTCATATTATCAGTCGACTCGTCTAATATCGCCGTTGGATTTATTCTGCTTCAAGTCGGCGAGGACGGGAAAGAATATCCTTCACGCTTCGGCTCGATAACCTGGAACGAAAGGGAGTCGCGGTATTCTCAAGCGAAGATTGAGCTATACGGTCTCTTCCGGACGCTCCGTGCATACAAGATATACCTCGTTGGAGTCAAGGACCTCATCGTGCGGGTCGACGCGAAGTACATCAAAGGGATGCTCAACAACCCTGATATACAACCAAACGCCGCGATGAATCGCTGGATTGCCGCGATATTACTATTTGACTTCCGACTCGAGCACACTCCGGGAAAGACCCACGCACCAGACGGATTATCACGCAGACCGCGCGCGCCAGAAGACGACCCAGAAGACCTCGAGGTAGAAGAATGGATCGACAGAGCCTGTGGGTTCGCGATAATGCTTCTCAACTCAGGCGTGGAGTACAAGATTACGCCGGTCAGGTCTCAAATTAATTCAGCGGGCGAAGAATCAGCCCCGCTAGATTATTTTGAACAGACAACTGTCTCGGTATTCACAAACACCGCGGAACCTGGAGCTACCATCCCCCGAACGAAGCGCGCGATTAAAGCGGACACGGTTGTAGACCACATCATCGAGTACTTGGGCGAGAATAAAAACCCGCCTTTCGTCGACGACAAGAAACAGATGAAGGGGTTCTTGCGAGCCATACGGAACTACTTCGTGCTGGGGGGAAAACTCTGGAAGCGGTCAATCAACGGAGAACACAAGCTGTATGTTGGGCGCGACGGACGGCTGGATATCCTGAAGCAAGTACACGACGACCTAGGGCACAAGGCGCATTTCATAACCAGGAAGCGCCTGGTGGACAGATTCTGGTGGCCAATGATGGATCAAGACCTCCAGTGGTACCTAAAAACCTGCCACGAATGCCAGATTCGCACTATGAAGAAGATATTAATCCCGCCGACGGTCGCAATGCCCATGCCATTGTTCTACAAAGCATACGCCGACACCTTCTTCATGCCCAGACATAACGGCTTCAGGACTGTAGCGCATATTCGTTGTTCCTTAACGAGCTGGCCTGAATGGAGGATGATGGTGAACGAGGACGCAATGAATCTGGGAAGCTTCATATTCGAGGAGATCCTATGCCGCTGGGGAGCCATCGGCGAGATTTCTACGGACAACGGGAAACCATGGATCAAGGCTGTGGATTGGCTCGCGCAAAAATTTGGGATTCGCCACATAAGGATTACAGGCTATAATTCAAGAGCCCAAGGACCCATCGAGCGAAAGCACTACGACGTCCGTGAATCTCTAACAAAATCTTGCGACGGCGACATTTCTAAATGGACGAAAATGATCTTCTACGTTTTCTGGGCAGAGCGAGTCTCAATTAATAAAGCGACCGGCCGCTCGCCATACTGGATGGTCCACGGAGTCGAACCCTTGTTCCCGTTCGATATTATTGAGGCGACATACATGGGAAAAATATTCGACTCGCAGATCTCGACGGAGGAGCTCATTGCTAATCGAGCGGCCATGCTTGTTAAACGCAGCGAAGAAATAGAACTGCTCCGTTCTAAAGTCTACGAAGCGCGCGTTAAAAGCATTCTTCAGTGGATGAAGGACAACGAAAAGAACATAGAAGAAATCGACGCCGAACCAGGAAGCCTTGTAATTGTCAGGAACACTCAGGTCGAAAAGGAATTGAACAAGAAAACCAAGCCGCGATATATTGGGCCCATGATTGTCGTTAAACGAACGTCTATGGGGAACTATATCCTCGCAGAATTGGACGGCGCTGTTGCTCAAGAACCCTACGCAGCATTCAGAATCATACCATACTTCCCGCGCAGCTTGCTCAGGATTCCAGTCACCAAATTAATCGAGCAGCACGAGACGCGCGATAAAATACGCCCTCAAAATCCAGTGTGGGGAGACGACGGAGCTCGGGAATGGGAAGGGCGATCAGCGCTGAATTAGACCGACGCTTCCGCGAGGTTTCAGGGCATACGCCACATTACAGGACTATCAACGGCTACCGAAGGCCATAGACAAAAGACAGTCGGCCTGCTCCATTACTTAATAAACCCGAACTTCTTGGGACTACGGAGCTCATGAAAAAGCAACAAAGCGAGATGCGATTCGACAACTATAACAAGCAAAAAGAAAATACAAGACAAAAGTACACGATGACGATAAGTTGCGATGAGTAAAAATGTATCTAGCGTCCGAAAGGCGCACAACGACTCACGACCACACCCAACCATACGACCAACCCCTAGTCCCCATTCAGCTCGTCGTCCTCTGGCTCTATAACCTCCATCGAAACATCGGCCTCGTAGTCGTCCTTGGATTCACTTGCCCCAGGAAGCACCGCTATACCATCAACAACGAGCTCGCGACGTTCGCCAACAGAGAGATCCATCGACTGGTCGTGCGGACGTTCACCGGAGGATTGATCCATTGACTGTTCATCGTCGGGCTCGACGTTCTTCAGTGGCTCGGGCTCGGGGAAGAAAAGAGGGAGACGAGGAGATTTTGAGGAATCTCGAGTGCGGTATCCGCCCGGTAGGTTACCTCCTTCAACGATGGCCACGGAAGCACGGTGGGCAGGGGAGAACAGACGTGCAGGACCCACCGTCTCCTCGATCGCGGAGCGGAGTTCGCGCATATGCGATTCGGCGAAGGAAGGACTGGCTTTTCCCTCGGCCGTGTCGACGATCTTGTGCTGCCGCTCCAACTCTTTGGCCCACTCTGGAGGTTCGCCCGAGCTACCACTCACGTCCATCCCGTGTCCCAGCAATCCGAAATCAACAGCCGCACCGTCCTTGGAGGAACCGAATTTGGAAGCCTGCTGAGCGGCAACTTGAAGCGTATTCGAGGGGGACCAGAGGGGAATGAAGGCTGGAGGAATCAGGTATTAGAAGAAATAAGCAGGAGGAAGACGGGAAGAAGGAACTCACGTTTATTTGGCACATTCTTCGATTGCTTGAGGAAGAAGTGCTTGAAGAGCGAGCTCTCCGCGAATTGCTCCCATTCGACCAGCTCGGAACGCTCCAACAACCCTTTCCCGGTGGCGTAACCACGCATAGTGTCGGACTCGAGTGCGGCGCGAACGAAGATCGAGAACGGGTGCTCAGCCCCTGCCATTCGACTGAGGTGCGCATGAAGAGCGAGGTCACCAGAAATGGAAGACAGAGGAGTTGGAAAGGGCAAAGGAACACCGTTGAGTGTAGCTCCCAAACGAGGGACGTCCACGTCTGTTCCCCGACGATTTAGTTCGCGCAGAAGCTTCGGACCCAGAGCATAGACGATTGCCTGGGTCATAACCGTTACCGCGTGTTGCCCCCGACGAACGAGCTGGACAAACGAATCAACAAGGGCGTCTCCTTCCAAATTCTCGAACTCCGTGACGCGACCATACTCGAGCTTCCCGACGATCGAGTCGGCGCGGACGTCAATAGCCAGCGCATCTTCTGGGAGCGCGAAGTCGTCATCATGAACCGGCGGATGATAGGATACGTCGGGCCATTTATAGGTAGGTTCGGCGTCCTCGACAATGCGCGTTCCGCGGTACGGATGGGATCCACCAAGAAACAAGGGAAGCTCGGCGGGGAGCTGAGGCGCTGGAACGAGATTCGATTCCCACACGTTCCCCCGATACGCGCCTTTCTTGTGGCCACGCAGAGGGAGACCCAGCAAAGTCGGAACGGGAACCTGGTCGCGCGGGGTGGCCGTTACGTCGCCAGCGAGTGGAGCTGGGTTGACCGTTGCTGCGGGGGACGGAGGAGCTTGTCGGAAAGCCTCGTCGAGGGACGGCTCATCGCTTTCAAGAGCAGGGCCCACCACAGGTGAATCGGACTCGGACGAGCTGGACACAGTGTCCGGAACAGAGGCATTTGCCCGGTCTTGAAAGTCGGTGAAGTCGGCGCGCCTATAGTTGTATACGTGGTGGATCCAGGCGATGAGGTCGCAAAAGCCCGAACTGAACTGGAAACGTCCAACTTTGTCAGGAATATGGCCCCCGTCAAGGCAAACGAGGCGTTTCAGCCGACAGCGAGTGCATTTGCTGAATGTGGGCGGAGGAGGAACCTTTTTCGCTCGACCATCGGCAAAAGGACGACCAGAGACTCCGGGGACAGTATAGGTGCAAGGAACGCCGTCCTTAACACAGCGGTCGCAGTAATTTTCGGGCTGTTTTCGACGAGTCAGCTAAAAGGACAAGGCCAGGGAGAGGGGAAGGAGACTCACGGCTACGGGACGGATAGAAACGGGCAGCTCCTTGGCCCTTTGCAGCAACAGGAAAATATAGTCGACGACGGGAACCGGCCCGTTCCGAATGAGAGAAAACCACGAGGAAAAGAGAGGCGAAGGAGGAATGACGGGGTTGCGAGGATCAACTTGAGGCTCACGATCGAAGTGGATGCCCCGCCAGGAAATACTTGTCTCGTCCTCCGATAATACAACAATGTCCGGCGAGGCAGGCTCATTTCCAGCTCGTTTCTTGCCGGCGGCTCGGAAAGATGGTGGGGGGATTTCTTCCACGTCTGAATCGTCCTCGGAATCCTTCGGGGTACGGATACGACGAAGGCTCTGGTACCAGTTAGACGGTTTGGGACGTCGTCGATGGCCGTTTCCGTCCATATCAGCGGTCTCGCCTTTCGCCGGATCGAAGTAGGTGGCGGAAACCTTGCCGGCGCCATGGCCAGCAGGAGGGACCCAGCGGTACGCATCCTGAGCCGGGACTGGCTCGTCGTCGTCGACCTCCATATGAATATCCGAAAGAGACGTCCCGACCAAAGGAGGAGGGGAGGGGACGCGGACTGGATAGACGGGCAAAGAATCGCTGGCGAGAGGGAGAGCGTCGGCCTCTTCCTTCGTAAAGCCGGGGGCGTAGTTGGGATAAACGAACCAGGGAGGATGGTGCTCGGAACGATCGAACCGACGAAAACGATAACCGCAAGAAGGGTCTTTGGCTTGGAGACGTTGAAGCAGGAGTGCGTTCGTGAAATCCAGGTACGGGTCTTCAAAGGCGGACAAATCGCCGTTCTCGACGAGGAACTGGAGCGCTCGGGTGAGCTCTTGATAGAGCTGGTGAGCATGAGCGCGGGTTCCCGCACAATCGAACTCCCGTCGAAGAGCGACACGATATTCGGCACTGGCTATGGCAGCGTTTCTCGTCTCCGAAAGAACGTCTTGGATGGAGTCACGAATGGCCTGGATATCGCGAGCACGTTTTTCCGAGTCTTCGGCGACAGATGCCTGGAGACTGGCGCATTTTTCTTCAAAAGCGCGACGGAGGATGGTGACCTGTTCATGAACGCAACGGGCTCGGAAGGCCTGATCTCGCAGACGCCAGTCGTTCATTTCCGATTCGAAGGCCTGCCAGCGGAGGCGGAACTCGTTCTGGAGGTCGGGACCGTCGCGGGACAGAAGGGCGCTGGTCGAGGGCGAACGAGGAGCGACGGGAACCAAGCCAACCTCGTCCACATAACCGGTCTCATAGTCGACAACCGGGTCAACCCAAACCGGGATATCGACAGGGGCGGGGGGTTGAGAAAGATACTCGGAATTAGCGAAAGCGCCGTCTTCTCGAGTGAGACCCTGTAGGCGGATGCGGGACATCTCGATGCGGCGGAGGCACATATCCATGGAGGGAAAATCCTGGGTGGGAATGGACGACTTGGGATATAAGAAGCCTTCGGACGCGTTGAGCCGGAAACGGCGAGTAGTGTCAGCCGATTTGACAGCGGCGGCCATCGTCTCCTCCTGGGATTCGCGGGTACGAGCAGGATCTCCGACGTGGACGGTATCGGAGCGCGGAGCCCAGTTGCCTGGATGCGGCATGACTAGAAACTTGTCGCCGAACGGTGGTAGGAGTTGCTTTCCACCAACTGGCAATTGGGAACGCGCAGCTGGATCCCGAAACTCGGCGGCACGAAGCAAAGGGAGAGGAGAGCGGCTGGGAGATGCAACGAGAGAAGAAGGACGTTCGGGCTGGAGAAAATGAGACATGAGTAAGGTGGAAACAAGACAAAAGAAAGGAAATACATACGAGAGGAGTCGAAATTGGGAGCTTCGGGACTCTTAGGACGACAATACGCTTCGGCTGGGGCTCTTCCGGTGCAAGGGAGGAGGAATCGGACTGGATACGACGCTTCTTCTGGAGAAAACAAGGAAAAGCGCGTTAGTCGACGAAATAAACGGGAAGGGATTCAAGGCAGGGGACTCACGGAGGAAGAGGGATTCGGAGATGAGCCGGAAGCGGAGGCAACAGCATTGGAGGAACGAAGGACACGAGAGCCGGAGGCGGTCGACGACGAGGGACCGGAGGGGGACATAGTGGTTGGAGTTCAAGAGGGAAATGCTGACTTAGCAGAAATTCCGCTCGAAAGCTGACGGCATCCCACGTGGCCGACCAACCGCCGCTGAATAGAAAGTTAAAACGACGTTTAGGCGCCCGCAGCCGCAGCAAACACGGACCCACAGAGAAAACTTCGAAAAGAATTCAGGGTCGCAGCGGCGGATGCCTCATGGCCTGGCTGGCTATACGAAGGACGTCAGAAAGAACCCGCATCAAAACGGAGGAGCTATCCCAAGAGACTCACGAAGATACCAGAGACTTTCCGTAACAGGAAAAATACTATGGGTCCCGAGGAAAGCTTATTCAAAACCTCGAAAAGCGCAGTCGGTCTACGCGTCATTGGGTCCGCGAGATAGTTCTAAACAAGAACCCACCAAGGGAAACGCGTCAGCAAATCGAGAACCGGAAGAAAAACAGGAAGAACACCGGCAAAACGAATGAAGACACGATTTTGGAAAAACGCGTCGATCGACGCGTCAAAAGGACTGCGAGATTATTTGGAACAGGATCCTATAAAGAAAGACGCGTCAGCATGAAGGGAAACACGAGAAAATGCAAAAAGGGGCACCGAATACGCAAGAAGAACAGGAAACAGACGCGAACAGCACCAGAATCGAACCGAACGAGAACGAGAGGTTACTCAGAGTAATCCAGCGCATACAGAATCGACGCACCGAAGAACTAGCACAAGAATCAGGAATCCGGAATCGAAGAATTAGGCGGGTGGACGCACCTGCAAAAATGGAGCCAGGATAGGAAACGGGTCGGAACTGATCACTCAGGCTTGATTTTCAGAAAAGTAAAGAGGACGAAGCACACGAAGACAACGAATGAACGGAACTATAAAATTCAGCGGACATACGACACCACGAAAAGACTACAAAACGGACGACAAAAATGAAGCGAACTCCAGGGGAGAGGGACGCGTCATTCTCCGCAGGACGAAAAGGCACAGGCGATGCTAAGAAGAAGAAAATTCAGAAAAGGAACGACGAATACAACAAGGAAAACTCGCCAGAAAGCAAAAGAAACTCGGGATAACGCGCCGGAGGAGGAGGACACAGCGCGAGAAAAACAGAATAATTTTCCGAATGGTGCTGCCATACTCGGCGGCAGACTTCTGGAGAATGGGCGACCATCCAGGTCGTATCCTTCATAATCCATCTCTCGAGAAGCGCCAACGCGAGTCATGCGGCACTCAGTATGCAACAGCAACTCGAGGGCGTGAAGATGGGGAGCGGGAGTAGGAACGCGGCAGGGACCATCGCCACAAACGAACGCGACCAGCTGGATATACGACCGCAATAACGCGCGAGCCTGGACAGGGACGCAAAAATAATCAACGGCCTGAAGGGGAGCGTTTGTCGACGTCTGGCGAGCGCGGTATATCCGGTGGACGAGCTTCTAAGCAGAAAAGTAAAGAGGACGAAAAACGCAGGAAAAAGGAGCGCGCACTATGTGATCCCCGACGACAGTAACCCAGCGGGCGAAAGCAACACGAGAGCCAGCATCGTTGGGCAGGCTGAAGACGGGGTAGCGAAATCCATCGGTAACCACGCGGACGAGGATGGCGACCAGCGGGCGGAGGCGGAAAGAACAGCAAATCGGTCAAGCTGCCCTTATACGAATGAAGGGACAATTGTGCAGGGGAAAGGCTCAGCAGGGACAGAGCATCGCCGACATGGAGGATAGAGAGAGGAGGAGGATCGTCACACTCCATAACAACAACGGAAGCAAAGAAGAATAATCTCGCGGTCAAGAAAAAACCAAGCCGCGGAATTTATACTCTACGGGTGCCCAGGATCGTACAAGAAGGATCGTACTACCGGGGAAAAACCTAACGAGAAGGAGGCGACGCTGAAGATAGATCCAGCCGGAACTCTGGCTTGATAGCCGGAATAAAATACGGCACCTCGCCCTCTTCAAGTGGATAGCGCGAGATTCCATCCCCAAAATTCCGCCGACGGCCACGCTCGGAGAGACCGTGCAGCTGAGCTTCCTTGGTGTCGAATCCAACGCCCACGACGGACGGAATAACGGTACCTCCAAAACCGGGGACGTCGATTGGCGCTGAGAGGTATCCGGGCCGACGAATCATGATTTCCTGTACGCGAGACACCGCGTCAAACACGCTCGCGCGATTCGGCTCGTTTTCGTCATGGAGAAAACCGCCCCATATGACAAGATACTCGGCTATGGCAAATGATATTGTCGCCGTCGGAGGAACGTAGTACTGGGACAAATCGAACGGGGTCGGGGCTTGATACACCTTCGTTGTGCCCAGGATAATCTAGCGGGCGATCGTGAGCAAGAACGGAAGCCTCGCGAGATTATCGACAAAAGGGACCCACCATGTTAGTCAGCAAGAGCCTGGACGCCTTCGCGATAAACAAGCAGCAATTTCTTGTCAATCGAGACGGAAGGACCGAGCCGGGCGACTTCGAAGAGCGCCTGGGCCAAATAACGACATGGGTACACCACATGGACTCGACCCCTTGAAGAGAAGATATTCCCGGAACCGGCGGAAGAACTCGATGAAGCTTAGCAAATAAGGCATCGGAAGGGCGAGCACTCATTCTCTTGCAAGATTGAGAATGGGGACTCTGCGACCTTGCGCGAGGATTTAAATAATAAAGCGGCCTTCAAACCCACATCACGGCAGAATTTCAAGCTCGAATAAACCTCGCGATTGACTACATAACGGGGCACAAAACCGGCTATTTAATAAGCGACATCCCTGAAGACACCGGAGTCCGGCAATCCACCCAAGATAACCCCCAGATCCTTTCCGACACGATTACATTCCATGATACGCTCCTCGAGGAGCTCGATTTCACCAATCGCCGGGGCGTTCTTCTCCGATACCAAGAACGTCCTGATCGTCTCTGCGGTCCAACACGGAACGTGAGGAAGCAGAAAAGAACCGGTTGACGGAGAATGGATTCCGTACCGTTCGACGTAATCAATGGGATCGGTGGATGAAGTACGCGACGATTGCACGAGGCGAGTGAGATGGGAGATGCAGCGATGCTTCTCTTGTTCTTGACCGCGAGAGCCACCATAATTCGGACATCCGCAGAGAAGATGGAACTTCTGGGTCAATCGGAGCGAAAAGATGATTTCCGAAGGAGCAGGAGAGCGGCGTCTGAGCATACGCGGCGATCTGAGTGCAGATCTGGTACGCAATAATCTGGCCAAGAAAAGTTCAGCAAGATGCGAGATTATCGGAGAAGGACCACTTACGCTCCACTCGAAAAGCTTGCCGACGAAAGGGATCATAGCCTCTCTGGTCGCAACCGGAACGTCCGTAGGAAATGCAGCGGAACCCGGGAAGGCGTTATTCAAGGCTGTCGCAAGCGGGCGGTAAAAGTCCTGGAAGAACCGGCCAAGTCCATCGGGAGAATTGACGTAGCTCGAGGCGAGCGGGTTGACGCGAGCACGCTCAATAATAACGCGCATGAGCTGTTCCGACGGAGCGGCAAGAGCATCGACGGGGCGATATTCCACCAAGGAGGAATCCATGACGAAGAAAGACTTCAAATTTCTCGAATAAATCCGACGGCTTTATAAACAATATCCGGCAATCTACGCGAAGGAAAACGACCGGATGAGCGCATGGACACCGGCGATTTCTGGATCTAGAGATACAGCCTTGAGAGGGCTACGACCGGCACGAGTTCGCGAGGATTTCGGCGTGTCGAGCGGACATGCCCCAAGCAACATCCGAAACATGGCCAATAACCGAGCGCAAAGTAGCGTCTGCTGCTAGACGAACACCTGGAACATGATCGCCTTCGAGTCCATAACGGAGTATAACCTTGCCGATAAAATCAAGCGCCGCGTAGGAAGGGGTAGGAACTCGAGAACCGGGGGCAGCGCCGCGCAAAGGCTCAACATAATCCTGAACGCGAGACTAAAAGAGCACACAAGTAACTCAGCAATGGCCACAATAATCTCGCGACCAAAGGAACGTACCAGGAGGAGTATAAACATGGCCGTTCGATGACGGACCCAGGACGGACTAGCCATTGGAGCCTCCGACAAAGTTACATGCTGGTCAAGCATGAGAATAATGTCGCGGAGCGGGATAAGGACCTCGCGGCAATACAACACCACGCCAGGGCGATGAAGATATTCCTCGAGAGAATCCACGCTTCCGATATCGACCTGGACGCTGACAAGATTCCAGCGACGTTGAGCAGGAGTGACCGCTTGGCTAGGTGTCTCAGGCAAAAGACAAAATTGCAAAGACATGAAGCGCTATCTACCAAAGGACGCCGGACCGAATTTAAAGAAGAGGACTGGTGGAGAGGGTGATCAGAACGCAAGTCACCGGTCTCGGAGTAACACGCGTATTCCCCGCGAATCCTGCGAAGCCGGCGATGAGCTTCAGCGATGCTTTGAAGACCGTGAACGATCATAACGTGCTGAGCGGTCATTTCGGGAGACTCGGTCCCATCCGGCAAATAATATCCAAAATGGTCCAGGATCGATTCGAAGATTCGAAGCATGGAGGCAGCCTGAGCAGGGATAACGACATCTGGCCACCGGTCGGGATTCACGCGGCCGCCATGAACCATGCAGAGAGAAGAACGGCCCACCCTGTGCGCTCAACTTTATGCATAGAATGTTGGGCAGACCCAAAAGATTCAATGCGCAAAATTGTGCAGACAGGTCGGGCTTCTCGGGCTTTGAATAAAAAGCCTGTTCCCATCAAATCAATACATGTGCCGGGCCCCGGCATACCAAATCATCATGGGCCATCAATATATCAGCAGGTTTCCATCAAAAGGTAAGCGGCCACCTCGGCAGATCAATGGGAATGCAGCGGCTGCTCGGCACATCAACCAAAAAGTGATTCGGATTGATACGGCACTCCGTATTGATACGCTACTCCATTTTCCGACTATTTCCGACTATTTCCGACTATTCCCATTCACCATTCGTCTACTTCCCCGCCCATTACCAGCTCCTCATCGCTGACGTTCCCTGCTTCATCGCCCTCGTCATCTCTCTCAATCAGCCCATCACCTCCATCTTCCTCGTCCAATGCCGTCCCGATTTCTGCCGCGCTCGTAAAGAACGTCAAAGCTCTCGCTCGACGATGACCCCTCGCTAGCTTGGGCACCGTTCGGGTTAGCTCTGCCCGGGTTGCTAGGTTCCGGTAGACGTCCGCCTGCTTCGTTGCGTAGGCAATCATGCCCTCGGCGTCCTCCTCTGGAATCTCGGTCACAGGGACCGCCTGCGCTCTCTGGATCCAGCCCTGCTCCTCGAACGCAAACGACAGCGGGAGCCGCCGCCATTCCTCCTCCAGAATCAACACCTCCTCGGTCCACCGTCGAACGCGAGCCCAAGACTTTGCCCATTCGATTCTCAGCGCTGGGTGGGTTGTTGGCAAAGAACGAGGGAATGAAGAGAAATACTGCGGACCTTCTTCTATCTCCTCATCGGTCCCGCTCCGGCCAGTCATTGTCCATATCCACGACGGCATCCTGCGACTCTCCCCGGACTGGATCACTGAGCTCTCCGCCGGCCGCCGAACAACTCGTCGACCCGGCCTCGCTGTCCCACCCTCGCCAGACATCGAATCGTCACTTTCGTCATCCGAGTCCAAATCGCCGCCTGCCATGCTGGAGTTCGGGTTGACCAGAGGGATGATCCCCGCTGCACGAAGTTCCCTTTCTTGCCGCCGCTTCTTCTCCTCTGCCTTCTTCTGCCGAAGGTCCTTTTTAGACAAGTCCTCGGCATCCTCTAGGCAGCGAATGTCTGCCTTTCGAAGGCGAGGCCAAGACACCGCAGCTTCCCCACCACTAATCGACACCAGGGCCGCCCATGCAGCTTGATACTTTCGCGAGAAGAGCAGTATCTTGCTCTCGTTCCGTGCGACAAGGGCCCGGGAGCGCGTATTGGCCGCTTGATTCCGGGACTGGTTTGTCTTGTAAACAAGAAGCCGTGACTTGATATGGAGGTGATTGCGAAGAGAGACCAAGGCAGAACGACACTGCGCTTCTCGAAATGTCGCCTCGAGCTCGACCAGGCCAGCTCTACAGCCTCCATTGGAGCGTTGCAGTTCCGTCAAAGCCGAGGGTGGAAGGAGCGGGACGTCTTCAGCCAGAGTCTCCTGCGGAAGGTCAAGTGATGCCAAATGCTGCAGGGCGACGGGCGAGTATGTCGCTTGCAGCGTTCTAATTGTCGCGATACGTCTGTTGAGCCTTCGCCGGGACCGACGTAGATTAATCTTCATACTCGTCGATTTGGCCTTCTTGAGCTCGACAAGAGCTGCGATTCGACGTCTAAGGAAGGATTAGCCTGGAATGTCTACATAATGCGAGACATACTGCTCTATCTCGGCCTCCAGTAGCTCCAAAATGAAACCCGATGAGCTGGTTTCATGGATAGCTGGAATACCGGATGCTGCTTCCTCAGCCTCTTCCTCCTCGAACTTCTCTCGAACTTGCAATTCCGTCAAGCCTTGCATGCGGAGTAAGCATAGAACGGACAGATTACATACAAGAGAATTCACATACCCTTGGAGACCGGCTCATAAGGATTCTTTGCTTCCCCGTTTTGCTCAAACGTCTGTACCATCACCTTCCATTCCGGAACACGCTCTTGTTGCTGGGCCGAGAATATAGCAAAGGCCTCCTCCTGCCGGGCTTTTTCTTCAATGGCTACATCCAACCGACGACGTAAAAGCGCCGCTAGAACGTTCAGTTAGCTGAGTGGAACAAGAGAAGTAGCAACTCACCCAAACCAATCAACTTCTTCCAATTCCAAAAAGCCCAGTGATCATCCAGCTGGTCCGCACAAGATCCAGGTCCACTGACACGAGTACTTGCAGCTACCGCGCCGATCATACTCCAGGGCCGTTCGATGCCCTCTCCATCGGTCTGCCCGCTGCCGGGAATCAGGTTGAGTGAATAGACGAGCTGGCATTTTCGGATTGTGACCCATGATATGCAGCTTCGGCACGGCGAATCGGAGGAGGGCCATGACCAGCGTGAGCTTGAGCATTGGGGGGAGGGTGGCAATTCGTTCATGCAGATTCTTCGCCCATTGGCAGGCAATATCGTACGAGACGAGCATTCGCAATCGGCGGTGGAGGTGTCGCAGGATCGAGGCGAAGACCCAATCCATGTTGGCGTAGCTAGATGAAAGGAAGATCAACCAGACGACCGATATTGACATTGAGAGAAGCCCTTACCGTTCGCCCGCTTGAAGATCAGCTACGCCATTCGGCTGGACAAACTCGTGCCGGGCGCAAACACCCATCGCCACGCCCGTAACGCTGTAGCCTCTTGAAAACTTGTTGTTTGCATGGTCTAGAGCCGCCAGCCCGCTGCAAGTGCTCATCTAGAAAGGAGACGTTAGCCTAAGAATCGATAGCTGACTGATTCCGTACCTCCTTCTGGTCGACGACCTTGAGTAGATGTTCTCGGTATGGGGCCCATTCCACCATGTACGACCAGCCCGTACCCAACCCAGGGTCCTTGAACTCGTTCGAGATCATTCTGCGCTTCAACCGAAAGCAAGCGTCGAGGGCAAGAAACATAACATATGCACATCTAATGCAAAGCATTAGCCTCGAAACATCCTCTGAAGGGAGAACTCGCTTACGCTTTAGAAGCGGGGGCGTTCTCCCAGTCCTCAGGGAGATTCACGTCTGGGCGAGGGCAGGCGGGGGCAGCGGATGGCCAGCTCTCCCGAGCTCGTCCCCGAGACGCCAGAGCTTGCGTGACCCCGACCACCCCGCTTGAGGAGTAACAGGTGTCGGTATTCGCGCGAAATCCGCAAGAAGAATCCGGTATCGGTCGGGAGGTTTGACGCCGGTCGCATCCGTCAGTGATTCGAGGTTCTGGTAAAAGTCGTATGCAGTAATCTTGGCCTGCAATGTTAACGAGTGGAAGCGGTCGAGGCATTGGAGGGTTGCGCATGTGCGGGGCGACGAAGTTGTTGAAGGATACCATCCAGTGCGAAGCAGCTGAACATGGTGTGGGTCCGTCCTCCGATGGCAGCCGCAAAAGTCGACTGCAACTTCGTGGATTCCGTTGTCGTGGATGACAACGAAGTCCTGGCGCGCGGGGATAGCTCGGTCGCAAGGTTCGGAGAGCGGATGGCCAAGCTGCACTCGAAGACCGACGTCCTTGAGTTGCCGTGGCCGAAAGTAGACGCCAGTCCAACTCTACAGAAGAAGTCAGTCAAGGAGCGACTAGTCCAAGATAACGCAAACGAACCTCGACGCGATGAAGGGGGTGCTCCTGGTGAACCTCCCGGAGACACTCCTCGCAAAGCAGCGCTCCTCCAAAACACTCTTGGCACCGCCAAATTGCCGGCCGCGACTCATCTCGACATCTTCGACAGCCGCCAGTGAATTCGCCCCGACCGTCGCGCCAGAGCAGGATGCGCAGGTATTGATCGCGGTGAGACTCTGCCCAGTCTCGTAGGGCCTCGTCCTACGAGAAACACCGAACGAGAAACAACGAATGAGCTGAGGAAGAGAATGCGCGTGTCCCACCACTCACCGATGGCCTCAAAACGCTTGGGGTCCTGGAGGCTCCAGTCGCCGGCTCCTCCATTTCCCAGTCACGATCGTCAGCGCCCATATCATACCGGTCCTGCTCAATATCTAGCCTGAGCGAAGGTTGTTGGGGTGGTACGGATCTGGACGCGTCTTGCCGGAGCCTTTTGAGGGGGGGGGAGGGAGGAGCGAGAGGCACAGGCAACGTCTGCGAGTAGGTTCTACGATTGTCCGCCGACACACGCGTCATGGCGGCATTGACGGGCGCGTTCAGGTCCGAGACCGCCCCAGCGGGAGTAAAAGGGATGGTGTGTTCATAGCGAGTGGCGGAGGTGGCGACTTTCTTGCGCTTGAGGGCGGCACGGAAGGACATCTCGCGTTAATGCGAAAGAGAAGGAGAATGCAGACTGCTGGCAAATCAACAAGATGATGATGATGATGCTGACGTCTACAAACATCAACAAATAACGGTCAAAAAAGGGGGAAAAGAGGGAAAATGGGACAAAAGTGCAAAAAGAGACAAAAGAGCAAAAATCGGAAAGGGAAGGAAACAAGCACCAAGCGGGAATCGAACCCACAACCTACGACATACGGCCGGCCAATACAACAGCAGGAGTCGTAACCAGTGAGCCATAACAGTATGCGAGATTTCTGGACCAGAGTGCGACCTGGTGCTGTACTACAGAACTGGGCCAAACGAAAAAAAAAAAAAGTCAATTATCAGCATGAACAGTGTACATTTTAATTCCATTAGCAAATCGCTTCATCTGAATATCAGCCAGCTCCTCCCGCTGCGCCGCCGACATCCTCGCCGCCTGCCGCTGAACTGACTCAGTGAGCTGAAATCCATCCTCGACATATCGAAAGAGACCACCGGCGGAGAATTGCGTAAACGAGTATCGTATCTCGCCGGGTTGGATGCCGACATTGGAATGGCGCAGGAGAGCAGACGGGATGCCGATTGTGGAGCCAGGTGGAAAAGGAATGTAGATCTTCAGGTCCCAGAGTACCAAAAACCCGCCGATCTTGGCGTCGAACCAACCGAGGGCAGTGATGAAACACCAACCCCAGGCAAGATTGGCAAGGTCGAGGTGGGGGTGTGTGACGGTTTGGGGTCCGAAGTTGAAAGTGAATGAAGCAAAGACCGATGTTGCCGGGGTAAATACGCGATGGAGAAAAGGCATCGCGGAAAATAACGCATCCATCGTACGGGAGTAATATGAGTGAAGGCCCAAGTTGAATGACCGGAACATGGCTGAAAAAACGATCAGATTCATTCAGAGTGAGAAAAAGAGCGAGCACTTACAATTGGCAAAGCCGACAATACGCTGAAACGGAGCATGAGCGACCAGCGAGGCAAGAATGAGAGTGTCAATGAGATCCTTCTGGGCAGAGGGACCAGGCTGGGTACGTCCCCCACCCATGCCCACACCGACAGTTTTTGCTCGATGGTCCCCCCGCCGCAGATTTGGCTTCTTCAACGGCATCCGACCCTTCCGCTCAGATGAGCGGCTGCCGAAGTATTCCCCATTGAACAGGACATCCCCCTCCTTCTGATCATAGATCGCGTCAGCCGCCTGCTTCATGAGCTCAGCTGCGGGCTCCGCGACATCGCGCATCCAATCCGAACCGGGTTTGTCGCGAGGGTGGCCGCACATTAAGACGAGTTGGTAGCCCTCACTAGAGCAGAGGGCTCTCACCGTCTCCCTGAATCATAACCCAGTTACTCGCGGGGCAAAGAAACAAAAGAGAACGCACCCATCCCAGTCTTCTTTCTTGAAGCCCATCGCCAGTAGCTCACTCTCCGTCTGCCCGCCACGTGTCGGCAGAAGGACAGGTGAGAGACCAGCCTCCTCGGCGGCCTTCTGTCGGCGTAGATTGAGCGTAAAGTCGTTTATAGAGACATATCCGGTAGTCGCCACAGGCTCGAGAGCTTCCGCTGAAGTTAGACCGAACTCGAGAGGCACCCGCTCAGCAGCCTTAGTACGTCGCTCAGCGAAAGCCTTGGTCTCGACACCAGACTCCTCCTGCGCGGTTTCCCAGTCACGCGTCCTGGTTTCCCGGTCACGCGTCCTGGTTTCCCGGTCACGCTTCCTGGCCTCGCGGCGTCGCTGTCGCCGCCGGTCGATAGCTGAATTCAAGCCAGACGTAGATGAGGAGTTGGAAGAAGGGGGGGCGACTGGGACGGGGGAAGGCGGAGGGATGAATGCGGAGGGAGTGGAACTGGAAGGAGCGGCACTTGGGCCCTCGTCGAGCTCTGCCTCGTCGTCGGTGTCGTCTTCAAGTGCCTCCACATTGCGACGAAGCAAATTGAGAGCAGAGACATCCAAGACTCGCATGTCGTAGTCGCTGAACTCGCGACCTGATCGTGTGGCTCGTGCTGAAAGAAGGAAATGAGCGGCGATGAATAGAAACGGCAAAAGAGAAAGAGGAGCGAACAAGGAAACCACGAATACGTCTCCCGGATATCCAAAGACGGATGCGCGGGGTGCGTGCTCACACCAGCGAAGCAGAAAAGAAGAAAAAAAAAACCGAGTGGCATGCACCTCAGGCTACCTCTATCCAAACCCTCTAAGGGTTAACTCCATGGGTGGGAGTATGGACCTAAGAGGGTCTGAAACCATGGTATGAATCCAAGGTGTTTGGTATCATCCAAAACCATGGATGCAACCATGGATGTCACATCACACAGCCATGGTTCCATCCACAGTTGCCTGGATCTATCCATGCAGTTGTGGATGCAACCATGGCTCTTTCTTCAAAAGGAGTGGCACACCATATTTAATCTGGTGCCTTCAATTTGAATGCAAAAATTGTGTTCTGCGGCACGACTGATAGATCGCCTTCCAGCCTTGCCCTCCTATGCTCCTGGGGACGGCAAGAGTGTTCGTTTGGTCCCACCATTAGCTTTGGTTTTGGTCCCACATGGCTTTCGTTTGTTTTCCACTGATAGATCACCTTCCGGCCTTGCCATCCTCTGCTCGTGGGGACAGCAATAGTACTTGATCAGCTGTTGCCGTTGGTTTTGGTTTTGGTCCCACATGGCTTTCGTTTGGTCCACTTTTCCAAATAATGTGTTCTTTTTTTAGAAAAAAAAAAAAAAAAAAAAAAAAAGGCTGTGTCCTGGATGTGGCCACCATGGCAGTCAGTACCTACACACAATTGATGCCAGCAGACTAGACTCCTGCTCTCATAGCTAACCTAGTTTCCGTCCTGGCGTGTCATATTATTATTATTATACAGGTACGGGATGGTTGAGATAGTCACAATTACAGGTAGCTTGTCCTGTAGCACAATAGCCATTGGCATCCGTATCAGCCCACATAAGTATAGAGGTTCTGCAATATGGGATGCTACGCACATTCTCATCATGCTAATATTGACCAGGTACCACCGCAGCATTGCAAAGAAGTACGTATGACCCTCTAGAGAACGAAGAAATTCTCTTTGAAGTACTAGTACCCGTCTGGGTTGGTTGAACAAGAACATTTGATCTACCCACACACACACACACAAGGATTCAAGCAATTGGTCTACCACCTCACTGTGGATGCAACCACAGCCCACATGGATGGATCCATGTGCCATCCAAGATATTGCCTTGGTTCTATCCAGGGCACAGTGTGGTTGTATCCATCCACTTCCTTGGATGAAACCACCGTCTACGCATTGGTTCCATCCACACCCCCTCCATGGATATATCCAGGCTGGTGTTGGATGACCGGCCTGGATACATCCAACCAGCGTGGATATATCCATAATATCTCTTACGGGAGGGTGGATTCATCCATCTGGGCATGGATGCATCCACACCCTTCCTGCCTATGAGCATGGATGTATCCATCTCAGTCTGGATGCATCCACGCTCACCGGTCTAGCCCTATGGATGCATCCACGCCCCGCCTTCCTACAAGCATGGATGCATCCACACATCGTGGATCGATCCATATGTCTCTGTCAGCAGGCGTGTGGATGCATCCATGCCCCTGGATGTATCGGTTATCATCTTCCTAAGGTCCCGCGCGAGCCAGGCAAATGAATGCGTAGCCAGTAATATTAGCATGTTTCTACGCGTTTATTCGCTCTGTTTAGACAAAAAGACGTGCCACTATCACACTAACGCGTTGTTAAGCGCTACTTCAAGCCAATAGACACACCAGTATCATCTTTATGTTTGTATGCACAGTTGATCAGTACTAGTAAATAGACACTAATGAAAACTCGATTCAAAAGTCTCTCTCTATCATGAATATGTCGTCATGATCCCCGTCCCGATGGCGATTATCCGCAAGCTCAATTGAACTGAGCACCGAGATAATGGCAGGGTCTTCCTCGTCTTCCGGCTCACCGTCGTCGGTACAGACATCCGACGCCGCATCATCATCTACGATCCTCCAGGCCGGAATGGCCCGAGCGACTCGCGCCTGCGAGAGCTGTGCCTGCGTTGGCTGGATGGCCGTTGCATTCGGAGGCAACAGCACCGCGTCAAGAGACTCCTGCCAGGTTACATGCAGCTCAAGAAGCGCGCGACGCTCGCGACGCAGATGGTACAGCAGGGTGGCATCCGTGCATCCAGCAATCGTCGTCTCAAGCGCGTTCCATTCGGTAGCAAGATGAGCGCGAAGATGGCCATGCTCACGACGCAAACGATGGAGCTCCTCCTCAGCGCGCCTTTTCTGCAGTAGAGCGCGAATCAGAGTCCGTAGTTCTGCATCCAGCAGAGCCTGAGGAATATCCCCCTCATCGTCAGCCAGCCCAACGTCTAGCCAGATAACGTCGTCGATATCCAACTCGAAGATACCATCTTGCTCCAGGCGTTCGGGAGCTCTCGCGTTCTCCGAGGCCTTCTTTTGCGCAATGAGCTTGACGATCTTGGCCTGTTCCTCGTTGAAGCTCTTCACAAGCTTCATAATCGTCGGTTCGCGTTTCTTGATAGCGGCGGACGCGTGCTCGTTCTTCTTTTGCTCTATTCGATTGTCAGCAAAGTGGCACAGTCGAAAGAGGAAGCCAATGCACGTACCGCTAGAGGATCGCCGGAACCGAACGCTCGACCGGGTCAAGCTCCATCTTCCTTTGGGTCAGCCGATGACGAACGCGCTCCTTCAGCGTGACACAGGCGAGCCTTGCGGAGTAGTAGTCGCGATATTTCAGCTGCTGGAGCGAGTTACGATCACTGGGACCCAGCTGGCGCAGCAGATTAGCTTGAGTCGTCCGCTCTTTCGCCAGGTGGGTTTGCAGTTCTTCAATGCTCTCCTGCAGCGATAACTTGTCCTGCAGCGTGATATTCCGCCCGCAGAGCTGACGAGTAACAGACCCGACCTGGCTCTCTAAGAGAGCTATCGTGCGGTCGGCGGCGAGTACCGAGTTGATAGCTTTGAAGGCCTGTGTTTTGGAGCGTTCTGTAATATCACGTTCAGCGATAGTTACGTAGAAAGATGAACACGTACTCGCTAATGGGCGGGTTTGGTATTCCTTCTGTTGCTCCCATTCATCTTGTATTTCCGCCTCAGGGCGTCCGCTGTCGGACAGAATCTTCTCGGCCTCGCGGTGTTTAGCTTCGGTGAAGAACCATCGACGACGCATCCACGCTGCGATTCCGCGAACGACTTCTTGTGTGTTGCGCTCAGTCTGCATGTCGATCGTGTAATTGCGTTGGTGATACTGAAGAAGCCGTCGTTAGTTACTTGATAATTCTGGATTATGTGAACGCACCCCGGAGACACGAAGGACTGAAATCAGGTGGCTCAGCTTGGCCCAGACGCGTTCGGTGTTCTCGCCGTTTGAGCCTCCAAAGCCGAGGCACTTTTGCGGATGATAAATGAGCTGGCACCCCCAGATGTGGGCGAACGCGTGGAAGATGGACACCGCCCAGACGAGACGGTCCTTGTACCGGTCCAGGAACCCCCACAGGACGCAAGAGCGATGTGTTTGGCACGCGATGTCGTACAATGCGCCGACCTTGATATTCTTCGGCAAATGCTGGAACAATTCCTCGAGGAGAAGGAACACGTAGTACTGCTTCTCCCCCGCGCTTTCCATATTCACAAAGAATAACACGACGTCATGACGACAGACCAGACCCATAAGCCCAGTCTGGGCAAAGAACTTCGTGCTGGCTTTCTCTCGCGACTCGTTGGCTGCTTTGAACGACGCTCCGCATGCGTCCAGGCTCGATTTGGATACTTTCATGTTCCCCTCGAAGCCGTCCGCGTCTGGCTCTACATGCGACTTCTTGGCGGACGGGTTGGCGCAGCGTACCCCGTCAACGTAGGCTTCCATGTCTCGAGCCTTAGAGCGATCGACGAAGACGCTGAAAGGGTGTATCCATGGAGGATCATCGCCGCCTGAGCGTCTGCGGCGTTTCTGGGTGAAACAGGCGTCCATGGCGACCGCAAAGTCAAAGACTTGCGAGGGATCGTGCTGGAGACCTGCAAAGCAGGGGGGACATCGCTCAACGAGGTAGTCGCTTCGGGCGGGAACGGGGAGGGGGTTCAGGGAATGGATTAGCTGGCGGTTCATCTTCTTCCTCAACCACAGGACGACGGCGTTTCTGGCCGGTAGCGTTTGGAGGTTCGTCGTTGCTAGCAGGATCGTCGCTGTCAGGATCGTCGCTGTCAGGATCGTCGCTGTCATGATCGGCGTTAATTTCCGGATCGGCGTTAATTTCCGGATCGGCCCTATCACGAGCCTCGGTCCGGGCGGGAGCAAGTGCGTCTTGAAGGGATTTACGCGACAGTTGGACGACGTGAGTGAACCACTGAAGCGCGTTACCAAATCGTATACGCAACCGCTCCTAAAAGAAGCAAGTCAATGAGATGGAGAGGGCGAAAACGCGCGAAAAACTTACACCAGAGCCGAGTCGATAATCACGATGAGCCAGATAACTCTCCAACGTCTTACAAAACGCTGTATTATTGGGGGCAACATTGAGAGAAAGCTCCATAACAAAATCCAGCAGCTGTACATCGACGGCCAGGGTTGGGTTGCACGGGCTGCAAGGGAATAACCCGCCTCGTAGTAGGAGAACGGGCGCAGTCGATCCGACACAGTTGCAAGTCCGGAGGACTATATCTTCGATCTCTGTAGGCAATGAGATAGAACTTGAGGCTCCAAGCGACAGAACGTACCCGTCCACCGGACGACAGTGATCTTCAAGACGCGCTTGTTGCACCCGCAATGATTGCCTTCGCCGACAGCTAATCCTGCGGTTTCTCGAAGAGATGCGCTCTCTGCCAGGAGCTCGAGGTACGCCCGAACGAGCTCGGGCATCGTCTTGAGCCAGTTATTGTATTGAGCAGCGCGTTTGCGAGAACCCGACCCAGGAACGTCCTCGTTGAGCGAAAAAAAGTCTGGAAGCGTGGAGGGTGTTGTTGCCGAGGTGCTCGCGTTTTTCGAAGGTGATTTGCGAGTGGCACGCGGAGGGAAATATGAAGAAGCCAGGCCATTCTGGGCGAGAAAAACCGTTCCAGTGGTCCGAATCGGTTTCGAGTTAGCATGGGTGCGGCGAGGCAGATGTTCTATCCCGCCATCGCCCAGGGTCCCCGCCTGGAGTTTTTCCAGCTTCTTGCTGCTCAGTCTACCCATTGCGAGTATGAATTGCGATAACGAGGAGGAAGATTGGGGGGGATTGGATGAGTGGCACGCTGGCGCGAGGGAATTTCCCAATGCGTCGTGACGGTTGCCCGAGTGCCTAAGTGGGACAATGAGGCACCCGCGCACGGAGTTCTTCTGCGCTTTGACACGCGACGACTATAAATTCCCTCAGCGCGAGTTCGAACTCTTGAAGTCCGTCCCACCTTTGCTCGCCATGCCCCGCCTCGCTCCTGCTATTCCAAACCCGCGCCCCACCGCCATTGCCCTGAAAGCCCACCAAAGGCTTCTCGGTCCCCAAGCAGCCAAGTACTGTGCGTGCCACCCTTGCCTTCCGTACGAAATCTCACTGTCTGTGTTCCCAGTCAGTGCTGAACACGAATATCTGGAGTTCAAACTCACAGACACCGGCGACATCGACGAAGGTCAGCTTGTGCCCGCCTTCTCCTCTCCGCGCCTGCCTGATCCTTGATTGTCAGTTCTCCCGAAGAAAGGCTACCTGACCACGTACCTGGCCTACCACTGCGCTTGCAACGTCGACCTTGTCCAGGAAGCGTCCGCCGAGGCGCGTCGACGTCTCGATGCCGTTGCCAAGCATGCCCAGGGTTCCGCGCAACACTTTGACGCCCTCGAAGCTTTCTTCCTTGCTAGCCCCGCGCCTGCCCTCGACGAGTTGGATGACATTCGCCGTGCCGCTGACCTTGCTCGTTGGGCTCGTGAGGCAGCACTTTAATTTTTTTTTTCCTCTTCAGTCATAACATGTCGACGTCGTTAAGCCTTATCTCCTTACCTAGTATCTCTCCGCGTCGTTGTATTATTTTTCGCTTTCGTCCCTACGTTTTTTTTAGTTAACACGTGTCGTTATTTAAATGATCTGCTCACCTGTAATCTGCTCACGTCGCGTCCCCCGAGGCGTTAATTCGAGGCGTTGTCACGGTTGTTTCTTCTTTATATCTATGTTTTTCAGTTATGTTTTTCAGTTATCACGCATCGTTAAAAACGATCTGCTCACCTATAAAATGATCTGCTCGCATCCCCCCCGACGGGTCAATGTGACGCGTTCTTAAAGTTATTCCTGTTCCTTCTGTGTTTATCTTCGACGCGTCCCTACCCCGACGCGTTAATTGACGCGTCGGGGATCCATTGACGCTGTCGTATCCGATATGTGTTGGGCATGGCGAAGGAAAATTTCTGTGTCAGTCACTTGCTTAGATTCAGAAAATAGCTGAAAAGGAAAGTCACATCAGGTCACATCAAGAACTGTTCAGATCACCCATATGCAGAAAAGCGTGACACGAGTCACAAAAATGTCACAAGGTGTGACCTGACTCATTCCGCAGTCCGCAGTCCGCAGCACTTGAGGAAATAGTATATAAAGGACAGGGGTAGCGGAAAAATACCCCCAAGTTGGACCTAGTTTAATTACTCTGTACTTAAGTAGTATACAATTGACTTGTACTACTACTTGAATACTAGCCTTGTTACTCTAAGATCCACGTTTTGAATCCACGTCTAAGCTTGGTGATCCCATCAGATCCCATCATTGATCTCATCAAGTTTTTGGTGCAGTCTATTATCGCATACTACGTCCTTAAATATCTGTTTAAGGTCTACGCTCCTACGTCCTACGAAGAAACTAAGTCAACGGACTTAGTAAATCCACGCTAAACGCGATCACGTGACCGCATCTACTGCACGTATCAGTAGATCTACGCTCAACTTACGCGAACCCACGACTAAATTACGCTCCTCCACGTAGCGAGAGAGGTAGTTTTACTTCCCACAAACCACCCACACCTGCTTCATTCTAGAAGCAAAACACTTCTCACCAAAGACCAACTCTTTGCGTGCAGTATCCCGAACAACGTCGCTTCCGGAGCTGTACGTTGGGAAACACAAATCCCAGCCGACATCATTGGAGCCCACCGCGAGGGGATTCTTTGGTGAACAAAACAACAACACTTCAACTCAACAAACTACGAACTTCCACGAAATCTTTTTCTCAACACGATGGCTCATTGGGCTAATACGAACAACCACGAAGACTCTTACGACGCGAACTTGGCGGCTCAGTTACAACAGGAAGAAAACGAACGGTCGCATGCACGACGCGCCACGACTAGCAAGACTAAACTCCCAGAGGGAGCCCCTGCAGGCAGGAAGGAGAAGGGCAAGGAGAAGGCACAGGATAGAGATTATTCGAGTGAATCATTTGGAGAATTTACCGAGTCAGAACCAGAGTATACACGGCCATGGATACCCTCACCGGGATCCACGCCTGGGGGGAACCCTCTACGGATGCCGGCTCCGCACGCGTTTAGTGCTCCACTTCGGACATCTCTAGATATGCCAATGCCGGGGAGTAAAGAGGCTCCTAGAACTTTCAGAGGGCGATATTCCGAGGTGGAACGATTCATTCGCCACCTCGAACACTTATATACCAAAAATCGGGTGACAGACGAAAAAGAGCGGTGTACTTTCGTTCTAGATTACTGCTCAACAAACGTTCAAAACGTAATACGAACAATGGACTACTACCGAACACCCCGATGGGTGGGGTTGCGACAAGAAATCTTGAGAGCCTTTGATGCAGAACGTACGAAACATAAGTATCGTCCAAGCGACGTGGTTAAGTTAGCGAAGGAAACGACTAAGGAAACAATTAGCAGTATGACACAATGGCGAAAGTATGGCGTACGTTACAACACCATTGCGGGTGGCCTATACAACGAAGGACGATTAACGGAAGAAAATTATCGAACATATTTTTGGTTTGGCATTCCGAAAGAGCTGCGTAATTCATTAGAAGCTCGAATTCTTCAGGGAAGATCGCTTCAAAATACCAATGCCTATTCGATGCGTGAGATAAATACAGCCGCTGAATGGTACTTCCGCCGGAATAGAGCGGAGGCTATGATGCTCGACGCGACGGCGTTTGGGTTCGACGATTATGATGGGGACGACGATTCGGATTCGGATTCGGACGCGACAGATAGCGACTCGGAGTATGAGCGACGACGATCCAAGAAGAAGAAGAGGCGTGGGTCTTCGGTTACGCGGAAGGGGAAGGAAGGAGGACGAGGGAAGACGACAGTATCTGCGAAGGGAAAAGCAAAATTCGTTGGGAATGAAGACGAGATTGCTGGAATGATCAAGCAATTGAACAGTATGAAACTCGAGGATCCGGATTACGCACCGACCTACTACAAAGTGCTCGCGCTAGATCAGACAGGAAACGCCGCGCAGTGCGTCAAGTCTCCTGCGCAGGCACGGGCGATGATTCAACAGCCAGGAATTGCGCGACGTCCTAGTTATACCACGAACCCGCCTCCCGTTCGGGTCTCGGAGACACCTGGAGGAGCTGTTCCACGGCCGTCGGTAGCAACGTATCCTAACAACATTCCCTTGGGAGAGTTAGTATGCTACGGATGCGGAAAACCTGGGCATCGCATGGACAAGTGCGAGGGAATAAACGAGTTGGTGTTGCGCGGAATTTTGGGACACAACGCGGAAACGCGGCGGCTTGAGTTACGATCGGGGGCTCCGCTGCGAAGACTAGCCGGAGAATGGTTATTAGACGCGGTTGAGCGGATTACAAAGGGACAACAGAAGTCGTCAGTGATGCTCACCTTTACCGGCCCTATGACGGGAACAGCCCGGGCAGTTCAGAATTTTTACCAATCGCACGCGAGTGTTCGGGATCTATCCACAGACGAATCAGACCTGGAGGAGGACTATCAGCAAGAGTACGGTTCAAGCACTAATGACGAGGAGGATGATCATACGGTGTATCTCTCCGTTCCCAAAACGGTGCAGTTTGACAGACAAACCGCGCAAATCTACGAGGCGGACAGAACCGTGCCGGGTATTCGTCAAGCGCGACGCATGGCCTTCGATGGTGTAGAGATGCCACCTCGACGTCATGGGGCTGGCCCTTCTGCTCCGCTGACCTCGGCTCGTCGAAATATTCCCCGGGTTCCTCCATCGAAGGCATCTTCTACAGCACCCGTTGGCCCAGTACCACCTACGCAAGACGACCCTGCGTCAGGGAGGGCGGAACTCGACATTAAGACCAGTGGAGCGCGACAGGCGATGCGACCGCCTACGCCTCCCTTGTCCCACACCAAGAAGTTGGTAGAGCGCTCCGAGCTTGCACCTGTAGACGCCCGAAGACCACGTCATACGTTGATGGAAGGGATAGAGAGAGAGGGAGTTCCGCCTGTGCGTGCGCACGATCAGCCGCTTGCAAGAGACCCAGTGGATCCACCGAGGAGACAAGAGGTCGGTAAAAGCACGACCGGAGGACAGGTCGAGACGCGTTCGGCGGGAGCCAGGCAATCTGCGATATCTTCAACGGTGAACCGGGCCGCGGTAACTAACCGGGTACTGGACACGAAGGTGGAAGTAAGCTTGAGGGAGTTGATGGAGGTCTCGAAAGACGTACGGACAGAGTTTCTGGACTTGATTCGCGTGCGAAATCCTAGGGCGGTCCTTGTTAGTGCTCGGCAGCTTTCTATGCCGTTGGTAGGCATGGCATGGCCTCGAACCGATGGAATCTTAATCAGGGTGGATATGACAACCGGCGACTCAACCATCTGCGCTATAGTTGATACAGGGTCGCAATTAAATGTCGTTCGCGGGGACTTGGCCCGACAGAAAATTAAACGGGTTGTGGATATGACACAGGTGATCAGTATGAACGACGCTAATGGCGGTTCAGGGCAACTGCGGGGTATGATTCGACGTGCGGAGCTTACATGTGGGGGACTTTTGACGTTGGCAGATCTGTGGGTGTCGGAACAGGCGCCGTTCGAATTGTTGCTAGGACGTCCTTGGCAACGAGCGAATAAAGTTAGTATCGACGAACGACCAGAGGGAACATACCTGGTATTCAAAGACGCGGTCACGGGAAGGCCGCGATTCGAAATGTTGGCAGCGACAGCGGAGAGCGACGGCGTCGACCCATTTGTTCAGTTTCAGACGGCGTCGTGTTTGCACATTGAAGACAATGAGCTGCTTTCAAGATCAGAAACGCGAGGAGGAGTTGTACTGGCGCAAGTCGTTGAGAAAGTGCGAGAGGTAGGGGTATGGATAGTATGCTGGGTTCTGATGCTGCTTAGCTCGCTTCCGTTGTTGGGAGAGAATGGGCGGATGGAAATGTTCCGACGCGGTCACGCGAGAAACGAGCATTCAGGTCCGTCGAGTCGAAGCAGCGACCCTGAGCGGAGCAGAGAGGTTCGCGATGCTGACGGGGAGCGAGACTTCCATTGGACGGCCAGAAACGTCGACAAAGACCTAATACTGCATGGGACCTGGGGAGCGTCAGTGAACGGCGAGCTCGCAAGCAGAACAGATGCGTCATTTGGAACATCGAAAACGATGCAGCCAGAGCGGGGCGACGAGTATAAGAGCAAGGGCTGGGCAAGGACGACCCCCCCACTGAACACCAACCCGACCGTTTCGATACCGCGACAACATCACCTCTACTGGATCCCCAAACGTTTGCCGCTCGACAACCCAGCATCCATCATGGACCTGCAATTTCCTTCCACGCCGCCCCCCCGACTCCTCACCCCGGCTATCCTCGCCCCACCCATCTACGTGTCCCCAACCCTTCCCGAATGGTCCAACAACACGACGGTCTTCAATCGCGCCGAGGTTACAGCGGTGCAAGTGCTCGCGTCAATGCGCGACCGCAGCCTCGCATACCACTCCGGCCGTCCGACCATCCTTCGCCAAGTAAGTGTGAACGAGTTTCGGTTTCGCTACGATGGCGCTGACAATTGCGTCCAGTTTTCCACCGACCAGCTGCAACCGCCCGCGCGAGTCGTCGCCATCGAACGACCCAGATCTGCCCGTAGAAATGCGCCGTATGCGTCCGCTGCCCCGACGCGCTCGTCTACTTCTAGAACCGAATCGGCCTCCGACACCATACCCGCACCTGGACGGGGTCATTGTCGAAGCTGTTCGACGACTACAGGCCGCAGTCATCAACGGGGGTGTCTGCGAGTCCGTTGGGACACGAGATGTCGCTTCCGTTGGACGAGCTCGAGGACTCGGCAATGCCTTCGGACGACGAACTAGCGGGTACAATCCCGAACGCGACACCAGCTACATCCCAATCGTCGTCGATACTGGCGCCAACTTCAGCAAGGTCGGCGGAGGGGACGATCTATCGTGAGTGCATTCATTCTCTGACGCTCGAACAAAGGATGACCATGAATATAGCGGAATCTATCGCGCGTCAGCCGACTCCGACGCTCGAGGCGTTCAACCTACCTTCTACGGCATCCGTCTCGCGACAGGTCGTACAGGGACTGCAGCAAGTCGGCCTGCCCGCGTTTTGCCCGCCCGCCACTCAGTCGCTTCCACTCTTTCGTCCCATTCCGGAGTTCGATCCCACTATTCTCGCGTTCCTCAATCATTATCTGCAAGGCGCACCAGTGCTTACCGGGTTGACTCGCGCCGTAGACGAAGTGCGGCGGCTCGTTCCTCCCGCGCAACAAGCCGAAACCCACGCGCGTGTACTTGCGGGAGTTCTGCCCGCCCTTGAACGACGTGCAAATCAGGCTCAGAGCCAGCTTGCCCCCGATCTTGTTCACGGGTGGGTAATCTTTTTCGAGGCGGTACGGGAAGCCCAGAGCGTTTTGGACGAACGTGCGCGAGAGCAGATCGAAGAGGCGTGTCGGGCGACGGCGGATTACCAGGCTTGGATGACGCGTGTTAACGAGGAGATCGATATACGCGGGAAGGAGGAGATGGAGGCGTACCAGTTGACCCAGGTCATGATGGATACACCTTCTGCTACGGCGTCCATCGGTTATTCCACTCCATTCGACGACTTGGGAACGTATACGAGCCGGGACGAGATGGTCGGGGAGAACGACGCGCTCGATTTGGAGTTACTCGATGCGACGATGGAGGCTGCGCAATTGAGCATGGCGGCCATGCATATAGCCGACGGAGAAGATGAACGCGAAGCTCAGACCAAGGACGAAGACGGGAGTGGACTGACAGCAGAACGTGAGAGCGAACGCGACACGTGGGAAGTTCACGTCCACGAGGCATCCTATTGGGGTTTCTTTTCTTCGTCGTCAACTGCTTCGCCTCCACCCGATACGCCGAGTGTCCCTCTGCAGTTCACAACGGGAGTGCGCCCATCTTCGTCGACTTACTCGCTCATCGAGAACGAAGCAGATTCAACGGACCGTGCGATCTCAGGTGTGTTACCTGCGATTACGCTCACTGTAACTAACAGCCGGTTCTTAGTTTCCTCCTCGGATAGTTCGGACGACGAAGTAGTTCCGCAATACCTTCAGGCGGCTCGGGACTTGGGACACGAGGGACGTTACGACGAAGCCCGAGAATACTGGTGGGCAGCCTTGAAGTGCGTAGCCCGACGTGTTGTTCCAACGGACAATGAACTTACTTGCAGTGGGACGGGTTCCGCTGACGACCTCTCCTCGGTCGACTTTACAAGCGCGTTATCCTCTCCGACATATGAGCCGACAGTTCCCTTGGAAGCGGAAAATTGGTCTTGGATTAACGGGTTTTCGCACTCGTCCACGTACGTGTTTGTTAGCCAATACGGACGGCCGAGCACTGACGGGATTGGCTGTAGAATGACACCAGAGACTTTTGCCGCTGCCGACGACGAGGACGAAGAAGCGCCCCTGGGATTGGAGAGCCTCATCCATTCGCAACTTATCGAGGAAGGAACGACAATAATTCCCCCAAACGACTCGTTACCCCAAACAGAGGCCGTGATAGGGCACAACCGGGTTGCGAGTACCTACCCCGAATATCGAGCTCGGATCGCCACCGCGTTTATTCCACCATTGCCAACGGCCGTTTTTGAAGGAAAGCAAGATCCACGGCCTTGGTATCGACTCGAGCCCACTTATCTCGAAAACAACCCCATGATGGAGCCATATCACAACCGGCCGGTCTACGACGATCTTCCGAAACTCAAGTTGTCTGATTATGCGAAGGCAGGGGCCTTCAAGTCTGCACCATTGCACCTGGGTCTGCACAAGTCGTCGAGGTCCGCGTCCGTCCCCTTGTCTGCTGCGACAACACCTCCTGCTCCCCCATCGCCTTCGCTCGATTCCATTTCTCCGTCCGGTTCCCCAACCATGTCGCCCCAGCCCTTCACACAACACATCGCCGATCTGCGGCGGCATATTTTTCCTTACGAGGGAGACAGTGTTGGGGGTCGCATGTTTGACGAGCTCGCGGGGATGACGCGTGCCTTGGATGTGGAACATGCGCTGGCTTTTTCGTGGCTTCACAAAGCAGCGCATCTGGCGTACGATCAAAACGGGTTGGGGCAGCTTGTTGACTACGAACGAATGCGCGAGCCAAACGGACAACGGGTAGAGTTTGATTGGGATGTTTTTGAGAAGCCCATTGTCGTGGACGCGGAACGCGACGAGCTCAAGGAACACTTTTTTTGTGAGTACAGTCAGTTTTTTCGGGCAGCGGCGGACGCTAATGAGATGTCAGATGGACACCATTTCGACCTTTTGCAAGCCGCTTACGAACTACGACAAAGCTTATTGTCGGCAGTCCGCCTCGCGCTTCCCTTTCTCGGCCGTAGTGGCGCAGACCTCACTCACGCATTCTATCAATGGCTTCGCACTCATCGCTACGCAACGCGCCGTCGCTTCTTCTGGGTGTTCCCTCTCCTCCGCCGACATGAAATGGGGTTGTGCGAAACGTTGTACTCGCTCCTTGTCGAGCATGGTTATTCGCGGGAGGCTGACGAGTTGTGGCGCGTGCTACGCGTGCGATATGTTTGCGAGGATATTCTTGGACGATTTCTCAGGGACGGGTTCCTTGACATCACTCGGCAGCACGGAGACGCAGAGTATTGGACCCGCGACCTGCCCGGCCTCATTCATGACGACAAGCTTCTCGCGCTCGACGACGACGATAAGAACTCGGACTGCAAGTCAGCGGAGTCCACCACGAGCGAATCCTCTTCCGACATCTCGTTTTCGTACTTTACTGGAGCCTATTACTGGGACGCCGAGTCTCAGTATCCGTCTGACGAGGGAAGCGATAACGACGAGGTGGCTGAGGCTGTTGCTAATTTCTCCCTCGCTCTGTCAGGGCCGTCTCACCCTCGCCCTGGGTTCACCCTCACCCTACCCACTTCTCGGAGAGCAGTACCTGCAGGTTCTGAGAATTCGGACGCTCGCCCTGCAACCGTCGAGGATGACGACGCTGCAACCCGCGATGATCGGACGCTGGAGATTGGGGATAAAGCTGTCGTGGAGAACAGCGGGGACACAACGTCGACGGCATGAAGAATTGAATACGACTGCGGGTACGTCGCTTTTCTTTCTGTTCGCCGCAGAGGAATTTATAATTGAGCAGAGGTTTCACTCCGACCAACAAGCAATCCCGGACTCTAACCAATGGCGGACCTCGATGGTCTCGTCTCAAGATACTGTACATGTACAACACTCTGCGCATTGGACTCTCGACGCACAAGCCGAATATTACGAACGACAGATCGTCACGAGTCTCGACTCAGCCCTCATTGACTTCCGCAATACGGTCCCTCTTCGTCAAACATACTGTACTACTCATTCCTCGGACCACGTTTCTGCGCTGCTACCTGCAGATACCTATTCGAACTTCGCCTCACTTGCCCTACGCATGACATTTTTTTCACTACTCGGACTTGTTCTTCTCATTACACTCGAGACATTGTGTGTAAATACTGTATCAAGGACCGCGGGATGGTTCTCTGATTGTAGTTTTGCTTCGCGTATATTTCTGATCACGCAATTCAGAGATTTTCGACTGTATATGGGTGTGTTAAGGGCTCGGCAAGTGGTGCAGGCGAGCGCTCACCCATCAAAATTCTGTTTCTCTGTTACTACGGCAACATCTGAATATCGCTCCGCTACCGCACACCCACGAGACTTATGCTTTGTGCCGGAAGACGACTGGGACGTGCTGGAAAACGACGATGAATTCATAATCTATCCCGTGGAGCTCGAGGATGCGCAGCGAAAGCCATCACAAGCATTCACCATGTACAAGCGTGTGGATAAGAAGGTACGCCCCGTTTCTACGACATTTCCACCTGGCTATGAGGTAAAAAGGCAGATTCCGGAAGACCCCATGCTTACTCTGCCTCGACTCACGCGAAATCCACCATCGTTTACACCGAGTCAGCGAATCACTCGGGAACGTCTTGCACTATTGGAGGTAAACAAGGACGGATTTCTTTCGGAGGAGGAGGAGAAGCTCGTTATGCATGTGCTAACGCTTAACGAGCAGGCCTTAGCGTTCGAAGATAGCGAACGAGGGACCTTTCGAGACGACTACTTCAGCCCGTACAGAATCGCGACCGTTCCACACATACCATGGGAATACAAGAACATTCCCATACCTCCAGGTATTCTCACCAAGGTTATCGAGGTACTCAAACTAAAGATTGAGGCAGGAGTATACGAAGGGTGTCAGTCGTCGTATCGTTCACGATGGTTTTGTGTCGTCAAGAAAAATGGCAAGCTTCGCATCGTTCACGATCTACAGCCTTTGAACAAGGTCTCCATCCGAGATGCAGGCATGCTCCCTATTGTCGACGACTTCGTGGAGGGTTTTGCTGGGCGGCAATGCTATACGGTATTTGATCTTTTTTGGGGTTTCGATGCTCGCAAAATGGACCTCGAAAGCCGAGACTTGACTGCCTTCATGACACCGTTAGGTCTCTTGCGTATTACCTCCATGCCCACCGGATATACTAACTCCCCGGCAGAGTTCCAAAAGTGCATGGTGTTTGTTTTGAAAGAAGAGATACCCGACTTTGCTAATGTGTTTATAGACGACCTTCCCATCAAGGGACCCGTCTCCGCTTACTTGGACGCTGCCGGGAATCCTGAAACACTCCCCGAGAACCCGGGGATTCGACGTTTTATCTGGGAACATCTGGTAACCGTGCATCGAATAATGCACAGGATAAAGAGCGCGGGAGGGACTTTTTCTGGGACGAAGGTTCAGATATGCCAGCGTGAGGCGCTCATCGTTGGGCAATTATGTTCTCCGGACGGGCGGATTCCGGACAGGAAAAAGGTATCTTCGATCTTGGATTGGCCACCACTAACAACGCCAAAAGAGGTTCGACGCTTTCTGGGTCTTTGCGGGACGGTACGTAACTGGATACCTAACTACTCTACGATTATTCGGCCACTGACGGAATTGTACCGACAAGGAGTCGATTTCGATTGGGATTTGAGAAGGGCTGCCGCGTTCGAGGAAATTAAACATATAATCGTTTCGGCGCCGGCGCTAATGCCTATCGACTACACGTCAGGACGCCTGGTGATACTTTCGGTCGATTCGAGCTGTGTCGCTACCGGAATGGTCCTATCGCAACTAGACGCGCAAGGGAAGCGCCGACCTGCTCGTTACGGGTCTTTGCCGATGAGTGAGCGGGAATCACGCTACTCGCAGCCCAAGCTTGAACTGTTTGGTTTGTATCGAGCGCTTCGACACTGGCGCCTCTATATAATTGGCGTCGACAATCTTCAGGTGGAAGTGGACGCTAAGTATATCGCTGGCCTGCTCAACAGCCCAGACCTCCAACCCGATGCGGCTGTAAACCGATGGATTCAAGGTATTCTCATGTTTCATTTCGCTCTTGTTCACATACCTGCCACGAAATTTCAAGGACCGGACGCCTTATCTCGACGAGGGCTCGCGCCAGGGGAAGCAGCAGAGGACGACGACGATACATGGCTCGACGAAATAGCGCTACTTGTACAATCCGTACCCTCCGATGGAAATCTACATCCCGCTTTCTCGTTGCCTTCATCATTGCTTGCTCGAACGCGACAAGAGGCTGATCTGCGGGACATTGAACATTTCCTTCGTACGCTGGAAGCGCCTGATCATTCAACTCCGCAAAAGCATCAACGTTTCTTGCGACAAGCCTTGCAGTTCATGATTCAAGATGGGAAGCTCTGTAAGCGCAATCCAAAGGGAAGTCCGCTTCTAGTCGTCACCGAGCCCATAGCCCGACTGCGAATACTTAATCAGGCCCACGAGGACTTGGGACACAAAGGAGTACGCGCCATTTGGGCACTGTTACGAGGACGCTTCTACTGGCCTAAGATGAGTAACGACATCGCGCACCATGTCGCGTCTTGTCATACTTGTCAAGTACGAAGCACACACAAGCTTGAAAAGCCGATCACGGTGTCTACCCCGGTGGCTGTTTTTCAGAAAATTTATATTGACATCATGATGATGCCTAAGTCGGGCAACCTGACGCGCATTGTGGCAGCTCGCGACGATTTGACTGGGACTTGTGAAGCCATGGCTCTTGAAGACTCGAGTGCTACATCTTTAGCTCGCTTTTTCTGGACGCACATATACTGTCGTTATGGATGCCCCCGGCGTGTAATCACCGACAATGGACCCGAGGTGAAAGCGGGCTTCGCGGAACTAATGAAGCGGCTTCGAATCCCACATGTGCGGATCTCCGGGTACAACAAACATGCAACGGGGAAGGTGGAGCGCGGCCACTATACGCTTAGGGAATCTATCGTTAAAGCCTGCGGAGGGAGGATCTCTGACTGGCCCGAAAAACTTCCGCTGGCAGTCTTTGCAGATCGAATTACGGTGAGCCGTGTTACCGGTTTTTCTCCATACCAGCTGCTTCACGGAGCCGACCCTATTCTTCCTTTTGATTTATTCGAAGCTACCTTCCTTGTGACTGGGTTCAAATCAGGAATGTCGACCTCTGAGCTCCTAGCACTCCGGATTAGGCAGTTGTCTAAACTCAACACTGACGTACTTCGTGCTTCGAAAACTCTGGAGAAATCGCGCTTCCAATCTAAAGCGCAGTTTGAGCGGAAATTCAAGCACCGGCTGCTAAAGCGCGACTATGAACCGGGCGAGCTGGTACTCCTGCGGAATGTTGGAATCGAGAACCAGATGAGTATGAAGCGCAAAACGGACGATCGCTACTTGGGGCCCTACGAAGTCGTGCGAAAGAACGCGGGAGGCGCCTACATTCTCAGTGAGTTGGATGGAGCTGTGTTCGCGAACAACCCAGTGGCTGCCTTTAGGATGCTGCCATATATTACGCGACGGCATCGATTCATGCAGCAGCTGGACCGGGATGACTCGCCGTCAGGAGGATCGGGTGAATTGGGCACACCAAGTGATTCAGGCTCGGAGAGCGGTTGATGCTTCGAAAGCTTGCAAGAACAATTCGAAATATACCTCGGACAGCGTGAGCGACTCAGGGATGCCACTCGCAGACATGTATATAGGCAGAGCAGGACTCGACCCAGGCTGCGCCCCCAGACCACTGCATACCATGACTCGTCGCCGCAATTACAACAACTATGTTCCACGTGGGCTCTTCGAGGAATCTACCCCCCCGTCGCGTCACTTCCAATACTATTCTGAAGAGATTGTCGTCGAAGAGCCAACACCTTGCTGGAAGCGCTACCTCCTGGGACGGCCCGAGGAGACCACCGTCTACGCGCCCGGCGGAGTATTTGAGGACGAAGATTCGACCACCACCACTCCCTCCATGCGTCTTCAGCTCTACGGCCAGAAACAGATGAACAACAGCATTGTTGGTGTCGCGCTCGACACCGAGTTTCAAAGCACGTCGGTCTACCTGGCAGTAGGAGGACGAGTGGACGCTCGCACCCAGAAACCCTACTTTGTGTCGTACACGGGCATCGACAAGAAGCTGTGCGTTGGAACCACGGTCTGTACAGTCGACCATTTACGTGGATGCTGGGAGGTGGTCGGTGCGAAAAGCAACAACTGGTGGTGGACCGAGCTGGATCTTTACGACACCGCCCAGTCGCGTCGTGCCTCTCTGCGCATTCCCTACCCTCGCTTTCCCGTTAAAGTCCCTTACTGGCGCGCTGCTCTCGCGTTGGTTCGACAAGAAGTACGCGACACGTGGAAACATCTCCTGCGCACGATCCCCGCGTTTCCTTACCGAGTTCGCATCGTTATCGAGCATCGAGACAAGCAAGAAGAAGGAACAAGGCTGGAAGAGGCGGAGCTTCGCCTGGGTTTGCTTGGAGACGGTGGAGCAGGAAAAAGAAAGGCTGAGAATGAGAGGGAGGAGGAGCCAAAGCGGATGCGTGCGGGGGAGGGTGCCCATCGAGATTCAGGTGACAGTGGAACATCGGGTGGACTATGACGACGATACGGACAAGGACAAATACGTGTGGAGTTTGTGAACGATAACAAGTACGGTCGAGACAAGGGTCGAGACGAACATGAATAAACAAGTAGTGCTTTGGACGCGAGCCGCAAGTGAGCTGAGACGAAATTTTCCTTCGCCCAACTGGGGACAGTTGGATATTCTGTTCGCCGCGGATGTCGTATCCGATATGTGTTGGGCATGGCGAAGGAAAATTTCTGTGTCAGTCACTTGCTTAGATTCAGAAAATAGCTGAAAAGGAAAGTCACATCAGGTCACATCAAGAACTGTTCAGATCACCCATATGCAGAAAAGCGTGACACGAGTCACAAAATGTCACAAGGTGTGACCTGACTCATTCCGCAGTCCGCAGTCCGCAGCACTTGAGGAAATAGTATATAAAGGACAGGGGTAGCGGAAAAATACCCCCAAGTTGGACCTAGTTTAATTACTCTGTACTTAAGTAGTATACAATTGACTTGTACTACTACTTGAATACTAGCCTTGTTACTCTAAGATCCACGTTTTGAATCCACGTCTAAGCTTGGTGATCCCATCAGATCCCATCATTGATCTCATCAAGTTTTTGGTGCAGTCTATTATCGCATACTACGTCCTTAAATATCTGTTTAAGGTCTACGCTCCTACGTCCTACGAAGAAACTAAGTCAACGGACTTAGTAAATCCACGCTAAACGCGATCACGTGACCGCATCTACTGCACGTATCAGTAGATCTACGCTCAACTTACGCGAACCCACGACTAAATTACGCTCCTCCACGTAGCGAGAGAGGTAGTTTTACTTCCCACAAACCACCCACACCTGCTTCATTCTAGAAGCAAAACACTTCTCACCAAAGACCAACTCTTTGCGTGCAGTATCCCGAACAACGTCGCTTCCGGAGCTGTACGTTGGGAAACACAAATCCCAGCCGACAACGCGTCGTTACAATGGTTTTGTCTATCTACATTGAAAGCCAATATACAAATTCATTCAAAGTCAGAGTGATACAAGAAATGATTGAGTGGATATGATACAGTAATATAGCAAGCAGTCGATAAAACACGCCGAGCTAGGGCGGAATGGCATTAAAGTCCATGTCAGGGCCAGGTGGATCATCGATTCGCTCGTTCGTCGAGCGACACAGCGCCTGCAACCAGTATAGCGATTCCTGTCTATGCAAAGACCCGCTGTCCGTCCGCTCCAATTTAAAGCGCACCCTTACCACCAGCATCGGATGGTCCGTCATGCGAGGTACCACCTCGGCGTAATGTCCAATGCGATCTGTCTTGTCGTAGACATCGGGCCCGATGACGATGACGCGCTCAGGGAATTCCGCGATGGAGACGCCGTCTATCGTGCGGACTGGCCGAAGGACTGGCAGCGGCAGATTGACTCTTTGAGCCACACTGGTCGGAGAGATGAAGGGAAAGAGCTTGTTGATGCGATCCGTCTCCAAAGGACGCTGATCCAGTGGTACCAAAAATCCAACCTGGTCAGCATATGCAACGTGCTTGTTCGAGATCTTCCGAGCCAGATTACCATAGCTCCTCATCACCTTGGCGAAGTCCTCCTTGCTGCCAACCCTCAGGTCGACTCGTTTTCCGATGAACTTGAGGTTAATGAGCCATCTCATTTCGTCGAGTTCGTCGAGCTGAGGCGGGTCGCCATACTTGCTGCGAGCGAGCTGCAGCTCAAGGTCCTCCTCACCAATTTGTTGCAACCGGAACATTCACCCGCTCGAAGAAACATCCATCCTTCATACTCGTAAGCACATGAGCACGCTCCAGCGTGAGACCGGTGCTATGAAGAGATCAGCCTCGAGTCTCGATGGTTTATGCCAGTCAACCTACGATTTGTGGCGAACGTTGGTGTACATGACATTCGTTGTCGCGTTTGACATCGTCAGCCCGACCACCAGCTGGAGATGGCGCGTCATGCGGAGTTCTCTGTTCAGCACTGCGTCGACGACCTTCGGGGGAGCAGTCCACTGATAGTCGATGACTTGGCCGGCGAGACCCTTCATGTGGTGCTGCTTGCCCACGATGAGTATCTCCTTGTGTCTGACCCAGTCGAGCTTGTCCTTCATGTCGAGCATCAACTGTCGGTGCTTTCTCTCGAGCGCCATCCATGGTCGTTCACCAACGTTCGAGTCTTGCGTCTGTAATTGAAGATCCGACTGGTGGTCAAAATTCTCGAAGACCAAGTGGCTTGTCGGTATACGATACTGTTTACGTTGGTAAATTGGCATGACTTTAATGATAAACTCACCGTCGGTGTTTCCTGAGCCTCGTCATCGTGCTGAACAACCAAGCTGAACTCGTTGCGAGCGGCGACGTTCACTGGTACAAATTCAAACTTTCCATCATGAATCTCGGCCTGATATGAAGTTAGTGGAAACGAAGATCGAGAGACGCGAATCCACCCACCGGGTACAGGGTACAGTAACCGCCAATCTCGAGGGATGCCATGAACCCTATCTTGCCCGTATGAGTGCCACGGATAACGCGGACGACATCACCGCATTGGAAGACGACTCTGATATGGTGCAGAGGAACTTGGAGCTCGCGGGGGGGATTCACCAGTTGTACCCAGAGCGAGTCTGAATGAGACCGCGACACTCGTCCACAACCGCCGCGGTGTTCTCCCAAAACCAGTCGAACTCTGTCGCCCACCCGGATTTGACGCCGAAAAGCCAGCAGGTGTAGTTTGAGCAAACTCATCGGCTCGTACATTGCGTACTGGAGCAGATTAGCGAGCACGTCCGGCGTTTGCAGCGACTGCCCGTCGTAGTCTGGGACCAAAACGGCCATGCGAAGTCGAACGCCGTCGGTGACTTCAGACTTTATCCGAAGAATCACAGCCGTACAGCGCCCACCCCAGGGCAACTCTGCAGGCGAACGGGGGAAATAAACGCGATCACCCTCTTGCAGGGCGGATGTCAAACCCATGAAGGGCAAATCGAGTTCTCGACCTCCGGAAGCTCTGAAGTAGTCGAGCTCGTTCTCTGTAGGAACCACCGCGAGGTCGTATGGTTGACGCTCAAGTGCTGGACGCGGATTCAAGATCTGCTCCAAACCTGGGAACGAAGTCGCGCCAAAGACGCGTTTTGTCTCTTTCCACAGCCAGGTCTGATTGCGGCGTTCGAGGGAGGCGGTGGTGTTCGCGTTGAGGAATCTGTTCGGGTCAAAGAGACGCGGCGGAGGTTTCTTGAGGTCGTCGTCGTCGTAGGGGATTCGCGGGACTACCAGCAGTGTTTCGGGCGAATTGCTGGTAAAGTGAGCCTCAATTAATGCGATATCGCCCTTGTATCTGCCGGTTTGGAGTCGAGCCCAGCTATTCGTTGCACCGAACGGGTCATAGTATTCGGGATGTCCTGGCGGTCGCAGCAGACAATGACGGTCGGCGGGAGGAATTAGGACGGAGTTGCGATAATCCCAGGCGATGCCGCAGTTGCGTGCCCAGATTTGGAGAGCGACTATGACGGCCTTGATACCCGTTTTCTTCGCTAACGTCCATCAGACCCGCTGCTGCAGCGTCTTCCTCGACGTCGATGAGACCGGTTTCGAGCTCCACAAAGACTAGTCGTGAGCCCACACCCATGGTACCGACACTGAGGACCAGTCCGCTGTCCGAGAGACACTGGACGAGCGCGAGTTCGCCATCGCGCGGAGTGCGAATGGCCAACATTGGCGGTGCCTCGGGACCGGGGTCGAGATCAAGGTCGACATTGCAATTGGCAAGCAGGTTTTGCGAGAAAGTGGTCGTGGGTTTTGGAATCGCTTGACGACGACGCGCGCGACTCCTTTCTACGATGCGCTGCGCAACCTTCTTGAGTTCATCTCCCTCGGGACCGAAATTCAACAGCTCGTCGGGGAGAAGCGGCGTAAAGTTTTGTTGAGGGCCGAAATCGTGGCGGGGCTCGTCGACGTCGATGAAGTCATCATCGTCCTCGTCTGGGTCATCTTCCTCGTCATCGCCATTGACCTCCACCGCAGCAACGTCGAGAAATCGACGGACGGCGCGCGATGACTGTGCGTGTCGAATTTTCTTGCGAGGCGGCTCAGGGCTAGTCGAAGACTCTTCGCGGCGGGTTCTTTTGCGCGTTGACTCAGGTTCAACGCCGACGACGGTTGGCGTTTCAGAGGAGACGGAGTCCGTATCGGACGGCGATGGCAAAAACAATGGAGTCCTCTGACGGACCCCTGCTTTTGCTTCAAGCGAGCGAATCACGTCGTGGTACGACGCTGGCTGGTCTTCTGCCGATTCTAACGCTGATATGAATATGGGTCGCGCGCTGAATAAAAATGAATCAACGTACCTGCCGCGTCTTGTGCGATTTCCGCAGCCATCGAGCAAATATCGCCACAGAGCTATTGTCACGATTTCTTGAGAAGAAAATAGTAAGCGAAAGGGAAGAGACACGGAAGAGGAGTACGTACGAGGATTTCTGACGCTGGCAGAGTCTTTCGTCGAAGGTTCTGTGGTCGGTATGAGGGAAAGCGGCGAGGCTCTGTGAGCGATTGATAGAGTTTCTGTGAAGTAATAAGGTAAGCGAATGATAATAGCAGGTGGGGAACTGCACTTATCGGAGGTTTCAGGCCCTCAGCGTTTATTGGGAGAGATTTCGGCTGTGGGCATGCAACGGCGTCGAAGCGTTTTGCGAGGCTGAAAACGCGGTTTATTTAGCCAGATTAGAGACCAAAGGGACTGTAGGGACGTACCTTATTGCTGGGAAAGCGCGCTGGCGCCAGCAAGCGGCGGGGTCGCGGCGTTTTCCAAGCGGGTGACGGTCTTGAGCAAGCGAAATAGAGGTTTCCCACGCCCCGGATCCAGACCTGGATCACCGAGAACCGGAGATAAAACCGAAAGTGGAAGGCGACTGGTGATGGATACCGTTTTTGGATATCCTTCCATCTTGGGATGGGTCGGTCTGGAGCTTTCCGTCTTGGGATTTATCTCCGGTTTTCGGTGATTGGGGTCTGGGTCCGGGGCGTGGGAAAAGTCCATTTCGCTTGCTTAACACCGTCACCCGCTTGAGCAACGTCGCGCCCGCGCCCGTCGCTGGCGCCAGAAACGCTTTCCGACGTTCGAGACGGTACGTAGGAGCCTTCGAGTCCGCTCCAATTATTAATCTGCCCGCCAGACGTACCTGTAGACCGCATTGAGCCAAGGTATGTCCTCCCCAGGCGGGATTTTCTTCGATTCGCTCATTCGGGTTATTCTCCTCCACAGATTTTGCGGATAGCATACCATCTGACCGTTGGGACGCCAGGAACTGCCTTACAGAGTGCGCAGATTGCTTGAGATGTGAACTGAGCTGACTCTATCAAAGCGTCGCACTCGTCAAAAAACGACAAGTCCAATAAAGGCTCGCGTCAATGCGAGGACAATGGGATTGACACTGCCGGGACGCGTATAAAAAGCCAGCGCACCACTCGCTCTTCCTCTTCTTCCGCTGAACCATGAACGCCCGCCGCACTCGTGCTCATGCGTCTACCGACGTACCCGTCGACCTCTTCAATCTTCCGGAAATCCCCAAGCCCAAACGCGCTCGCAAAAGGAACTCTTCTCCGGAGGTGCGTCTTTTTCAATTATTATATGCCACTATTAACATCGTCCACAGCCTACAGCTACTGCGACCCCAACGACAACGGAGACTCGTACTCGTGCGTCTACCGACGTACCTATCGACCTCTTCAATCTCCCGGAAATCCCTAAGCCCAAACGCGCTCGCAAGAAGAACTCTGTTCCGGAGGTGCGTTTTTTTTTTTTTCAATTATTACATGCCATTAAGTTAACCTCGTCCACAGCCTACAGCTACTGCAACCTCAACGACAACGGAGACTCCGACGGTATCTGCTGCGCCAGTCGTGCCACCGCCGCCAGCCGACCCCCCGAAGAAAAAACCGGCTGCCTCTGCGATCCCGCCTTCTCCGACGCCTTCGTCTCTATCTGCACGCCCGTCACCTTCCCCCGCCAGCCCGCCATTCCGCCCGTTGTTTCCGCCTTCTCCTGGCGAAGATCCTGCGTCGTCTCCTCATGCTGCGTCCCGTAAAGGGAAGGAGAAAGCAGAGTTCAGCGACGACGACGACAGTGAGACCGACGAAGACTACACCGTTGTCCGGGCGAGGGAAGCGCAGAAGATACTCGATTTCAATCGCCAGCCTCACATCCGGGGCACGGACAAGGAACTTGCCCTGTTCGACGAGGAGATGGAGAAGTTCGACTTGGCTGAGTTCAAGAAGGAGGCAATGGCCGAGTGGCCTGGCCGCTCCGTGCGGTCCTCGTCTGCGTTCGCCAAACCTGGCGCCGCTGGATCTTCCTCGTCTGTGTTCGCCAAACCTGGCGCTGCTCGATCTTCCGCGTTTTCGTTCTCTGGCATCGCTGGACCTTCGTCATCTGGTTCCCGGCGCCGCTGGATCCGCGTTTTCGTTCTCTCGCGGTCCTGGACCTTCGTCGTTTTCGTCCACTTCACCTGTGCCCGAACGAGGGCGTTCTTCTGTTCCCCATTCTCTGTCTCGTACTGAGACAGGGCGTTCCCGCTCACGGTCTCCTTCTCGTACTGAGCCAGGGCGTTCCCGCTCACGGTCTCCTTCTCAAACTCCGCGTCCCCCATCTCGACTCTCACCTGTCGAGGAAAATGAGGAGTACGATGAACTGTTCGACGACCAGGACAACGAACATGGATCGCAGGATGGGTTGGAGCTGGACGACGACGACGATCTTGTTCGTCAGAAGCTAGGTGTCAAGAACGGGCCTCCCCCAACTGCCGCCGTCGACGCTGTGATCAAACTAGGCGAGAACTTCTTCCGTGCGGTTCACGCGGTTGCAGCAAAGCATCGCTGCAAGGTTGAGACTCTTCTGCAAGCGTCGGGGGTCCTGGCGCCGCTGGCTCGCGAGACGAGCAGGTGGGGTGCCTTCGAATTTGTGTGGCGGATCGATCATCCCAGACCAGAGGGTGGTACGTGTTCTTTTACGCGTTTGTTGGCTTCTTTTGCTGACGTCTTGCAGTGTCCGCACCGCAGTGGGCCGTCGAATGTAAAAACACCTATCACGCGCTCACCGCAGATCTCCCGGAGGACGAGAAGAACGATCCCTTTGTCCTGCGGCGTATCTATCAGCCATATATCGACCGTTTTCTCGACGCCAATATCAAGGACACGGACGACGCAAAGCAAACGAAAAAAACGGTGGCTTCGGTCATGCAGCAGACGCTCAAGCCATTGATTTCCCAGGTTAGTCCACCAAATATTCGCTCCCCTCATCTAATAGCCCTTTGAAGAGCAAGGTCGTTGCACTCCAGAAGGACTTCCAGATCGTCAGCATCTGCGCCGACCTCACCAACCCAGATAACATGAGCAAGAGCGTCATCGTTTGGGGTGGGTCTGAGTTGTACTACGAGGCGCGAGACCATCATGCCCAGGAGCTTCAAAAGGCTGCGGGTGGCTTGTTCGACGTGCTCAGGTGGGTTTCTTCGTCTCTTGCATCTCTTCCTCTCGAATTGATATCATTTCAGAGTAACACACATGGAGCTCAAGTCAGAGGAGGCCGGTGACCTCCCTCCCCGTAACCCCCTCGTTGTCGAGCTTGGCCGTAAGCTGAAAGAGGCTAAACGCGACGCCGAACGCCGTCAAGTTGTCCACTGTGGTCTTAATTCCATGTGTGCGTATGCTTCTTCAAATGCTGTATCATTTCATGCTGACGACTCATAGATATCGCGCTACTCGAGCGTAAGGACAGGACCTTGGACGAAATCAAAACCCTCCTTCCCAACTTGCCGTACAAGCGCTGGAAGGAGGTCGCAGTCCTTCATCGCCTTCGCTGGGCCAACTGGCCCGTTGGTCTCGAGGACTACTCTCCCGGCAGCGGCCGTTCGTTGAATGACATCGCCAACAAGAACAAGAACAAGAACAAGAAGAAGCCTGTCGCAGACGTTGATGGCGATGGCGATGGCGATGGCGAAGGCGAAGGCAACGGCAACGGCAACGGCGATGACGATGACGCAGACGGTGCCGATGACGCTGGTCAGACAGCCGCGACCGATGCGCTTCGGGAGATGTCGCAGCGCATGACCAATTGCGTACCGCGAGTACCAGGGGGATGCGGAGCTACCGGATACCTTCACGTCGCTGAAAGCGCCGTATGTGGAGTCGTGGACCGAAGGTATGGTCCCATTATACTGGAGGTGTTACCTTGGCGCTAACCCTTTCGTCAGCTGAAATGGCCCTCGATGATCCAAGCGAAGTGCCCATTGTCGTTTCCTCGGCGGGAAATGTACTTCTTCGAGCTCCCCGCTCGAAGACGCTCATGAAGCAGCTCGACAAGGCGAAGAAGGGGTCCAAAACTACGTCCAAGAACACCAAGAAACGCTCTGCTCCCGACTCCGCCGCTGACTCCGATGCTCCTCGCGAGGATCGGCCCCGTCCCGCCAAGCGTCCCGCTCTCGAGCCTCCCGTCGATGATGGTCCTGTCGATGATGGTCCCGCCAGGCGTCCCGCTCTCGAGGCTCCCAGCGAGTACGTGGTCATGAAGCACGGGAAGTGTCGCTTCATCGACAAGTACGGCAACATATCGCAAGTATTCCGAGTCAAGGGAATGCGCCAGCTAGACGACGACGAAGAGGCAGACGAGGCAGCCCGTATGGTAGAGTTCTTTTTGGAAAACAAGTGGATGAAGATGGAGGACTGTGTTCCAGTGATGACGGAAGTCCCAGGAAAAGATGGCGCGTATCGTCTTCCAAGATGTTCGAGTAGATTAAAGTACTTGTAGTGATATATACTTTGTATATGCGTTGTAGCAGACTTGTATAGTTCTATATACTCGGTATCATCATACCTTAGTTAGATATGACTTGTACTACTAAAATGGTTGTTTGTTGGGCCACCTTGAAGTGAGACACGTCCAGAACACGTCGTTCTGTCAAAATTGTACTTAAAATCAAGTTAGTGAATGTGGATGCTCTAGAGACGTGTTGCCAATGCGTTGAAGACGCGTCAACTTGACGAAACCGTGCTTGTTCATAACCAAGTAAGTTGATGTGGATACACTGATACTCTAGAGACGCTTGAAAGATGTGTCGATGCGGTGTGTCCACATTCCTCAGGGCAGTGGATGTATCCAGTCATGGTGGATGCATCCACACGCCTGCAGACGTAGCCATGGATGCATCCATGGACTTCATGAAGGATGGGTGTGGATGAATCCAACCTGAGATGGATGCATCCATGCTCATATGAAGGAATGTCTGGATGCATCCATAGGGCTGGATGGTGGGGGTGGATGCATCCATGCCTAGCGTGGATGCATCCGTGCAACTAGGAAGAATGGGCCTGGATGCATCCATGCCTAGGAGAAGAGCTTCACTGGATATATCCAGGCTTGTTGGATGTATCCATGGTGGGCGAGTGGATGGAACCTAATCATTATGCGTGTGGATGAATCCAAGGAGAGGTGGATACATCCACTCTGGGCCTTGGATAGAACCAAGCCAATATCATGGATCCTTCCATGTAGGCTGCTTGGTTACATCCAGAGAGTTGAGTAAACCGATCCATGTCTGTATGGATGCGTCAAAGTTGTTAGTGTTATTAGAGCTCAACCCAGAGTACTTCAAAGAGAATTTCTTTGTTCTCTGGGCACTCAACCCTAACATATGATACAGCCGTTGGGATCACCTTTTTACGTTGCTACATTGGTACCCGTGCAAGCATGCTGAGAACTAACACTGGTATGTATGTACAGATTACCAGTGAGAGTGGTAGTCTAGTGTGCTAGGTCAGTATTGATTGTGTGTATTGTACTGCCCTGGGTAGCTGGTCACCCAGGACGGAGCAGAGGCGGCAATAATTTCATTTATTTATTATTGAGGGGGACACGAAAGCCACGTGAGATCAATCTGGTGTGCTGGGTCAGTAGTGTATTTGTACTGCCCTGGGTAGCTGGTCACCTCAGACGCGGCAATCGTTTTTTATTTATTTATTATTGAGGGGGAAACAAAAGCCACATGGGCCCAAAACGAAAGCTAACAGTGGGACCGAACAAGCACTCTTGCCGTCCCCAGGAGCATAGGAGGGCAAGGCTGGAAGGCGATCTATCAGTCGTGCCGCAGAACACAATTTTTGCATTCAAATTGAAGGCACCAGATTAAATATGGTGTACCACTCCTTTTGAAGAAAGAGCCATGGTTGCATCCACAACTGCATGGATAGATCCAGGCAACTGTGGATGGAACCATGGCTGTGTGATGTGACATCCATGGTTGCATCCATGGTTTGGATGATACCAAACACCTTGGATTCATACCATGGTTTCAGACCCTCTTAGGTCCATACTCCCACCCATGGAGTTAACCCTTAGAGGGTTTGGATAGAGGTAGCCTGAGGTGTGGCATGTGCCACTCGAGGCAAAAAAAAAAAACGGTGCAGAAAACGGGACGTACGAGCAAGGGCCTTGAGAAGCGTATTCATAGAGGGAAAAGAGGTGGGGCCGTAGCCGAAACAGAAGAAAGGGAAGGGAGAGTGAAAAGGAAAAGAATGTGGGTGCCCTTGTGGGTGGCAGAAACAAAGAGTGATTGATTATTGCGACGATGGTGATGAGTCAAAAACATTGATATGATAGATTGGTTTCAAAATAGCGTACGACTACTCGGGACGTTCGTAGTGCAAGAGGTAGCTACGATATGCGCGACGAGCCATCCACCGCCAGTGCAGTTTGAAGACGGCAGCCTCGCGAGGTCGAATGGCGGCATCATACTGGTCGAGATACTGGAGCTGCCAGCGCCAGTGACGCAAGGCGGCGGCATATTCCTCGCAGCGTCGTTGGGCGACTACTTCCAGCCCCAAGGATATCTCCAGCCGCCCAAGCTCCTCTCGAAGGTCTCGCTCGTGGGTTCGCTCAGCGCGTAGCGAGAGAGCATGGATAGCGACCTGGAGCCGCCACGTTTCGAGCTGGTAGTTGACTGTATGGCGATCTAGGCTGTCTTCGGCGGTCTCAGAGACAGGCCGCAAAGGAAACGACATCCAAGCCATCACGTCGCTGGGTCCCGAGTAGATATCGAAAGAGTCGTCAAAATAGAGGAGAAACCCCGGCTCGTCGTAAGGGATTTCGAAGACAGCGTGCTCAAGCAGAAGGGCCGGAGGAGGCTGCACAGTATTGCCGAGCGGCTTGGGGAGCTTGCGGGTATGACGGTGGGCGTCGTTGGCAGCAGATACGAGCAAGCCACTATTCGTTCTGAGACACTACCAATACCCATCCTTTTTTGATGCACCGTGGACTGCGAGCATACTTGCGTTGACGCTGGCGCTTCGCCTCCTCTCGGTCGGCCTGGGTGAGATACTTGGGGCGCGATGGCATGACGTAAAGTGGCCGTTGAGGACAAGTTGCCAGTCTGCGTTATGGATCATGAATGGTCTCGGGTCCATACGATGCACATGAAAAAATCCCAAACAGAAACCTACATCAATTTTCACATAGAAAGACTGGGGCACTGGTATAGTATATATTGATGATTTTGACGGAATTTTCAGAGGACCCTGGGAGATATTCCGCCAAGTATCTCTTTGCCATGACGGCTATGAGAGCTGTGATTGGTCGTCTGCCATTGGCTGGCCCACACGGTCTAGACGCTAGACGCCCAAAAGCCGCCAGCCGTCCTTCTCGGATTTGCTCTTCGGCTCTCAATTCAAGTCTAAAGCAGCCAAAAACAAGGACAAAAAGACAGTATGGGACATTTTGGATGTATGTAGATTGTACACAGATATTCAAAACAACAAGAAAAAGAGACGCTCCGCTACCACGAAAACCAGGAAGCATTCGTGTGCTTCAGCAGCCATTCCTCCTCCGCCACAGCCGCCTTGTACCGTTCCGTTTGAACGAGACGGTCATCCTCGAACTCGTCGCGGCGCTCGAGGAGGTGCAACTGTACCAGATGCATGGCGGCTGTCGCTCGATCCGCGCGGTGAACAAACGGCTTGCAGAAAGCGACGACGTCTTGAGCTTTCTTGTCGTACTTGCGCCCATCCGCGTCTGCGATGCGTGCGCGAGCCCCATGGAGCACGTTCTCCAGATGAGTGTAGGCGCGAGATGCCTGCTCACGAATGTACCTCTCAGCGCGGAGGCGGCGGGAGAGCAGCGCGAGTTTGTCGAGAGCGATGCGCTGTTTCTCGAGTGCACGTCGAAGCTGGCGGTTGTGGACTAAGATTGAAGTAGGATTAGCATGAGATGGCAAGACAGAGTAACAAAAAACGCACTGGCCTCCATGAGCTGCTTGACCTTGGAAGCAAGCGCTGCTTTCGCCGCAACATGCTTCTCCTCCCGCTTGCGGAGGGTGGTCTTCTTAGAGTTTCGCACCCGGAGACGCTGAGACCGCTCTACCCAAAGTTAGCCCAAACACAAGAAAAGCAAGATGGAAGGCGTACGAGTAGCGCTCAGGTCGTCTCTCCGTCGGTGAGACCAGAGGTCGAGCCACCTTGGCGACAGCCTGGGTCGTAGCTGGCATGGGCGTAGGCATGCAATTCTGGGATGAGACCCGCTGCGATCGCCTCAGCGAGGGTAGATTCGAAGTGTCTGAAGAAAAAGAGTTAAGGCCAAAAAAAACACCGCAGACATCGAGTAGCGCACGTACTTGTATTGCTCGCCGTGAACAAGCGAGGGTTTTGGGAGAGTTGGCTTTTGTTGCGAGGCATCGCTGGACATGCGAGTGGGAGAGCGAGATGGGAGAGGGAAGTGAGTAAGAGGCCAAGTCAAGCAAGTAAGAGGTCGAGGGAAGCGAGTATGAGGTCGAGGAAATTGCCATGAAATCGACGCCACCGGTATTGAGCGAGCCTTGAGGCAGGACGGGGACCTTGGTCATGGTGGTAGTAGCGACGAAGACGGAGTGTGACTCAATGATAACGGCAGCCAATTATTTGAGACATTTTATTACACTGTTTGAGACATTTTATACATTGACATTTGGCTAAAGACGGTGGGGAATTTACAGAAAACAAGCAGGCTATCGATACAGTATGTACAGCGCGCAAATGGAAATCGTCCCAAAACACAAGAAAAGAAACCAGGTTACCTACACATACCCAAGCCCAAACGCCAGCGCAGCGACCTTGCGGATGTCCGCCGAGGAGCAGATGTGCACGGTAGCACTCGAATCTACTGCCGACTCGGCCTCCATGTGCTCTGTAAGCTGCTTGCTAAGAGGATACCGATAAGCCGCGAGCCAGCAGAAAAATGGCGACGTACAAGCTCTCAAAAACCCGCGGCACGCCTTCGATACACCAGAATGTCTGGTTGGGTTGCGGTGTGGGGTTGGCAGGAGAGCGCGATGGTGGGCCGGAGGAGATGGATCGTAATGGGGAACCTGGCGGTGATGACCCAAACGAGTCGTCGAGCCAAGACTCAGCGATTGAGGCTGATCCTACCGCCGAGGTACTTGAAGGAGCACTTGAGCCTGAGCTCGCAGCGGCAGATCTCGACGATACGGCAAGCGTGGAGATAGACTGGGCCAACGTCGGTGACACAGCTTCCGAGCCAGTGAGGACGCTAGAGGGAGTTGCGGAGGGAGTTGCGGAGGGGGTCGGGGATGGCCAGGGAGAGGATGTTGGAGGGGGGTCGAGCGGCCCCTCTGAGACAAGGAGAAAACGTTCGCTAGGGTCGCCTTCGTGGGCGTGCTCGTGAACGCAAACACGACCCCACTCGACCAGGACCTCAGACCACCGATGGCAGGGTATGAGGGTGTATCCGTTGGGGTTCATGCTGCGGGCTCTTTCGCTGCATATGACGGTCAGAGAGCCAGAAGAACCAAAATGGAATGAAAAACGTACGTGCTGGTAAAAGCGCCAACAGCGTGGCCTCTGATCACCAGGGGCAGAAAACCGGCGGACGTTGTAGTCGTTGGCCTTTTCGTGGCCGGGTTCAGGATGAAAGGGGGGGAAGCAGACGAGGTGGCCGGGCATGGAGATGGAAGCGAAAAGAAAGAGTTTGCATGAAGTTACTGCCTGTGACATTGATTCCAGACAAGGTCGGAGATTAGATTAAGTCGCTCGCCTTCCACGAGGCACGCGCCGCCTCGTCTATCATTCTATCCACCGTTGCCTCTGCCCTGGCATGCCCGCCCTCCGCGTTCAACAGGCTGAGGTATAGCTCGCGGTCCCACTCCTCCCAGTGCTTCCACACGTAACCCATGATGAGCGCAGGTTTAGAATTACGTCCGACTTGGTGAACTACGTTGTAGGCGGCGACAATATCGTTTCGAAAGCTGAGGTGCTCGTGGTAGATCTGATTCTGTTTTTCGTAGATGTAGGCTTCGGTGCCGATGCGGCGAATGTGCATCAGAATGTCTGCGTATTCGTATGCGCCTATGGATGGAGAGTGTCAGAGGAAAGCGTTGTAGAATATTTGTTGCGCACGTTCGACGGCCCAGGGCACTCTCTGCGTGTCAAATTCGTGAAGCGTTCGGTAGATCGACTTCTGGAGTTGTTCTTTCCACTTCATGTAGGTGCTTTGAAGTCGCAGATTACATTCTGAGATGAGCGGGTGGGATGCAAATCTGGTAGGCTTGTAAGCATTACATACCTTGCTCCCTGTTGACGGACATCTCGTCGTCGAGTTTGTAGAGGAAGAAAGATTCAATGAGTGTGACCTGGTGTCACACTCTCACTTATGTTTTCGTCGCCATCCTGCCACCACTCCAATCCAATCCAGTTTGCTTGTTGGCGACGACCCTCCCGTTACATGGCTTGTGGGCCCCGTTGGCATGCCAATTCATCTCGTGTTTGCGTAACCACTCCGGGCGATGCCGTGCTCTCTTCCTTGGGCCTTTTCCTTGCCACCTCATGCTCGATGCCGATATTCTGTTTGGTTAGCGTTTAATTTGGGACGTCTGCCGTGCGCCTGTTCTTCTGCCTTTGCCCGCTGCCTCACTAATGCCACCAGTAGCGTTTTCAATCACGAAAAATGTACACTAATACGAGCGGATGTGAATACAAGAAACATCTACAACTATGCGTGCGTTCCGCCGACGCGAGCCAGCGAGAACGTGTTCGGAGGCAGCGGCGAAACCAAGTCGTCGCCGCCCAACGCCCAACTGAGATGGGTTAGAGACGAGCCAAAGAGATAGAGAAACAGACAAACGTGCGCACGAAACCGTCAATTATCGCGACATCTCCTGGCTCCAGATTGCGGATTGGAGCAAGCACGGCAGAGCGAGGCAGGTCAGGAGCAGGGTCGAGCTTGACCACGAGAACGTTGCCCGCAATGGGGTTGTACCCGTCAGGTCCGCCAGGAAGAAGTTGGCCGACAGCGGCATTGGCCGTCTCATTGTTGTCGGAATCGTCCCCGCGATTGTGGATGCAAGAGACGAAGATGACGAAGACGCAATCAGGGTACGTCAGGGTCGGCCGCTCAGCACCGCACTCGTCGCAGGCGAGCCCGTGGTCGTCCCAGATGCTTTCGAAGGGCGCGACATTGTGAGCGATTGAGGTTCTGGTGGGATCGGTTGCGGCCAATGGGCCAAACCCAATCACAGGGAGACGAAAACGCCCATTGATGTCGTAGATGCGGACCATCCGCTCATTGGGCTCAAGCTGCGAAGAGGCAGAGGGTGAGTGAAAGCGTACTTTTCGAAGTATGCTTCTAACCTTTTTGGCAGGCTTGCGCTTGCGCTCGGCGGGCTTGGAGGGAGGCTGGGTTGACCCGGCGGGCGCGTTGTTGGAGGCAGGCGAGGGCTGGGTTGACAACGACATGGAGGTAAGAGAGAAGCGAAAAATGGCGCAGCGATTAACTTTTGATTAAAGAGTAATTGCCGTTGGTCTGGCCTCAAGCCCGAGACTCTTTGTCCTTGCGCAACAAACTCATCCTGAAAAAAAAACATGCCTCATACCACGTCCTCGCAGCACTCGGCTCGCACACCCGCCGACTCGGAGCCCGCCGACAATGTACCTCGCTCCCAGCCAAAGACGAAAGCCGCTCCAAAAAAACAACCGAAAGCGCGCGCCGATTTGCCTGTCGAGGGTGATGAGGAGCACGACGACGACGAAGATGAAGACGACGACGACGAGGAGAGTGGTGCTGAAGATGGTGCCGCCAAGCCGCGCAAAAAGCGGGGGAATCAAGGGAACTTTCACGGCAAGCGACTCGCGTTGTTGCAGAGCTGGGTGCCGGAGTATCTCGAGAGGCTGAAGTCGAAGAAGAAGCCCCAGCTTGGCTCGGGAAAGAGCATTTGGGATGTTGTGTTTCCCGCGTATTGGAAGCTCGCGCCCTGGCGGTGTGATATCAAAGACGACCCGCCTGACGACCCGGAGGAACTGAAGCGGTTGGATCTCCCTCCCGTAGGCGACGAAGAGAGGAAACAGAAACAGAAGATAATGAAGCAAACGGAACTTGTGGGTCGCTCCTGATTTCAATGTAACTTCTATTGACGTCCTCTGCAGAGTATCCAGTCGTGGTTCAGCCGACAGCGCGTTGCGTCGTCCAAACCAAACCCCTTCAAATCCTGGTTGAAGCAGCTTCGAACACCAGCTGGGAATGCTCCCCGTCGCCTCACCGAGCACCAGTTCTATATGAGCCATCCCAACTTCAAGGACAAGGTGAACGACAGGTTCGTCGAGCTTGGTCATCACCGGGTCGAGTCGCGCAAGAAAATCGCATTAAGATGCGCGGTTGCGGTGGAGCTGCTGGAGAAGGAGGATGACGCGGTGAAGGAGCGGATTCGACAGGAGGTTGAGGCCGAGCATCAAGCAACAACGGAGGCCTTTGAAAACGCCAAAGTAGGCGGCCCGTCCCCACTTCAAGAAGACCAGCAGGAGTAAGTTTCAATTCCTGTCGACTATTTTACATGCGCTGATCTTGTGGTTCTTTTTTTCTTCAGAGCCAGACGTCGCCTCCCAACCGTGGTACAACCGCTGCTCGACTGCATCGCCGAATACACTGGCTCCCACGTATTCCTAGTGTTCGGATCTGTTGAGAAGGCTTCAGAAGGATTAGACTGTCAAGTGCGAAGGTGAGCGAACAAAAACGTTTCGAATCGAATCCTGCTCACAACCAAACCAGTATGCAATTGAATGTGTCGACCAACAGCCCCAGCTACCTGGACTTTTCCAAGCTCGAGCCAAACGCATACGTGCAGTCAATCCACCTCTTCTCGAGGTTTGTTTCCAGCTCATGTAAGATCCATTTCTTTTATGTCGCCATCGCTCTCACTGACCCCGGCGCTAGACGAAGCCCAAAAAGCGCTGGAGGCTGGTCCAGCACCGTCCTCTTCGGAGCTGCCCGTGGCTGCTGCAGCGAATCCCTCCATCGCGCCTTCTCCAGAGCCGGGGCCAGCGACGGAGACCCCGCTCCGAATGCAGGGTCTTGAAAACCCTCCGACGTGGGGCGGTGCAGACTCGGCAACCCAGTCTGGAAAACGCAAGCGTGGGGAGGATGACGAGGGGAGGAAGCGGCAGAAGAGGAAGGTCGGCGCGAGAGAAGTCCAGGAGGAGGCGTCGTCTGGGGATGAGACCACAGACGACGACGACAGTAGTCAGGGCGGGCAGGGGGTTGACGGCGACGTAACGATGGAGGAGGTACAAAAACCTGCGGCAAAGAAGGCGAAGGCGAAGAAGGGCAAGGGCAAGGGCAAGAGCAAGAAAAGCAAACCACCGGCGGTAAAGGCGGTCCCGATGAAAACGGCCCCGGAGGAGTGGGCGATCCCTGCGAGGGAAGACCTGGAGCTCGAAAAGGCGGGCGAGGCTTGGAAGGTAGCCCTTTTGGCGTGGTTTGAGTGGGAGAAGGTCGATGGCTTTCTGAAATCGGTGAGCTACAACCAAGGCTACCCATCCCAGACTTACAGAAGAGTAGACTGAATCTCATTCGACGGAAAAGCGCCCCATCCAAGTCGGCGAATGGGTTTCTCGTGCCAGGAACGCGCGCTACGACCCAGGAATCTCAAATGCGGCCCGGTTTGGTGCGCAATGGGAGGATTGGTGGCGGTCGATCAACCCAGACTGGCGTCGGGATGGGCAGAAACTGCGAAAAACAGGTGACGGAGACTGGACCGAGCTGGATGTCCCTGGCAAGAACGGGTTCTTCAGCGTCCTCATCTGCCTCAAGTGGTGGCATCTCGCTGCGAGGGGGAGGCCGGGCGCGGAATGGAGAGGGTGGGTTGAAGACGTGACGTGGGTGCTTCAGAAGCTGACCGCGTAAGTAATCCAGCCCATGACGAGCGAGAACTCTTCCGAATTGATCGTCTAGATGGAAACTGGAACGCAATGCCGCAAAGGGAGCTGCAGACGGCACGGGGGTGGTTCCGGCGGACGGCGATGACGAGGGCATGTCGGCGGGCGGGGAGAGGGATGGAATGGCGGCTGGTGAAGGTCCGCAGGGCACAGTGGCCAGTAGTAGCGCGCTGTAGCCAGCAGTGGGCAATGTGACTTCTTGTGACTAGACTCCAATGGCGTCTGATACAAAGCCATATAAACAAACCAAACGCTAGGTGCCGAACATCGGCAAAGCTGACAAATGTAGCCAATGGCGTCTGATGCAAAGCTATCCAAACACATCAAAATCAAACGCTAGGTGCCGAACATCGGCAAGGCTGACACATCTAGCCCAAGCCATCAAGGGTATGCCGAAGTAGCCGGAAATACGCCCAGATCATCACAAACTGACCATCAATATAAGTATTGATGCATAGGACCCAGCTGTGAGTTCCCAACATTTTGCGCATTAAATCTTCTGGCTAACCGCACAATTCTATGCATTAAAGTAGGGTCATGAGCTGCGAGTTCCGGGTCGTTCCGGAAGGTCTTACCAACGCTCCGTCCGCTTTCCAGCGATTCCTGAACACGCTCTTCACAGACTTGCTCAACGTCTATGTCATCGTGTACCTCGACGACATTCTCATCTTCTCGGACGACCCGGCTATGCATACCAAACATGTCCGGGAAGTACTCAAGCGCCTCCGCGCTGCCGGGTTGTATTGCAAGCTCCCGAAATGCGAGTTCAGCGTCACCACGACGGAGTATCTGGGTTACATCCTGTCTCCAGATGGGTTCCGGATGTCTCCGGAGAAGGTTTCCGTGATTACGGACTGGCCGGTCCCTCGGAAGGTTAAGGACATTCAGTTGTTCCTTGGGTTTTACAACTTCTATCAACGCTTTATCTTCAATTACTCAGTGATTACAGTGCCTCTTACTTGCCTGACTCGTTCGAGCGTCAAATGGGAGTGGTCTGACGACTGCCAAAATGCCTTCGACACCCTCAAGCGCACCTTCCTGGAAGCGCCCATCCTTCACCACTGGCTTCCGGATTGACAGATCACCGTCGAAACGGACGCCTCCGATTACGCCATCGCTTCCATCCTGTCCATTACCGGAGACGACGGCGAAATCCATCCGGTTGCGTTCCAGTCCCGGACCCTTGGTCCCGCGGAACTCAACTACGACACGCACGATAAGGAGTTGCTTGCCATCTTCGATGCCTTCACCATTTGGCGTCACTACCTCGAGGGTAGCTCCCTTCCGGTCGACGTTGTCATGGACCACAAGAACCTTGAGTACTTCGCTACGTCCAAGGTTCTCACCCGGCGTCAAGTCCGGTGGTCTGAATACCTCTGCCACTTCAACATGGTAATCTGGTTCCGCCCCGGTAAGCTCGGGGGCAAACCGGACGCTCTTACTAGACGATGGGACATCTATCCTAAAGAGGGGGATAGAGCATACGGTCAGCTTAATCCGCAGAATTTCCGACCCATCTTCACTGACGATCAACTCTCTTCGTCACTCCAAGCTACGTTCCTGGAGGCTCCGGTCCTCTGGGCTACGGTCATCATCGATGTCAACAAGCTTCACGCCGACATCCTCACTCATCTCAACGATGATCCCGCCGCGGTCTCTGGTCTATCGGCCGCGGCTTCCAGTACATCTCCGCGCTGGACTATCGACAATTCCGGTCTACTCCGCTACGACGAGCGCATTTATATCCCATTGGTCTCCGGAACCTCTCCGGAGCTGCGAGTACGTGTTCTGCAGAACTTGCATGACCATGTTCTCTCCGGTCACTTTGGACAGAATCGCGCTCTTGCCCTCGTTCGACGCGAGTACACCTGGCCGGAAGTCCGGACATTCGTCCAGGACTACTGTCGGTCCTGCATTCTATGCAAGCGCAACAAAAAGCCTAGGCATCGACCTTACGGTTTGCTGAAGCCCCTTCCGGTTCCGCTCCGGCCCTGGCACTCGATCTCCATTGATTTCATCGAGCAGCTACCAATGGCCGGCAAGTTTGATACCATCCTAGTCATTGTTGATCGCGCATCCAAACAGGTCATTCTCGTACCTTGCGACACTCACATTGACTCTCCGGAACTCGCCCGGCTCTTCCTCATTCACGTTTTCTCCAAGCACGGAGTCCCCAGCCATGTCACCTGCGACCGGGGCTCCGAGTTTGTCTCTTCCTTCTTCTGGTCTCTCGGAGAACTCCTCAACATGGAGTTGCACTTCACCTCCGGTCACCACCCGGAAGCGGACGGACAGACGGAACGCATGAACCAGACTGTGGAGCAGTACATCCGGATGTATATGTCCTATCAACAGGACAACTGGGACAAGTTACTTCCCCTTGCCGAATTCGCACTCAACAATGCTCCGAACGCCTCTACCGGCATTTCTCCGTTCTTCGCGAACAAAGGCTATAATCCGGCAATCTCCATTCATTCCGAACGCGATGTCGCTAACACATATGCTAAGGACTTTGTCGTCGATCTCCAAGACCTGCACCAGTACCTCCGGGAGCAAATCACCTTTGCTCAGCAGCGATACAAGGAAACTGCTGACCGGAAGCGCTCTCCGGATCCGCGGTTGCAAGTCAGAGACTTTGCCTTCATCACTACCAAGTTCCTTAACATCCGACGTCCGACTCTGAAATTCACTGAGTCCTTCGTTGGCCCGTTCGAAGTCATTGCGAAACCTTCCGCCGCCTCCTATACCATCCGGCTTCCTCCGAACCTCCGGCAAGTTCATCCGGTATTCCATATTTCCCAACTTGAGCCCCATGTTCCGAACCCGTTCCCGGGCCGTGAGGAACCTCCTCCGGCTGCGGTCGAAATCATTGACGGCAAAGAACACTTCAAGGTCAAACAGATTGTTGACTCGAAGATCGATCGGAGGTGCCGGGTTAAGCTCCGGTATCTCATCGAATGGACCGGCTATGAAAATACCGACGAACAGTTTACTTGGGTCGGTGCGGACGACGTTGACGCTCCTGAAGCGCTCGACAACTTCCACCAGCGCTTTCTGGACAAGCCGGGTCCTGACTATTGACCTTCCGGTTTTCCGAAATCCCTCCGGTTTTCTTCCGGTTCCTCTCCGTTTTGTTTCAGGAAAGTCTTGTTCCTATTATATGTACAAACTATTCATTTTCTATTTTACATTTTATTCTATGGCCTTGCTGGCCAAACCCCAACCTTCCTTGCCCCCACGCTCGTTCACTCCGAGTCTGAGATCTCAGATATCGGCTGCCCTGGCTTCGGGCCCGTTCCCGCCGTCTTCTCCTTTTTCTCCGGGATCTTTGCGGTCTCCTCCGGTTCCGGCTTCACCTCCAGCTTGTCGGCCACCGATTCCTCGATCTCAATGATCCGCATCAGTTCGGCCGGAACGACGATCTCCGCGGGCTCGGGCTTGACGGGGATCTCGACCTCCTCCATGTTGTTGTCAGACCCCTCTGGACATCTGGCTGGCTTCTCCGGCGTCTTCTGAGCCCTGGCCAGTCCCGAACCTCCCTCTCCGCGATCCTCTGGGTTCCCCGGTGCATCCGGAACCGCTGCCCGCGCCGCCTGCTCTTGCCACGTGCCAATCCGCGTGTCCGTTTCGTCTTCCGGTTCCGCCGGAGCTCTCTCCAAGCGTGCGCGCGGCGCAGGAGGCCTCCAGGGCGATCTTCTTCGACCTCTTCTTCTTCGGCTTCGGAGCTGGCTCATGTTCCTTCCGCTTTTCCGCCATCTGCTCCTTGCGGGCCGGCCATGGCTTGTGAATATTTCCGGGGCCCTGCATTTCTTCCGAGAGCTCCTTGACGATGCTCAACAGGTGGTCAAACTCGCTCCGGGATTACCGGGCGAGCTCGACTGCGGGTCCGGATCACCGGGCGCTCCTCCGACTCCGACTCCGAGCTCTCCTGAGCTTTCCGAGCTCTTCCGGGCCTCGCGGATCTCCCGGAGTTTCCGGTCTTCTTCGCTTCTTCCCGCTTGTTCACCCGGGAGGTTTCGGGTTCAGGGAGCACCGGATGTGTTTACTGGTGCAGTACTCACACGCGATGTGACCTTCGATGACGAAGCACCGTTTGTTGACTTTGGTGCAGTTTTCACAAGCTAAAGACAGCTCCGGTTAGTTTCCGGTTAAGCGGACAGATAACACTCACCGGGAATCTTCTCGTTCTTCTTCACCGGAGCCGGAGCCGGCACCTCGTCTTCAAACGAGCACCGGACTTCTCTCCGCTCGCACTCCCGACATCCTGGCATGCTATCATCGATGATGCAGTGGATGTCCCGCTGCTCGCAACGAACACATTCTATTGCCGTTAGCCATGTTCCGGACGGTTGAATCGGGTCACGTACATTCCGGAGCCTCCTGCTCCGATGGTTCCTCTTCCACCGGGGAGTCCAACGACGACTCCGACACCTCCTCGTCCGACATCCGGGCCATGGTCGCCTTCAGCCGGGCCTCCTGCGCCATCCACTGCCGGGATGCTCCGTGGGCCCGCTCCGTCGTCTCGTCGAGCGCCCTCCGGGCATCTTCCAACGCTGCGCTGGCTAGCTACCAGCCTCAACCGGGTCTCCTCCTCCTGTGCGACGAATCCGGTTTAGGGTGTCCGCTGCTCGTGCCTCCGAGGCCATATGCCGGGCGAGCTTCGCGCTTCTCCGCTGCCGGTTCCGCTCCCGCTGCTCATCGACCGGAACCGGAGACCGGGCCTTGCGCTTGCCCTTCTTCACCTCCTCCCTCTTCTCCCTCGATCCCACGCTCTCTTCGCCATTGGAGGGCGCTCTCGATCCACCGGAGGGCTGCTGCCCGTTTCCGCCGCCGTTGCCACTGCGTCCGCCGTCGTTGGTTTGCATTTTGGTCGTCGTCGGTGGTGGTTCAAGAACAAGAGTGGTTTTGATGTGACATATCACAAAGGTCGTATCAAATAGGGTGATCCGACGGAGAAACCGCGGTGATATTTCTTTTGAACGGGAAAATTCTAATTTGGGTCTTGTGTTCTTTGGGGGCAAAGAACACAAGAGGGGGGATACTGTTATATCCATGCACATTCACTCCGAACTCTCCGAGTCCTCCTGGTCTCCGGACTTACTGGAGACCTCAGAGGCTCCGGACTCCGGACTCCGGACTCCGGACTCCGAACTCCGGATGTTCTCCGACATAGACCTAAGCCCTCGGGCTACTTGGGTTTTTACGCAATGAAGGTTTACTGAGTGTTTCCCATATTGGGACTCCATTCTTATTGTTCTTATTGTCTCTTGCTTATTTCCTTATCTATCGATAATCCTTATTGTCTAGCTACTTACTTCTTCGTCTCCTTCCGGATCCCTACTTACTATAAATACCAGTAGCTACTCGTCTTGTACTTCAGTTTGATTATTAACGTTCTTGACTACTCGTCTTGCCTTTGCCTCTCTCTTCCGGTCATCCTCCGACTTGCTCCGCTCGTCGACCGGAACCTTCCGTCTTGTCTCCGGCCAGGGTAGTATGCACACCCTTACTCTCCTGTGGTGCTTGCGCTCATTCCCGTTACATCCGGTATCTCCGCTCCGGTTACCCCTCCGGGTTACTTCCGCATATCTCCAGCACGGGATTTAACAACTCTCCTCGCTGCAGACTTGGGAGAAGGGTCTAGATACCTTCACAGAGATTCAATGGTCGCTTCGCCACAAGCTCGGATGGAATTTGTGGGTTGCTGAAGAGCTGGGTGAAGGTGTTCCAATTATACAAGCCGAACTGTTTCCGTACGCCCGTGAAACATTGGTTGGAGCGTGGGTCAATGGAGGTTCAGAGGAACATATCCTGAAGTTGCTCAATTGGGGAGTTCCTTGCTTTATCATTGGGAGGGTTCCTTACGATGATATTGCTACCCTAGAGCACGAAGGACCCAAGGCATTTCAGATGTTCTTGGAAGGGTCGGACACTGAATCCATACTGGATCGGGACAACACTTACTTCACTGCTATTCGCCAAAGTTCAGCTTTCTTTAATCCCTGGTCAACTGGACCTCCCCTCGTATTCGCCGAAGTAGCTCCCATCGAGAATCTTGCCGGTCGACGAGCCCTCTCGATATACAGAGCTTCCCCTCCTCCCGGCTATCGCCCAGACCCTCACCATCCAACCGTCCCTGCATCGCCGGATGCTGATCATGACGCCTATGCGGAAGCTATGGACAATTACTCCGACGATGAACCTGTCTTGAAGAACATTGACGAGATGGGTTCCCGCTCCAAAGCAATAGCTCCTACGAGATGAGAGCACCAAGTGCCGACTCTGCTGACTCGGGAGGTGTTTACTGACCGGGTTCCCTGGATCGTACCCCCTCCCCTGCAGACAGCGTTCCGAACTTCTCGTCTTCGGAGGCTAGTCAGATTTGAGATGGCGCTATAGTTGCCGGCAATGTTTCAAATGGGACGCAATGCAGGTTCCGGTGGATCTAATAGGGAATTCACTACCGTTTTTTACGACCGAGAAAACGGATGGCTCTTGGAAGTCGGCAACTATGAATTCCCTCTTGGTATCGTCTCTCCACAGCTATTTGGTGTTCCTGGACCTGCTATGTTCTTTTTTGAATGGCTGGGAAATCATGGTTGGAGATCGGCTCGACCTACGGCATGGATGTACCAAACACACGAATTGGGTCACGGTCAAGGAGTCGGTAGGATCCCTCCGACTCCGACCAGAGATGAATTGGCACCAATATTCCCAACACCTTCCGTTCAAAGAGTCGCTAGATACAATCTGGGTTTGCGACGACTGCCTCCTCCCCGAGAACAAGATCAAGATCGCAAGCAAACGTATCAAGGCTTGCGTCCTTACACAGAAGCAGTCCTGTCAATAGGTGTGCCTATGGTAATCTGGATCGACGATGTCTTCCCAGGGAAATCGGCTAGGGAGGTATGGAACTCTGACGTATTGGACGCTATGTGTTCGATGGGGATTTCCCTCAATCGCATTACGAGGATGGGGACGGGGACATTCTTTCAGTACTTGGCAGCCACAGACTCTAATCAGGCTTGGAGGATAATTGGTCCAAATTGTGTGCTGCGGTGGAGGAATACCAGGTTCTGTACCCCTGAGGAATTCGAGGAGAGGACTCTGTTCGCAGACGACCATTGGGATCGAGACCAAGACGCCGTAGCCATGGACCTCGAAGAGCTCCATAGGCCTGTACCGTCTCATAACATCTTGGACTGGGGAGTTTCTTGGGGAATGACTTTGGAGGAAGCAGCTCGTAATGGAGTGGTGGTTCCCGCCACTCCAGACAACCGCCCCAGACGGGGAGGAAAACACATTCCTGAAATGGCGCCGTCAGCTCCATCGACGGTGCCTCCCACCGCTCGCCCCAGAACTCCTTCACCTCCTCCACAAGCTGGGCCTTCACATCTAGACCTCCCCTGACGACGTCTGACCGATTCCGATCGCCTCATTTCCAACAGCGCTCTCAATCACCTCGGACGCGTGATCCCTCGCCTCACCGGTCTCCTGAACGGTGCTCGATCTTCCATCGAAGCTATGAACAAGGATTGTCAAGACCCTCTTCATCAGCATACTTGCGCACTGGGGAACGTGCTCGATTCAGACGGCCAGCTTTCTCCCGCTCGCCATCTCCCTATTGGGTCCGTTATAGAAGGTCCCGTTCGAGAAGCTGGTCCCCGCCACGACGAGCTTATCCAAATCGCTCCCGGTCTCCGCCAGCAAGGTATCGTCAGTTCAAGGTCGCGAGGGAGAAGATCGCCAGCTCCTACGCCTTTTCCTACGTTGATCCAACACCCGGTTTCGATGACTCCGCCCACAGCTCCTGCGACTAAGTCTTCTTTGCAGCTCATTCCACCATCGTCGATAAATCCTGTAGAAAGCTCTCCTCAGACTCCTGAGTTACCCAATGCTCAGCCCATTCATACTCCATCGACGCAACCATCCCGTACTAGGCCAGAAGATCATCCGTTATTCCAGGAATTCCTCCAAATAGAGAAAGATAAACTGAGATGCAAACGGGAGAAACAAAGACTCGCTGCTACGGTTCCTGTGCAACTTGACCAACCTTCTCCCGGTTTGCTCAGTCAACTCTCAGGCTTCTCTGCGGGCGAAAGGACTTTACTGGAACGCCTAGAGGATACGCCAATGGACGACAACGAACCGGCGCTGTTGTGAAGGATGCGTGAGACGGAGACAGATACACCGCCAGTTTTGCTACAATGCATGGCATGGGGTCCTCCGCTGCTGGAACAAGTACAGCTCCCTTTGCAGGAAAGGATGGACGCTCCTCTGCGTTCTCACAGCTCATCTCCAATACCTGGAGACGATATTGTGAACGCGTCGGACAGCGACCCAGAGCCAGTGCCACATCAAGTGAAAGCAAAGAAGAATGTCAGATGTGAAGCGCGCGACGCAGCACGAGCTCAAGTGTTGATCGACGAGGAGGAGGAAGCGGGTCCCACTTCTTACGCCTCGATGTCAACCTCGGTGACGACAAGTTCTTTCGGGGGAATACAATCTACCGGGGCTGTTGGATCTACGTATACATCAGCCTTTTCCTTCACGCCGACACCAGGGTTATTCAGAGGAATGACAGCCCCAGTACTTTTGCCGCCTCCGTCCACGCTGAATATGGCTTCGACATTGGCGGGTCCGTCGCGAGGAGTGGATGAAGTCTTTGGAGAAGTAAGGCGTCGAGCAACTCGCAGGAGGAGAAAGTGCTCTCTCGGGTCGGATGAAGTTTCTCTGGGATCATCGGGCACGGACTAAATGGGCCTCAAGCTTCGTACGTTGGGGGGCTCTGTGACGGTAAACGGATAGAACGCTCAAAGGCTCAAGGCCATATTACTTTTAGATATGATTATTCTGTGTTACATTGGATGATGTGACTAGATCACATCATCAATACATCTTATACTCAAACATCGAACCGCAAGTCTTAACCACTAGAAGACTTCGGGAGCCCGCGCTCAATAGCGCATAGGGCCTGGTCCAGTCTTAGACTAAGGGCCACCAGACGAGCGGGCCAGAAGAGCCCTGGCCCGCCCTGACGACTCGGCTCGGCATAGGAGGACGTTAGCGGATCCCGCTCTCGTCTCCTACGCCCTATTTTCTCTCCTCTTCTACTTTGGTTACAACGCCCTTGCAACCCTCGTATCTCCCGTCACCTGAGCTCGAAGCTCAGCTGGTTATTACCGGTTATCGGTAGCGATTGAGAGATGACGTGGCTACGGATAAAGCTTACCACGAGTTGCCATACCCGCGGATGTCAGCACAGGTACCCGTGAAAAAAAACCCGCGGGTTTCATACCTGCGGATACAGGTACCCGTTTCCCACGGATGCCACAGGTACAGGTATAGGTTTTGGACCCGACCACAGGTACCCTTGGACTTCTAGGCACACATTCAAGGCTAGATTCACTACAATTAGGGCTTTAGCCTGCTAACCAATAGTTGATACAAGACTTTAATGCATTGTATTGTACTTACATCGACGAGGGATCATGTCCTACCATAGTGTTGCACAGATACCCACGGGTTTTCTTCACAGGTACCCGTACTCGCAGGTACAGGTACCTATATTCCCACGGATGGCAAGAGTGGAGGTATGGCTTTTCAGGACCTAAAAACCCGCAGGTATTGCAAGGGTTAATACCCATGCAACTCGTGGTAAGCCTTAGCTACGGATACCGCTGCCCCGTCATCTCAACGGTCTCAATCTCTTTCCAGCTCTGCGAAGCGTCGCGGAATTCGCATAGCATCACACAGAGGCTGTGGAGGAGGAGGAAGAAGTAGAGAGAATATTGACAGCTCACTAGTGGTTGTTTGAACTTCGAATGACTGTCATGTCACATCCTTTGTTTACAGTAGTTCACATATAAACATCTACCATCAGGGTGTCATGACGGTCGAGCCTCGACTGTGGTAAGATTTTGATGCTGGACTCCGGCCTTCCATACCAAGGCTATGCTGGTACCATTGGTGGCTCTTCTCCCTGCCCGTCCTCTGTCCATCGTCCTCCTTGTAGCTACTATCTGTCCTTTGTTTTTCGGAAATCAATTTGCATTTGAATAATAATCTACCATAAGCATTGAGCATTATGACCACGGGAGCCCTTGTAGAAGACCTCAATTGCTGGCGACAGCTTGTCGCTGCTTGCAAGTCGCGCGATGCTTGAGAGTGATTGCAAGCAAGCCGTTGGATTGTGACCGCTTGCAAGATTTCATACTATGTGCTGCAAGGGACTGTTTGACTTGGGGGCTTGTCACCGCTTACGACTACTTCCAGTCCGGCACAATCTGACTAAGATTTTTCCGACATTAGGCGCTGTCGGAGAGGTGCCTATAGGCGCATCGAGCAGAGGCCTGGAGGCACATTGAGGGCTCGCCTATGGGCAACAAGCTGAAAACCTAGAGGCACAAGGTAGATAAACGCCTGTAGGCAATGGAATTGAATGCCTATGGGTACGAGTGAAGGTAGCCTACAGGCGCAAGTCACATCAAAGAGTCCACGGAGTCCATCACCAGGCATAGCGGCTATCTGAGATATTGTGGCACTTGTAGGTACTAGGGCGGTTGCATCAGGTACTCGTAGCACTTCACTCTTATCACGTGGTGGTGGATAGATAAATAACAATGCAACACTCAAATGCGATCACTATAATGTTGTTACCCGCTTCAGCAGAAAGTCATCCAACAACTGTGTGAATTAAGATTTGGTTCAATGGCCAGGATACAAGCACGCACCTTGTCCGTCTCATCCATGTACTTGAAGGCACCTGTGTAAATCTCTCTCACTTTTGGGTGCAAAGAGGAAACCTCGAGTGGCCGTCCAAACAGCATTTCATCTACAGGGTCAATGGGGAGCGGCGCCTTGCGAGGAGCAGATGCGCGCAGCTGGATGACTGCCATCATACGAGAAACCCCAAAGTCGTCTTCAGGGAGAAGGAGTTGTTTTTGCGGAGCTTTCGGTGTCGGAGTCCGCCTGAGGACTTTCGGGTGAAGAGGAAGCCATTGGTGTGGCATAACCGGAAATGTCAGACACCACCGAGGTAACAGAGGGCTGACGCCGCGCAGCCAAACCTGGGACACCTGGGGAAGCAGAGGGTTTCGCCGCAATCGGCGTAGACGTTCCAGGCCGACCACCAAGAGCAGGGGATTGCCCATTGGTTGCGCGCGCATTACGCAAAGGAGGGATCGGTGTTCGAGACGCCAATCCCGCTGAACCAGGTGTTACAGAACGCGACCGCGCCGGGCCATCTTCTACCGAATACTGCGAATCGGGTGATTCGGGACGCAGGGAAGCAGGCGCAGCAGAAATCATCGTGTTCGGTTGCTGACGAGGCCCGCTGTTGTGAATTTTCGTCAGAACGCGGTCAAGTTTCTCGCCGATTCGGTCCTTGTTTCGGCCCAGGACCCCTTCAAGCACATCCTTGTTGTCGTCACTATCTTGCCATTCTTCCTGGACTATATCGCTGATATCGTAGGACTCTCCATCGGGCTGCACGTATGAGTAGCGCATTTTGTCGCCGGCGTCGTAACGAGCGCTTCGTATCATGGCGTTGCCAGGGAGAAGGACATCCATGCCGCGCACCGAGTTGGCTGAGGCAGAGAGGGTTGCCCGCTGAGTCGCGCGAATCGCTTCCCGCTGTGCAGCAATGATTTCTTGACGCGAGAGCCCGGCACTAGCAGCAGGAGAGCGGGGCTGCATTGAATCCGCGACATCGGAAGTAGTACTTGACGCAGAGTCACGGTGGAGCTTTTGCAAGGCGATTTCGTCCAGTCCAACAGAAACACGGTTCCGGGATGTTGTCGAGCTCCGGTACGAAGTTGCGCGACGGAGAATAAAGGTCGGGTCTCCGGAGTTAACATCGTCCACTGTGCCTAAAATCTGGGCGGAGTCCACAGAACGTCGTTTGTTGGGAATTTGTGTCTGGGCAGCCCGAAAAAACGGGTGGTCGGGAAAATGCGTCGATAACCCTACTGGAGGGTGAGAGTTCACGCTCTGAAAGGACCTTGAGCCATAACCCAGATTTGACACCAAGCAGGCTTACCTTTCCCGGTTCCGTTATCCACAGACAGGCCGTATCTCACCCGCAGCGCACTTCTTCTTTTCGAGAGCTTGTCCTCCACTTCGTCCCCTCCATCCACCACACCTTCCTCGATCCCGAACCGCTCGAGGCCGATCTCAATGACCTCTGCCACGGTGACGTTTTTCGGGAAGATGAAAATTTTGCGTCTCATGCTCTGGGAGACCCCAGGTGACGCCCCCGAGGGTCGACCGCGTTCTTTCAGTGTATCTTTGAAGATGATAGCCTCCGTCAATGGATCGAATACCATATCGTCGGGGAGATCGTCGGGATAGACGACGAGTTGTAGAGGGAAACGGAACGAAGGCGAAGTAAAGCGCTCTGGTTGAACGTCGCTGCCGCCCTGAGTGGATACCGTCAAAAATCGTTGCCGATTAGTGTCTGCCCCAAGATCTGGGTCTCCCTCGGTAGTCTCCGCAATCAACGTGTCGTCAGCTCCGTCCAGTTCATTTACTGCATCGTCTCCGCCTCTGCGGTTTAAATAGAACTTGACGACGGAATCATCGGTGAAGTCGTTCATGTCCAACTTTTTAATGGCAGGATGCATCGAGAGATTGCTCGCAACGGAGCTGACGCTGCCAACGCTGCTGCGTTTGACGCGCGGAGCACTCTCGACCAAACCTTCGAAGACGACAAGTGGCCGCTCGTTGTTGCGAAGCACAGCACTCGATCCTTCGACCTGCTTGACGGTAAGGAAATATTCGCGCGGATCCAGCTCATCAAGACGGAATCGTTGAACGGCCTGCTTGATTAGGTCTTCAGAAGTGGTGGATGAGTTTAATAAGACCGTCTTGAATGTCGCCTCAGTCAGCAAGTTCTGTCCAGCGAAAACGCGAATAACGCTGAGTTCTGGGACACCCATGCCATCATTAGTCGAGGAGGGTGTGAGTATGAGGGAGCCCGGACGCTGGCGAGCGCTGGTCGGAGGGCTGTGGAATGCACTAGGAGCGGCGCTGACGGTGCCACTTCCCATATAGGCGGAAGCAGACTGGAGGCCATAAGAGGGTTGAGCTTCTGGGGGGGAGGAGGGGGAGCGGCTGAGATATTGCTGTTGGTAGAGGGCCTGCTGCGCCTGGTCACGTTGACGAAGCTGCGAGGCTGCACTATTACTGGTTTGCTGTTGCTGCATTTGCTGAATCCGTTTGGGGTCGGTTGAGTTGCGCTGTTGCTGTTGCTGTTGCATTGCGGTAGCCGTTGTAGGTGAAGTCAGTCCGTCTGCAGACGAAGACCCGCCATTCGACGGTCGCCGAGCCGACTCTTCTGAAATTCTCCCACCGAGCTCACTCTCAGAGCCTATCGAAGAATTCTTGCCCTTTTCCTTGCTGCTTTTCCGCGAGAAGATACTGAAGACGCTGCTCCCCTTCTTCTTCTTGCCGTCTTCCTCGACGGGAGGTTCTCGCTCCTTGCGGAGCTTTCCGCTACCATTGGCCGACCCTGACGACGGCTTCGCGGCCGACACTGAGCTAACAGGCGCCGCTGTGGACTGAGTGGACCGCGCCTCGGGCGCTTTGGTGGGCTTGTTGCGCTTCCGCGCCTCCTCCTCCTCCTCCTCCTCTCTTTCGCGCTTTCGTTCACGGTCTCTGCCCGCATCCTGCATGTCCATGGTGTTTGTCGTGACAGGATCTCTGACGATGGATGGGGTGACGGTGACCTTGCGCGTCTCAAGGGCCTCCGCAGGGTCAGAAGCGATGCGTTCTGCGGAGCGAGAGGTGCGAAGGGGAGGTTGTTGAGAAGGAGCAGGTTCGCGTTGCTCCGTGACAACCACAGGAGGCTTCTGTCGAGCGGCTGTGGTCGCGTTGTCCCACCTCATACCGTCGTCTGGCTCGGGGGAAAGCGTCGGCTTTGGTTGAGGAGCGTTAGCCTGCTGTGCTTCTTTCGCGAGAGTTGCTTCTGCCTGTCTGCCTACGGCCACCAGCTCTTCTGCAAGTTCCCGGTCCTCGGCCTCGAAGTTCCCGATATCCCATTCTCCTTCCTCGTGGTCCTCATCGTCATCAAATGTAACCTCGTCATAGTCGTAGTCTCCCTCCTGCTCACGTTCATGCAAACTGGCAGCACGACGCTCTTCGCGTTCAATCAACCATTCCTCCTCGTTCCAGACGGCAGGGGGATAGCGATGCACATTGAGGGCGGCAGAGAATGCGAGGGATCGCCGCTGGTTAAGTGGATTGCGAACCGTGTTTCCGTTCCGGGGAGCATTGGGTTGAGTTAATGGGGAGGCGGGATTGGGCGGTGCGTTGAGTGCGTTTCGAACGCGAGAAGCGGAGAGTGTAACGTCGGACTGAAGTTCAGACTGTGTCGCAGATGCCAACTAGAGGCCTTTTAAGCGAATGCAAATGGGAAGCGTGCCACACCTACGTCGACATTTCTATGTTTGTTGAGCCGTGCAAGGCGCTCAAAAGGTGTTTCTATGTTCTCCGCGGGGATGTATCCGACTTCCTGGGTCTTGAGCACGCGAACGAGCCACCAGTAGCTGTTGCTATCGTCCATGAGGAAGAGACTGTCGCCCTTGACCACATTTGCCTGTCCTTCTACTGTAGCCGCAAAGCTATGGAGTTGAGTCAAGTGGAAGCGGGTGTGCTGGGATGTACTTACCTGTGGAGGCTGTATACGAGATCGAAATCTATGCTCTCATTAGGGATTGACAGGGACGAGGATGCATCGTCCTCGTCGTCCATAAACTCTTCCTGGTCCTCGTTGTCCGAGTCTTCAAGCACAGAGTGTTCTTCCTCGTCACTTGTCCCCGCATAGTTTCCTCCGCCGTCATCCGCATGGATTTGGTCCCTGAGGTCGAAGGTATCCTGCCGACGAGGACGCTGGTCAACTTGCATTGACTGGAGAAACGGAATCAAAAGTTTGTCAGCTCGACGTGTCACACACATCTTTCGACCAGAACCACGAAATACTGATGCACCCCGTACTTACTTAGAAGGGTTGCAGCCACCAAGTAGTATACGAGCTCTCAAGTTATGTAATATCGATGTGACGCTGGCCAACTTACTGCTTTCTTATGTCTATCACCAAAATTGTCGCCCGTCAGGTAAAGACCTCAGGCAATGGGCTCTCCCAGTCTTATCGGCCATAGATCTTTGACTCGCGCGGTAACCCCACCGTCGAGGTTGATCTCTTCACCGAAAATGGCCGTTTCCGTGCTGCGGTGCCCTCTGGCGCCTCCACGGGCATTCACGAGGCCGTCGAGCTGCGAGATGGCGACAAAAACGCGTATGTTGGTAAAGGTGTGTTGTATGCACATTATTCTGTGCCTCGAAGAGCTTACCGCACCCAGGCGTCTCCAAGGCCGTCGCAAACGTGAACGATATCATCGCGCCGGAACTGATCAAATCTGGGATCTCTGTTACATCGCAAAAGGAGGTGGACGATTTTCTGATCAAGCTGGACGGGACACCGAACAAGGGCAAACTTGGTGCCAACGCTATTCTCGGTGTTTCGATTGCTGTCGCGGAGGCGGGCGCGGCAAAGAAGGGGGTCCCGCTCTACCAACACTTTGCCGATCTCGCTGGCATAAAGCCGCCCTTCGTTCTCCCCTGCCCCGCCTTCAATGTCATCAACGGTGGCTCCCATGCAGGCAACAAGCTCGCGTTCCAGGAGTTCATGCTTCTTCCAACTGGCGCGTCCTCCTTCACCGAAGCCATGAAAATCGGCACAGAAACATATCACACGCTCAAAAAAGTCATCAGCGCCAAATACGGTATCGACGGTGAGCTTGCACGCGTCCTTCATCGCGTGTGTCCCCTGATCATGGGTTCCTAGCTGTGAATGTCGGTGACGAGGGTGGTTTCGCACCCAACGTATCCGGCGCCGAGGAGTCGCTTGAGCTGCTCTCCGAGGCCATCAAGAAGGCGGGCTACGAAGGCAAGATCAAGATTGCGCTCGACGTAGCGTCCTCCGAGTTTTACAAGGACGGCAAATATGATCTTGACTTCAAGAACCCGAACTCGGACCCTAGCAAGTGGATTTCGGGCAAAGAGCTGGCCGAGCTCTACATGGGCTATGTGAAGAAGTACCCCATCGTTTCCATCGAGGACCCCTTCGACCAGGACGACTGGGAAGCATGGACCCACTTCACTAGCCTCGGCGGTATCCAGATTGTCGGCGACGACCTGACGGTCACCAACCCTCTCCGCATCAAGACTGCGATCGAGAAGAAGGCCTGCAACGGCCTGCTGCTCAAGGTCAACCAGATTGGAACCATTTCCGAATCGATCCAGGCGTACGTTGTGACTCGCAGACTCCTCCTTGAGCACTAAGCGGTCATCGTAGCGCTCAGCTTGCGCAGTCGGATGGATGGGGTGTCATGATCTCGCATCGCAGCGGCGAAACCGAAAACACCATCATCGCGGACCTCTCTGTAGCCCTTGGTGTCGGCCAAATCAAGACTGGTGCACCGGCTCGGAGCGAACGCGTCGCCAAGTACAACGCGCTGCTTCGTATTGAGTGCGTGACTTGCCTCCCGTGACTCCACTGGCGGACTAACTTGCGTTGTAGAGAGGAAATCAAGGCGTCTGGGGCGACATTCGCAGGTGCTGATGGTCTCTCGGCTGGGCTGACCCCACCGGCGTTGTTGAAGAAGTAAGAAGATAAACCAAATGTGTGCTAGATAGAATTTTGTTACTAAACGCGGGGTGTCACTCAGGCTGTGACTGCTTCTTTCGACGTTTGACAATGGCTTTCTTCAACCCTTCTACGTCGACAGCGCCCGTGGCCGCAGAAAAAGACATAGAAATGCCGGATCCACCGACAGACTCCATCTCCGCGCTGTCCTGGTCGCCTCAGGCAGACTTCCTCGCGGTGGGCTCTTGGGACAACAGTGTCCGTTCTACGACTTCGCGCGTCCCAGCACGACGTTGAACTTCTCCAGGTTCGGATCTACGAAGTTGGGCCGAACGGACAAAGTCAGGGCAAAGCCATGTATGAGCACCAAGGCCCGGTCTTGAGTGTGTGTTGGAACAAGGTGCGCTGTCCCCACAGCTTCATCATGTTGTATTCGACATCGTATTCCAGGAGGGTAATAGGGTCTTCTCTGGAGGAGCGGACAATGCGGGGCGCATGTTTGACCTGGCCACTGGCCAAGCAACGCAAATAGCTCAGCATGATGCTCCCATTAAAATCTTGAAATGGGTGGATTCTCCTCAAGCTGGTATTTTGGCCACTGGGAGCTGGGACAAAACTATCAAGGTGCGTTGGACGCGCCCAATTCTCCTGGTGCCTTACCCGCACTCCTGCGAAGTACTGGGATCTCAGAACGCCGGCACCCGTGGCTAGCGTGCAGTTGCCCGAACGATGCTATACGCACGTTTTTTCTCCTTCCACGTTTATCATCTCATGCGTGAAACTATAGCCTGGACATACAATACCCATTAATGGTTGTCGGGACTGCCGAGCGACATATTCAGATCTTCAACCTCAACAGTCCTACCACTGTATACAAGGCAAGGCGTGCCGGAATGCAATTCTTTCTTAATCTTTGTCCTAGTCCATGCAATCCCCGCTCAAATGGCAGACTCGCGTCGTCAGCTGCTTTACTGCCTCGCCTTCGAACCAAGGTTTCGCCGTCGGGAGTGTCGAGGGTAGGGTAGCGATTCAGTGAGCAGCGCAGGTTCCTTCGCTGGACGTGGTTCTCATCTTTGATGAGGTATGTGGAGGACAGGGACAGCAGGAAAGAAGCGATCACCTGGCGCACCGCGATTCTCATCCCATCTACAGCAGCAACTTCTCCTTCAAATGCCACCGCCGAGAAGCAACTGCGACAAAAGACGCTACCCTCGTTTACGCTATCAACGACATTTCTTTCCATCCAATTCATGGGACCTTCTCAACGTGCGCAACTAATTTGAGTAGCATTACCTCGCAACTCACACCAAATTACCACCCAGCTGTGGCTCAGATGTGCGCAACCATTCATAGCATTGCTACCAATTCACACTTTCGAAGGGCGTGTTAAGTACATGGGATAAAGACCAACGCAACGTACGTCGTTTCGGTCTCCCTGAATCGTAGAGATGCGTTGAACGCTCCCCGACAGAGATTAAAAAGTGAGTTGTGTGCATCATCATTGTGCTGCACTCACGCCTTAATACAGCGTTTGAGACGGCACCTGGGCCCATCTCCGCCACTGCATTTAACAGGAACGGCACTATCCTCGCATACAGCGTCGCCTACGATTGGAGCAAGGGTCATGCGGTATTTTATCCCTCTTTATGTTGACCAGTCGTCACACCTTCACTAGGGAATGACGCCCGGACATCCCAACAAGCTTATGCTTCACGCGTGCAAAGATGAAGAAGTCAAGAAGAGACCGAGAAAGTAGAAGGCGTGTTCGAGCACCTTTTGTCGTATTGCTCTAATCTGCTGTACCAATGTATGTATCATAGCCTCCAGCCTTCACAAGAGTAATTGAGTGGGGTAAGAAAGACGATCCTTGCATAGTCGACATATCTTGGTCGTTGCGCAAAACATGTGGCCAACCTCCCGAGTCCTCCACACCCCCATATGCTCTGACGCCAAACCTCGATTGCGTCGCTCTGAGCCCGCTTACAGTTGACGAGGTTTATGGAAACACGAAAAGCAACGTCGGATAACATTCGTGTCACCACTATCTACTGTACCCATTGCCGTTCTGCGCAAATGCGTCAAGCGGCCACTCGCAACTTCAAACGTAATAGCTCACCGAATGCGACTGAAGCGGGAATGAGCTAAGGGAATTATAAGGAGATGAACTAAGATATTGGCCATGTGTGGCGTTGGCTGTGTGAACGAGATTTCCGTTATGGTGATACGATGCATAAGATGAGCTTGGGACGTATTGCGAGGTACTTTTCACATTTAGTCGTCGCCCGTAACATCGACTGCAAATAAAGTCGACCTGCTCCCAGTTGCGACGAGGTCTGCCCGCTTGCAAGTCTGAGTGATCGTGACTAGATTGACTGGTGTGAGCTTGTCTGCTCGTCGGATAACACAAGAGATACCAAGAGATATGTTGCCACTCGGAGCACATTCCACAGCATAGTAGAGGTCGTCCATCGTCCTGCGGCCAACTGAGCAACAAATGCATTATAATAATGTGAGCACATACCACGTTTAAGCCGGATTGCCCACAAATTTCACAATTGAGCATCCAGTCGTCACCTTTGGGAGTGCGAGTGCCGCTGGTGCTGCCGGAAGCGTATCCAGCGGCTGTTGAAACAGCCGTCGTGCGACTTGTTTCTAACAGTGGGTCCATGCCTACCACAACTATCCTGCAGCTGGTGAATAAGGTGAGCGAAACGGAAACGAGACAACTATTACTCTTCGTCTGGCGCAGTCCCAGCAGTGGACGAAGCGTCTTCGTCCGTATCCCCTTTTCGATGCGCCCTCGCTGCTTCTCGCCGTTCTCGTTCAACTTCTTGTATAGCGAGCCGTGCCTCCAATCTTTGCGCTCGGGTCTTGTTCTCAGTGGCCTCTGTTTTTTGGCGAGTAAGGAGCTGTGCTGCTTCTTTCTCTTGTTCTTTGATCGCAATTCGAGAGGACCGCTTGCGGTGAACGATCGCTTCTTCCAGGCGTCGTTTCCGTTCAATTTCCTGTTGGCGCATGATGAGTTTTGAGAAAAGTGGAAGGATACGCGGCGTACACGAAGCTCGTCTGTGATAACTGGCACAATGTGCTGGGTCAAAACCTTATACAGCGACTTCTCCGTGTAGTGCGTGCCACCCTCGAAGCGTGCCGAAATATGCTCCCAATCGTGAAGCGTCACGCAGATCTAGACATCCAATAGTAAACGGTCGAGTTATGAGGCACTGTGAAAAGAACAGACCGTTTCCCATTCGACGGGATCAGGTGATTTATCGTTCTCGATACCGTTCCGGTCCTCTCTATCTTCTGGTTCCTCCTCGCTGAGCTCGGTCAGCTCGCTACTTGAACCGTCGTCGACCAAGCCAGTTTTGAGCTGCGGGTTGGTGAGCCGTCCCGCCGGACCCTCATTGTCTGACATCCAGTCATCCGGAATTGTCTGCCACTCTTCCTCATCGGTGCCTCTCAATCTGGCGCTGACACGGGTTCCTAAAGATCTTGTGGGAGCGGCGGAGTTTCTGGTCGTCCGTTTACTCGGTCTCTTGGATCCAGTTGCACGATTGAGCTCCTCGAGCTCCTTGGCTTGCGCATCCAATTTAGTTTTGGCGGCTCGCCCAGGACCTTCGAGACGAGGACGTTTAACTGTTTCTTGTCTTGGCCGGGTCGATTTGGAGGGATCGGGGAGTCTTTTACGCTTCAAAGAGGGCTCAGGAGCGCGTTGAATCCACAAACGGTCGGCTTCGAAGAGTTGAAAATCGCGCTACATACAACCCATCGAGCAAACTCACCGCCAATCAACCAGTAGGCATTGGATTTAACGTCATAACCGATTGGTTCGATGCGCTACACATCTCAGAGAATCAGCCCCGATAACTCTCTTCATGCAACGTGACGGACCCATGTTGCATCTTCGTCGTCGCTTTTCATGAGTGTTCGTAGCCTTGTTGGGTTCTGGAACTGCCACTCTGCCACTTGATGCATGGAGTCCAGTTTTGTGAGCATCGGCAGGTCGAGCCAGTTTTTTGTTTCTTCAAGGCCTTCGTCGGCTTCCGAGGTGTGCGTTTCCTCCGCCTCGATGTCACCGTCAGGCACTTTTTCAGGGGCAGTCTCTGAGTTGGCCGATAGAGACTCGTAACGATAGTGCGGGTGGCGAGGACTCGATGCAGGTTCGGGGCCGATCGGATTAGAGGTAGGGTCGCGCCGTTGATGCTGTTTGCGGAGGGCTGACTGCCAGGTGTCGAGACTGGGTCAGGTTAAACGCGAGAAGGGACGAAAAAGCAAGCGGCGCACGAGACTTTGCGGTCGTATGACAACACGAACAGGAGGCGGGTCATAACGCGTGGTAAAAAGATATTGCACCCTGCAGCCAGGTCATTTTCAATGTCCTGGCCATATTCAACACGAGAAAAACGAAGAAAACGCGAAGAAATAAGGGGCATACTGAAAGTGCGACATCGTCCATGTTTAGAAGTTGAGAGAAGGTGTAAAAGAACTGGCTGAAGGCGGCCCATTTCCAATTTGTACGGAGAAGAAGAATATTCTGCGCGGTAGCGTCTGCGGGGTCGAAGGCAGGTTCGGAATTTGGGGCCGGGGGACGGGACGTCTCTGCTTGACGCGGTGCGGCGCGACGAGGCATGGGCTTTCAAGGGAGAGCGTTGGGAAGACGAGGCAGTCCAGAGCGATATCTGCGTAGAAAGTAGCAGAGGATGTTGGAGAGGCGGGACGATAAATAAGGCAAGGCCGCGCCTGGTGTGCGGAGTAGGAGAAAGGTAGTATCGTCGTCACGCATCACGCTCGTTACTCCAATTCTTGTCAAACCCCGCCGTCGAACACTCCTACTCCAATTCAGACATTATGAACGCTACCGCACGCTTTGGTCCCCGACGGAGCACTACCATCCGGCATGAACACCCGGCATGAAAACACTCCTACTCCAATTCAGACATCGTGAAGGCTACCGCACGCTTCACCATCTCGTCGGGAACCTGGTGGCCGACGCCGGGGTACACCACTATTTCTTTCTGCCCCTCGTCTAGATGCAACCCCGCCACGAACTTCGCGGTCGCGGCCCACGGCAGCGTGTCGCTGCCACCAGACAACACCAAGAGTCTTTTCCCCTCAAATTGCATCGCGGTTAACGCCGTCTCCTCTACCGTCCGTATGAAGCTGGCCGGGAAATTCGGAGGGGCGATCGCGACTCCCTGTGCCTCGGCACGAATCCGCATGAGGGCAAGATAGTCCGGGCAGCCTATGATTGGAATGACCAACTTGAGCTGATAAGGTTGCTTCAAATGGTTGGATATCTGCTCTATATGCCCACTCACCCGCGGGTCAAATGCTCCCGCAATCCATGTTGAATGCCCGCCGAGACTGACTCCACTAATACCCCAGCTGTCGATTGTCCGCTGCCCGAGAGGGAACAGGTACGAAGGGAGAAAGTCGATGACAAAAGAGACGTCTCTCGCAGTACCGACTATTGTCATATGTTGAGTTCGCGGAGGCTGGCTTTCCCTGGTATGCTCACGTTGGACGCCGTACATATCTAGCCTGCAAAATTCAGGATCTCGCTCTCTGTGGATTATAGTTGTATTCACGCGTGATTTGGGTTTGTCTCGAAGTCCGAATTGAACGCTTTATCGACCAGTCTTGTTCCATGGTTGCGATGATCCTAAGCGCGTCGAATGAAACGGCCAATCTTCCTCCCAAGTGCGCTCACAAACATCACGACCATCAGGTCTTTCCCCTTCTTCTCTGTCGAGGCTGCCAACATGGCGGAAGTGAGGTTTTGCATATCGTCCATCGATCCCATGCGGCCGTGAAGGACGAAAATGGCGAAGATAGGCTTGGTCGAGGACGTTGCGAATTCATCGTTTGTGTATGTATGGACCCGCAGGCCAGCGATAACGGTGGTGGTCTGCTTCATTGCTTGTCACAAGGTCCATGACTCGATGCGCATTTAACAATCCGAAGAGTGCAACAATACAGTCGTAAACACTCTACAAGCGCGCGTTGGTGGGCATCGTCCGAAGTGCCTGACGAACTCCAAGATCCCCGAGTACGTCCTCCGCTACATCGCACGTCAATAATGTGACTTTGAAGGATATTCGCACACATACCACCACCCAAAACAGAGTCGAAGGGAGATGTCCTGTGGTAATGCTCTATATGCTTCCCCATACCGGTCTGAGTGATTCCGCGGCCACCGAAAATCTAAGAGAGGTTGAGAAATGAAATTCATCGCAACAACCTCACCAACCTGGACAGCGTCCGTCGCCGTTTGCTGAGCAGTGCTCGTCGCGTATTGTTTCAGCAACGCAATTTGACTGAGAGGAAGGTCACTCGCATCAGGTGAGATGAGACAGAAAATTACCCGGCCAACAAAGCGGACTGCTGTTTGTAGTTCATGTTGCACTGGGAGGGGGAAAGTTTCAGTCTCGAGCCGCGCTGTGCAATTTGCAGCACCATGTTGTAGGTAAGCGATTCCAGCCACGCTTGAGCACTCTCAACTCGGGAAATCATTGCTGTACAAAAAAATTAGCAGCATGCTTGCGTCCTCGAGAGGAGACACACCCGCAAGCTTGGAGCGAATGACGGCCTGCGATGTGAGCGGTTTACCGAAGACTTTTCGTTGAGAAGCCCATTGCAAACATTCTGCGACGATTAATCTCTGAGCAGAGATCGAACCACAAGTCATTCCCCAGCTGCACTGGTTAGCTTGGAGCGATATGCGGGCGGAGAGTTACCGTTCGTGATTAAAGTTGCTAGATGACTATTCAGCACAATCGTTCCAGATGAGATTTGCAGCATACCTAAGAATGACTTGAAGCCCCTTTCCATCTTCACCGAGCGTGTGCTCGTATGGCACTAAGACATTCTCAAACGTAATATACCCCGTCCCTGGAAGAAAGTCGAAGTGTGTATCCAGTGTGCTCAGGACGGCTTACCGGCAGTGCTGCTATAGCTCGTTTTGATTGGTTTGGTCTCGACACCCGGGCCCCGCTCGATAAGCAACACAACCATGCCCTTTTCTGAGCGGCAGCCAACCGTAAAGTAGTCGGCGAAGGTCTAGACGACACTCAGCATTCCAACAGGTTCCCGAAACTTGACATGCCGCATTCGTAATCCATTTCTTCGAAGGCTAAGTCTTCCCAATATAAGCAGAAAGCAAGATAATGACCTTTGTCCCTGTTACAAGCCACCCTTTGTCCGTTCGCTTAGCAAAGGTCTTGAGGCCAGCTGTAACTCGCAGTGAGAGAGAGCAGAAAGGGTCAGTATTTCAATGCGGACCTACGTCGCTTCCAGCCCACGCCTCTGTAATGGCTAGGCAAACAAGTTTCTTGCCCGCAAAAACCTCTGCGGCAATCTTGTCACGAAGAGCCGGTTTACCAAAATTCATGATAGGCGGAAGGCCTAGACGTTCATGGGTAGTGCGTAATTGACCCATATAAAGCGCTTACCGATATAAGTTCCGCCCCCCAGACCGTCGAGGTACCCTCGGGCTGTGAATGCATCAGCCCGTTTTCTAGCGCGTCGAATGGCAACATTTCACCGTTAAAGCGAGTACTCTCTTGCGCTAATATGAGCTCGTGCATGTATGTGAACTTCAATTGATTAGGGAACGATGAAGCGAGTCCAGTGAAGGGGAAATGAACCTCTTCCGGTTTGACGATGCCACCGAGAAGAACTCTCCCTTTCAGATGGGGTCCTAGCAGACGTGAGCACAGGTTAGTAGAACAAGGCACTCGAGGTACCGGGTCCAAGCCGCATTGCCAGAATGTTTGTCTGAAGCTTGTCAGATCACAGGGTACGTTGGGAGTGATAGCTTCACTTCGGCCAACTTGTCGAAGACTTCTTGGGACGGGCGCTTGCCATCCTCCTCTCGTGCAACAGCGTCGGGGAGTATGACCTCCTCACAGAACCGGCGAATAGCGGCTTGAAACTCGCGGTGCTTGTCCTGGAACCGAAACAGTCAGATAGGTCTGTGCTAATAGGCATGCAATCACCGTAAAAAAGGGACTGGAAAGGTGTGCCCAACTCGGCTCAGCGTATGGGACGCTGCTGAGACCTCCGACAGGGCGCGAAATAATCTGGGGCGACTCGCCGGATATTTTGCCGATCTGAAGGCGAGCATACTGCGGCCGGGCGAGGACCTCCTGTCGGTGAAGACCGTAGAAAGCCTCTGTCGCGTCTTTACCGGCTGTTCACACGTAAATCTCTGCTATACGGACAGTCGTTGTTGTGCGCACCAATTTCTGGTCCAAAAGTACACTGAGCCCGCCAGGATGCATGCGGGCGAAGTTGGAGAGGTCGAAGACCTAGAGGAAGTAAGAACCAGTGTTGCAGCGTTCCGAGTGCCGACCTTTGTGTCGATGATCACCCACTGGCAAGGGTTAGCAAGTCGTGGCCGCTGAAGAACTTGGAACTGTACCAGATCCCCCGGCGTACTGTGCGTCGCGACCTCTTCCCTCGAGAAACCATTTGTGGCCATCGCGGTAGCTAAGATGTGTTGGAATGTGATTATGTCCCTTGACACGTGCCAATCATGATGCATGATGCCTGCTCTTTGTTAAATGTTAGGCTCACAGTCTCTCACAGTGACAGCCCGGAAGAATCAATGGGCAAGCACGATGATCTCCGTAGGAAACACCTCAATTTGAATTTCCCACCTCATTTGATACGGACTGCTTCGAGTCTAGCTCTTTGGGAACTTGAACGATCTTCAGCGACGTCAAGTTCTCGACAACCGATGGGCAGATATATCTACTGGCGCTCTCGCCCCTCCTCAAACTCCGAGCGGATATCCATCTTGGAGTACTTAAAGCACAAGTCCAAGTCCTCGAGGTCAACTCGCAGCCATGTCTGGTCTCTCTGAAATCGTTTCTTTGGCTGCTCTAATCACCGATGCGGTTCAAACTGTCGTTCACGAGTACACCATTGCCAACGCGGAACTCCCCTCGCTCTCTTCGACCGCGACGGGTCCATTCGATTCACCGGAAACATCAACCGAAGCGTTAGTGAGGGCGATAAGAATCATTGAAGCGGCTTGCGCTCAGCTGAGCGCAACTGTTGCTCCACCCAACCATACCGTTCTCAACGTGCGTTCAAACCTCTCACTACTTCCCGTCTTAAGAGTGTTATCCTCAGAAATCATACGGCGTATGCATTTTAATTCTCCTCCGAAGACATCCTGAATAGTTTTCATAGCTGGAGGAGCCGATTTGCATGCTTGTTGTGACTGAGGCTCAAATCGCCGATCACCTCCTCGACCAACCCCAAGGACTCCATGTCGACGTGCTCGGGCAAAAAACTGGAATCGATTCGGGAAAGCTTGGGCGAATCCTTCGCCTGCTTGCAACAAATCACTGCTTTAGTGAAGGTCGTGTTTCCCATTCCCACTTGAATTACGCTCATGAACGTAGTCAAAGCTAACATTTTTGCCAATAATAGGCTCAGCATGAAACTTGTGAGCAGATACTCCAGGCATCTGACCTGTACTCAGCCTTATAGGTCTCGTCTGAGCCTATCGCCGCGAAAGTGGGCCATTTGTGAGTTTAATACGATCCTCCATGAATTATTCGATCCTGTTGCAGGACTGACGAGATTGGACGAGCTTGCGTTGCCTCCTTGAACGAGAACTTGAGGGACCCTGACACGACATCGTCATCCACACCTCAAGGAAGTGCATTTGTGCGCACCCACGGCTGCACTGTCTTTGACTACTACTCCCGGGTAAGGTGCTTGCAGGTTACTCGGCCTTTCTCGACTGAAACCGCCGTCTAGCCTGAGCAGAAAATGCGCTCCGACGTAAGCTTCACGCAGGTCGGATGTCATTTTGCTTAGCCCATATATCCAGCGCTTCAACCGGGCCATGATCGCGTGGGGCAATGCCACAGGCAAAGGCATGCTTCCCCAGATTTATCCTTGGGAATCCTTGCAGAAAGACACTGTTATTTGCGATGTCGGAGGTGGCAATGGACACGCATCTATCAACCTACTCAAGGCGTTCCCGCATCTTAAAATTATTGTTCAAGATCTTCCGGGCGTCGTTACACAAGGGCGAGAGGTTATAAAATTTCCGTTCTTTTTAACACAAGTTGATGACGTTCACAGTATCTTGAGAGCGAGGACCTGGACTTGGATTCGCAGCTCAAACAGAGGGTGGAATTCATTCCATTGGACTTCCTTCAAGAAAGTCCCGTCAGCAGTTGCGACATCTACTATGTCTGCGGCTCCATTTTTCCTTCCGCAGAGCTCTGAACGCAGCTTAGATTCGGCATGTGTTGCACGATTGGCCCGCCGCCGAGTGCAAAAAGATTCTCGACAACATCCGCAAAGTCGTGAAACCCACAAGCCGCGTCTTCATCCGTAAGTCGCTTTGTTTAGTGGATCTTTACTGATGTATGTACGTAGACGAGCTGGTCCTGCAACATATTGTTCCTGACGGTATCTCAGACGGCCAATTTGAGATGGTATTCTTTACTTCAAGTTGCTCGAAGCAACAGTCATGAATGACACAACAGGCGCCCCAACCATTACTTCCCAACTTCGGTGTGGGGCGGTTTAGGCTCTATGCCCAAGACATCAATATGATGGTGAACTTGCTGGCGTCCATTGCGATCCTCGCTGAATCTCTTTTACAGACTGCCCTCAATAGCCAGGAACGCACATTGCCGCAGTTTATCGAGTTTGGGTGCGTATCCTAGCTGATAATCAGCGGTACTCGGTACTCATGCTTTAATCCAGTGCCCAAAGTGGTTTCAAATTCGTAAAGCTGCACCATCGCGCTGAAGCTGGATTGATGGAATTCGTACCGACAGCCCCTGAGTAATTTTGTACCATTTTAGCTGCAGTTTTACATCGACGACAAGTTCATACGTTGACGTTCCCAACGTGCATTCCAGGGACCTCCGCATTACACAAACACGCCACTGCGACGACAAGAAGTATACATATGAAGTAGATAGAGCAAAAAATCCTAAAATTTACTTCTTAAATAGTCACTTCGGACACAACTTCTCCAATGTGGGCAATCTCCGAGTCCGTTTCGTCAGTATTCTTCTCTGGAACATTTTCCTTTTTGGCAGCTGCGTTAGCGAAACTGAATGAGGGTCGCACTGTCGAAGCCTGTAGCTTGGGAGCGGGAGCCGGCGCCAGTTTCGGAGATTTAGGTGATGTAGGAGGTGGTGTTCTGGTTCGGTTGGAAACAGTTCGCTCCGTCGCAGTTCGCGAGTTGGTTCTCGACATGGAAAACTTCTCCTTGATGCTTTCACGGTCCTTCTCCACCCGTTCGGCTACTTCCTTTTCACGGTTCGTAACATCCACAGGTCTGAGCAACAATTGAATACAAGTCGAGGAGAGTTTACAAGTGGGACTGACCTAGCGATACCGAAGGGACTCGGACGAGACCCAGTTGCTGAGGGTGTCGGGCCAATTTTGGGCGAGGAAAGAGGGCTAGGTGTTGCAGATGCAGTTGCCGGAACGAGGTAGGAGTTCAAGCTTACGCCGACTCAACTGAGGAGTCGGAGGAGTCGAGCTGTTCGCTGCAATGAATGATTAGAAGGGCGGATGACAGGAGACATGGTAAACGTACGAGAAACGCTATCCCGCGAAACTGGTTTGGGACGATTGGTGCGCCAATCGCCCTCCTCGACAACAGGCGGAGGAGGCATATCACTGCGGCCGCGCACACTACCAAATCGACTACCGCCGCTATTGTCTTCGGACGGTGGGGCGGCGGCAGGCTTGAATTTCGCGCCGATAGTCCAAACGTCATCCTTGTCAGCCGGGCTTTGACCATCGGGCGTCGTAAATTCAGAATTTTTCCGCCTGAAAGACGCTGTTTCCGTGTCGAGAGGGGCTGCGCGCGCTGGTGGTCGGTTTGCCCGCCAGTCGTTGGGGCCCTCGGTGGCAGAAGCAAATCGATCGGTCGAGGATGGCCCGTCAAAACGTCGGCGGGATGACTCTCTGGAGCCAACCGTAGGGAGCGGGCCGTCACGGCGCCATGGATTGTCGAACTTGGAGTCATCATCCCCTGGAAAGCCCGAACGTTCTTTGGCTTCGGCAAAATAAGATGCTAGCGAGCTCCGCTCAAAAAAATGACGCACGAGGTTCGGCCACACTGACCCGGACCGTTCGACCAGAGAAGCTCTGGATAAGAAGATTCTCAATCACGAAATGTTTGGAAATGATTTGAACCCACCGAGCCACTTTTTGCAAGAGCATCCTTCAAGGCCTCCAAATCCTCAAACTCGATGTAACCAAAGCCTTTGGGCTTGTCCTCCCGATCCTTGATGATCTTGACCGTCTTAATCTGGCAAAATATTTAGCATGAACAGGGAGCTCCCGGTGAATTCACCTTGTCTGACCCAAAAAAGTCGCCGAGCTCCTGGTCGGTGAGGTCAAAAGCCAAGTTGCCAATGAATGCGGTATAAGGGGGTTGGGTGGGCAGCGGAAGGTCTTCACGGGGAGGCCCAGATTGTCTATCCGCTGCAATCCAGTGAAAAAGAAGACGAGCTTTTAATACTGCTACGCACGTCGGGTAGACAAAAAATCGTCCCGTCGACCGTACCGGTCGTTATTGCCGCGTGCCTGGTCATCGTCGGTCCTGGGCGCAGCTGAAGAATATCGATGAGGCCGGAATACGCGGAATCAACACGGAAACAAACGGGCGCTGGGGAGGGAGTCCATTTCGTCTGCCCAGGAGCCCAGGGCTGGTGGAGTACAAGTAAGCAGTGGATGAGTCGGAGGACGGGGGCAAACGGACCACCGTCGCCGAGGAACTCGTTCAAGGGTATTTTTTTGGCACGTTTGGGGGCTAATAGGACTGCATGAGCGTCGAGACAGTGGGGTGAATGGGCACTGACGCATGGTGGAAAGGACTGCTATGTGACAGAGGTCACGCCAGTTTTCTTCTTTTTCGGCCATGGTGGGTCCCGGTGTTCACTCAATCCAGAGCTATAAGACAACAGTCAGGCCACTACCCTCAACAAGCCCAACAGTCAGGCCAACAACCTAAACAAGCAAATATCGGGACTCTGGTCGACTCGTCGTGGAAAATTAAATCTAAATGACGTGCCTGAGGAACAACCAGTTGACAGCCCACCTCAGTCGACCGGAAAGCGAAAAGTACGGTCGTCTAACGACCCTACCCAGAGCAAGCGACCGAAACTATCTGGCGGCGCGATACCCAAAGACTACACTCCTCCGACAGCTCGACTCGCAGATCTCGGTGGAATCGAAGGCTGCATCGAAAAACTGTTGGAGCTCGTCGCAATGCCTCTCTGTCATCCTGAAATCTACATCCACACCGGTGTACCACCTCCTCGTGGTGTTCTCCTTCATGGGCCTCCCGGATCAGGAAAAACCCTCCTGGCCAACGCCATCGCTGGGGTATATGCTCGCCGCTGTAGTCTAGCCCGCGCTAACGTCCCTCAGGAGCTAAGAGTTCCATTCATCAGCATCTCTGCGCCGTCTATAGTGTCCGGAATGTCCGGAGAGTCGGAGAAAACATTGCGCGACACGTTCGAGGAAGCAAGAGTGCGTCCTTTCTCTGGACTTGAGATTCCGCACTCATCCAGTTCAGCGTGTTGCTCCGTGTCTTTTATTTATCGACGAAATTGACGCCATTGCCCCAAAACGCGAAAGCGCTCAGCGAGAGATGGAACGACGTATTGTCGCTCAATTTCTCACTTGTATGGATGGTATGTGCGTGTCGACTGGCGTTTATCCCCAAGCGTTGATTGCCTTAGACATGTCCTGGGATAAAACCGACAACAAACCAGTCATCGTAATGGGGGCTACCAATCGCCCAGACTCGCTGGATGCTGCGCTACGACGAGCTGGCAGATTTGATCACGAAATAAGCATGGGCGTCCCTGACGAAGCTGCGCGCGCAAAGTGAGCAATTTTATCCTTGCTCACAAACTCTTCTCATCCATTGTCTTGAGGATCCTGCAAGTTTTATCTTCCAAATTGAAGCTTGCTGGCGATTTTGACTTTGCCGCCTTGGCCAAGGCTACTCCTGGATATGTCGGGGCAGATTTAGCAGCGTTAACAGGCGCCGCGGGTGTCATTGCTGTGAAGCGGATTTTCAAACTGTTATCTGATGGAACACTTGTTCTTCCTCCTGCGGACATAGATGAACCCATCACCATGGTCGAAGAATCGAATGACGCTGCTGCTCTGGCGCCGGTCTTCGATTTCACTTTCCCGATTGGGCCCTACGGCCAGCTCGATTGCACACTTCCTCAACGCATACCCGTCGCCACTGACTTCAGAACAACTTGCTCCGCTCCTCATCACTTCGGACGATTTTGTCGATGCCCTCAAACATGTACAACCCTCCGCACAGCGGGAAGGTTTCGCGAACCGTCCCTGATGTCACCTGGGCAGACATCGGCGCTCTGCATGAGACAAGGGATGCCCTTCAGATGGCCATTGTTCTCCCCCTTGCGCCGCCCGCTTTTATTTCGAAGCGTGGGGATTGCGGCCCCTTGTGGTGTGCTTCTTTGGGGTCCGCCTGGTTGCGGAAAAACGCTACTGGCCAAAGCTGTTGCGAACGAGAGCCAGGCGAATTTTATCAGCGTCAAGGGTCCAGAGCTGCTCAACAAGGTACTGGGAGTCGCGTCGCTTTCACATTGATGACTCAAGTTCTTCAGTATGTAGGCGAGAGTGAGCGAGCAGGTGCGTCCAAGTATTCGCCCGGGCGCGCGCGTCCTCTCCCTGTGTCATCTTCTTCGATGAGCTCGACGCACTTGTTCCCACGGCGCGACGATAGTTTGGTCTGTCTTGCCAGTCTCTGATCGAATTCCCCGCTCACGATATTCAGTCCGAATCATCCGCGCGTGTCGTGAATACACTTTTGACCGAGCTAGATGGACTAGATCCGCGCAAGAGCGTCTATGTCGTTGCAGCCACTAACCGTCCCGACATGATTGACCCAGCAATGGTGCGACCTGGGCGTCTCGACAAGCTGTTGTACGTCGACCTCCCCGGACCACGGGAACGCGCAGAGATAGTACGGACTCTGCTACGGGGGGTTCCAATTGCAGATGCAGTGGATATGGTGGAGCAGCTAGTGCACGACAAGTGTGACGGATACAGCGGTGCCGACCTCGCAGCACTCATCCGAGAGGCGGGTGTCAGCGCATTGAGGCGCACCTTGGGTCGACCAGAGGACATGGACAGCCAGGAAGTCTCGGTCACTGTTGGCCCAGCAGACTTTGCAGATGCAGTTGGAGAAAGTTGGGACCGAGTGTTAGTGTCGCTCAACGGCGGAAGTACGAGGCGTTGAGGGCCAAGTTTGCTGGATTACCGGTACGAGTTGGAAAAGACGAGGAGCACAAAAGAGTGGATAAATAGATTTCGGAGATGATGTTCGGCCGAAACTATAATAATTACGACAAGCCAAATTTCGAGTCAAGTCTTTCTTTCTTCCTGTTCCACAATGTGCCCCCACGAAAACGCCGACGCCTTGCCCACCCCGCGCTCTGAGATGGTCGAGGTTCCCCTCGCAACGGGAAAGCGCGGCACAAGCGCTCAGGTCAACGGCTTCAACGGCTATACAACCACAAACAGCCAGCAAACAAATCCTTATGCCCCTCGTCCCTCCGATTTCCTCTCCAACATCTCCAACTTCAACATTATCGAGAGCACTCTCCGAGGTCAGCCACCTGAATTCCTTCTTAACGATACTAATGCACTTTAGAGGGGGAGCAGTTCGCTAACGCCTTCTTTGACACCAAGACCAAAATCGCCATTGCCAAGGCGCTGGATGCTTTTGGTGTGGAATACATCGAGCTGACGTCGCCTGCTGCGTCGGAGCAGTCGCGTCTCGACTGCGAGGCAATCTGCAAGCTCGGTCTCAGGGCGAAAATCCTCACGCACATTCGATGCCACATGGACGATGCCCGTATCGCGGTCGAGACTGGTGTCGACGGCGTCGATGTTGTTATCGGAACGTCCTCATTCTTGCGTGAATTCTCGCATGGCAAGGACATGGCGTACATCACAAAGACCGCTATTGAGGTGATCAACTTTGTGAAATCAAAGGGCATCGAGGTCCGCTTCTCGTCTGAGGACTCGTTCCGATCTGACCTGGTGGATCTCCTCTCCATCTACCAAACGGTGGACAAGATCGGAGTACATCGCGTCGGGATCGCAGACACCGTGGGTTGCGCCAATCCGCGGCAGGTGTATGACCTCATTAGGACTCTGCGAGGCGTCGTCGGCTGTGATATCGAGGTCCATCTACACAATGATACCGGAATGGCAATCGCTAATGCATACACCGCCCTCGAGGCTGGCGCTACACACATCGATACTTGTTCGTCCTCTACCTCCTCTAACACCATTCCTTCTTATCCCACATCGCAGCCGTGCTCGGTATCGGCGAACGCGTCGGTATCACCCCGCTGGGCGGGTTGGTGGCCTGCTTGTATGCCGCCAACCCAGAATACGTCAAAAGCAAGTACAACTTGCCCATGCTGCGTGAGATTGAGAATCTCGTCGCTGAGGCCGTCGAAGTCAACATTCCTTTCATGAACCCCATTACGGGGTACTGTGCGTTCACGCACAAGGCTGGTATCCATGCCAAGGCGATCCTCAACAACCCCAGCACATACGAGATCCTCAAGCCAGAGGACTTTGGCTTGACGCGCTACGTGTCTATCGGGTGCGCGCTTCTTTACCAGTTGTCAAACACATGCTCATCGCCACTAGACACCGTTTGACGGGTTGGAATGCGGTCAAGTCCCGAGTGGAGCAGTTGAAGCTCAACATGACCGACGAGGAGATCAAGGACGCGACGGCCAAAATCAAGGAGCTTGCAGATGTTCGTACGCAGTCGATGGACGACGTCGACTCGCTGCTGCGTATATACCACTCTGGCATCCAGTCGGGAGAATTGGCGGTTGGACAGAAGGACGCCCTGGACCGTCTGCTGAGACGGCACCGGGAGGAGGCGCAGGGCCGGGAGTTGAGTCCGTCGCGAGAGCGCTGAAACAATGTAGACCAAAAGTATATTTTCGTCGGAAAATAGTAATGTAACAAAGTGTTGGCATCATAACCGTCACCGTCTACTCCACCATGCGCCTCTCCCTAATAGCCCTCGCTTTCGCCGCCGTCTCCGTCTCTGGGCAAGACATCGTATTCGACAGCGCCCACAATGCAACCCCAATAATCGGCACCTGGAGTACCGGTAGCCAGCATGTCGTCCCTGGTCCTGTCCGTCCATCTGGCCTTGACCCTCGCTACCGCCACTCACCGTTGCATTTCAGGGCTTTGCCAACCCCGCCCAAGAGTCTTTCACATATCCCAACACAACTGGGGTCGGCATCGCATTGTTTGTCCTCCTTCCGCCTTCTTTCCCACTCCACTCACCAGACCCTGCAGCTCTGACGATGGTTGGTACGAAGTTGCGCGGTATCGGTTTGCTTCAAACGGTGGGTCCTTTTCTCGGACGAGTCCAGCGGATGGATGACAGCCAGTAGCGTCAGAGCCTAACTGCATCATCGGGACGGTCGTGTGGGCCCATGGTCACTACAGCCTTCTCAACAACGGGTCGATTGTGCTTACTCCCATCGGCGACGGCTACCAGCAAGTGCAGGCGCCCTGTGCACCGACGTCCAACTTTATGCAAAACTACAACTTCACCGAGCTGTTTGTTTCGTGGCGCATCTTCTTGGACACGACCTTTGGGCCCAAGTTGCATCTCTTCCAGTTCGACGGTGCCCCGGTGGCCCCCATGTTCCGGCTGTCGCAGACTCCCAACATGCTGCCCAAGCAGAAGCTTCGCAACGTGACGGCCCAGGTGGTTCACCACCACCAGCGATGGCCTCGTCTCCACCGAGACCCTCGTTTCCCGCAAGGCCAAGCGCAGCGGAGCCGACAACCTTCAGCGGCCCGTTGGCGCTGTGAGCGGATTGCTGGTTATGGGATTACTTGCCGCCATTCTGTAAAGAAGTATGTACATACTCTCTGGACATTAGATTTATCGGATACCCCCGTCCATTCGTTTATAGGCTGTGTTTTACCGGTACATGCGCTAGTTTGTGTAGTTGCGAGAATAGTTGACTGGACGCGTCTTGATGTCACAGCCGTGACACTGACGCGTCGCCTCTTGCTCTCGTCCTCTTTCCTCCGTCCTCCTGGCTCTTTAAGCTCCAAAAACAAGTATGGGCTTCAATCCGTACAGCGATAACGGCGGTACCATTCTCGCGATCGCCGGCGCAACCTTCAGTGTGATTGCAGGCGACACCCGCCAGACGGAGGGCTTCAACATCCAGACCAGATATGCTCCAAAAGTGTTTCGTCTGTCCGTGGCTATTTCTTCCTTTTGCCATTTCTTATATTCATCGAGGACCGACAAAGCCGTGCTCGCAACCAATGGGTTCGCAGCGGATGGCAACATGTTTGTCAAGAAAGTCCGCCAGAGGCTCGAGGTCTGTCACCGTATGCGTCTCACACCCTTTACTGACTCGCACCCCAGTGGTATCGGCATGCTCACTCCAAAGACATGCCTATTCGTGCGATTGCTCGTCTCATTCAGACGATGCTTTACGCGCGTCGCTTTTTCCCATACTATGTGTATAACATCCTCGGCGGTATTGAAGAAGACGGTCGGTCTACTTTCCATTCTCGGCAAATCCTGTCTCACTCGTCAGGATCGGGTGCTGTCTACTCGTTCGACCCCTGTCGGCTCCTACGAGCGCGAAACGTGTCGTGCAGCAGGAGCAGCACAATCTCTTGTTCAGCCATTCCTAGACAACCAGGTCAGTACGCCCCGCCATTTACTCGCGTTGGTGCTGAATATCTGCTAGATTTACTTCAAGAACCAAACCCCGCCACCGGGAGAATCGTTCCCCGCCCATCTACCCCTTCCAACGGTTCTCCAGCTTGTTATTGACTCTTTCACGAGCGCAACGGAACGTCACATCGAGGTTCGTACCGATTTGGCCCGTTAGTCGTTGTTCAACACGTTCTGCAGGTCGGCGATGGGCTGGAGATGTACATTGTGGTTGCGAAAGGCTTCGATATGCAGGGACTGGATGGATTCCAGAATGTCGTGGAGATGGGAACGACGCCGGAGGGCGACAAGATGTTTGTCCTGCGTAGAAACCTCAAACGCGACTAGATGTATTCCTGAGCAAACCATTGAACACCGGATCAAACCAGGCTTTTTTTCTTCTGCCGTCCACCATGGCACTACCTCCGCCTCCGGGCTACTATGTCCCGGCCGTTCTCTTCTTCGACTCAAACGAGGAGCTGGATGTGCCGGCTCTCAAGGCCCATGTGCTTCGCCTCGCAGAGGTACCGGTGGTTCCGATTTGTCGTTGATTATCCAGGTCTTGATCTAGCTAGGGAGGCGTAACTGGTATTCTCGTGCAAGGTCAGTACTCGTCGCGTCACGGTGCTCCCGCTCAAAGCAGGGGGAAAAGGATCCAACGGTGAAGCGCAGCATCTCTCCCATGAGGAACGGAAAGCAGCGATTGCCTTGACCCGAACCACCCTTGACGATAACGGATTCAAAAATGTCCTGGTAATCGCCGGCACCGGTGCACAGTCGACCCGTGAAACTAAAAAGGTGATAGATACCCTTGCAAGATTTCTGTATGCTCATCGTCCTAGCTGTGCGTCGATGCGAACGAAGCCGGCGCATCGCATGTTCTGGTCCTGACTCCCTCCACCTGGCCGCCTCAAATGAGCGTTGACAACAGTCCTTCGTTTTCATCGAGAGGTTCGGCGCATGCTCTGAGAATTCATTCTGCGCGTACTAAAACGAGAACAGGTCGCAGACGCATCTCCGTTGCCGTACATGATCTACAACTTCCCGGTCGTTACAGCTGGCATCGACCTGGACTCTGACACAATCGCAGCACTCGCCCAACACCCGAACATCGTTGGGGTCAAGCTCTCGTGCGGGCAGATCGGTTCGTCTCGCCGACAGTTTAGATAGCATTCCGTTCATCTTTCACAGGCAAGCTCCATCGCCTTGCCTCGACCTTTTCCACCAGCGAGTTTGCGGTGTTTTCCGGCCGCTCGGACTTTTTTCTCACTGGGATGCTCTGCGGAAGTGCAGGTGTTATCGGTGCGACTGTCAACGTCCTGCCCAAGCTGCACGGTCGCCTGCTCAGGCTGCACCGCGAAGGCAAGTTGTCGGAAGCCCTGGAGCTTCAAGCGAAGCTGGGACACGCCGACTGGGCAATCCAGAAACTCGGTGGCATATCGGGCGTCAAAGCTGTCGTGTCCAAGAATTTTGGGTACGGCAAGCCCAACGTACGCGGACCGCTCAAGCCTGTAACGGTCGAGTCTCTGCTCGATAACAAGCATGCCAAGACGCTGGAGGAACTTATCGCAGTCGAAAAGTCGCTTTAAAGTGTATTATAGCGTCCGAAAAACAATACGATGAGTGTAGATTATGGAATATACAGCGCGCGAATCAAATATTCAGATTCAGTCACCGAATCTATAAAGAGGGCATGAGCAAGAAGCTAAGGAAATATGGTGGAAGAATACCTATCGGGCAACAAGACCGGGGCAATGAGACTCCAGATATACAACACGATACAAATCCAACTGGACACAACACGCATCCACATTGCGACTTCCGAACGGCCAATGTAGATATTGTTGGGATCTGGCGAGCTGGAGATGTCGGATACCACATTCCTACACGAATCGTCAAATTGCATCGGGACGGGGGTGAATATATACTTACCAGTCGTTCAGCAGCATCGCAACGTACATGGCGGCGATCGCGAAGATGACGTGGAACCACGAATACTTGGGCTGTGGTGAGACTTGCCGAGGTAGGAGCAAAACGAAATCTTACATTGTAGCGCGTCCCGGAACGTTCGTCGTCGCGCGTCTCGCTGTCAACTTCATCCTCGTCATCAGATTCTTCTTCGTGAAGAGCCGATTCGGGAATTGCGCTGCGAAGAGACGTGAATACCAAGAAACGAGATTACGGGTGACATACCCGGCTTCTACTGCTGCGAGGAGTGCTTGATAACGAGGAGAGTCGGTCTTCGACGGTTGTGTATTAACGACACCGAGCTCTGCGTGTCCGTCATCTTCGGGAAGCTGAATGGCGCCGCCGCGTTTGCCATTCCGGACAAGAGCGCGACTCTGAGTGGCTGCTCTCGTTGTGGAGTAGGCAATGGCGAGGAAAGTGAATATAGCCCCGAGAACGGCAGCTGTGGTCCGGGCGGTGCTCTCACTGCTGCGGAGAGGGTTGCACTTGTTGGACTCGTGGGTGTGGTTCGAAACCGCAGACACGATGAGGTAGGTACAGTACGCGCCGACCATTCCAGATTGGGCTAGACCGGAGCGGGGATTACGGTCCTGAACAGTCGGGTTGATTGCGAGCAGGGTTATGATGATGGCCCATGTAAGATTGAACGCAATGAAGAAGCGGTTGAGGGTACAGCCTGAGCCGGCAAAATATCCGAACATAAGGCCAGTCATGGTGATGGTGAAGATGTACATGGCAGCAGTTGAGCCGATGAGAATGAACTGCCAGAGGGATGAAGAGTCATTCTCCCAGTTCTCGATACAGGTTTCCGTCCATGTATGCGCAAAATCCACGAGAAGCACGAGGCCGAGGAGGATGAACACCGTTGCGCCGATCAGGGCTACATAGTTTCCCCAAAAGATGAAGAACTCGTTCGGGATTAAGAAAGATACGATGACCAGGACGATCCAGAGGAGAACCTTCGGACCCCACCAGCTGTCAAGTTAAGCGTTATTGACGGACCACACGAATGCCGACGGGACGGACCCATTTTGAATGGCAGCTCGTTTGTCCCGCGTATCCTTAACGCCGATGAGCGAAAGGCTCAGAATGGTATGGAAGAGGGTGAGTGCGAAGCATATGCGGTGTACCTAGGGATGCTCGGTTGGGATTCAGGAAAAGTGCATTGAAACGGACCGCAAAAACTCCATAGCATTTGTCGTTGGCACATTCCATCTTGATATAATCGTAACTCCACTTGCGGATGAGTTCTATGACCATTTGCGTCTTCATTATCCATGCTAGGATTGAATTGAGGGAGAAAATTATCTGAAACAGAGTGAGACGGGTGGGAGAAGGGAGTTTGGCGCACCGCGAAGCCAACACGGGTCGCAATCGAAGAGTTACAGTTGCACGACTTGAAGAACATCGAAGCTGCGGATGGTCCGAGTCAGCATGCGCGTCTCGGAACGAGGCAGAGTGGTGCCGAACCCGCTGTCGAGGTGAAGCAGAACGCAACGCCAGCGAAGCATGATGTCGCCACGGTACCCAATCCGCCGGAGCCAATGGTAAGGCAAGGAAAGCAGAAGACCCATGTTGTACCCCGCAAGCCTGATAGCACTTTATAGTCGACTTTACGTTTGCAAGGGATTGTCGGGGCTTGTAGTAGAAGTTCCCGTTGCCCGTCACGCGCACTTGTCACCCGGCCTACCACTTTGGGGTTCTTGCCACCACAGGAACCCAATTGCCTGACCACAGGAACCCAATTGCCTGAATATGTCTCTCGGTCTACCATGCATAAATACAACCGTACCGGTCTCTTCCACCCAAGACCCTGATGCGCGTCGCTTTTTCCCTCTGCCTCCTGCTCCCTCTCGTCTCGGCTGTCACTGCCCCCATTCCACTGGCCGCTGGCAGGTAACAAGTCTCTCAAGAGTCTCCAAGCAAGTCTTGAACGTCTTCAAAGTGCGGCAGAGGTCTCTGGCAATCTACTTTCCCTGTCCATCGAACAAGACCGGTGGCTGGACTGGAGTGGGAACACCTCCGTCAACTCTTACTTTCTCAATGTCCTCACCAATATCGTGTCTATCACTGGAACTAGCCCCACCATCCGAATAGGTCCCATTTTTTTTACTTGCACTTTACCTCGGGGAATCTCAATCATACATTCAGGTGCGGACAGCGAAGACCACACCAATTTCAATCCCAGTGTCCTTGTCCAGGTGTGTGGTAGGAATGATCCGTTCAGTCTGCAGTGAAGCTGAACTGGTGGAAGCAACAATTTCCGCCTCCTACCACAACTGTGCCTTATCCCGAGGCGTCAACTGTCGTTGCGGGCCCTGGCTTTTACCAAGTACGGATTTCGAAGCCAGCCATGCTTTAAACTCGCTGACAGGATTAACCAGGCTGCGAAATTTCTCCCTCGCGGTCAGCATCCCCCACCTATTCAATCCTTGTGCTCACTTGATTCCCTCTCTCCATGTCCCGTCATCTCCCCCTTCCAACTGTCCCCAAATCGAACACTGTAACAATACAGGCACACGCGTCATATGGGGCATCAACTTTGGTGGAAAGAACCTCACTGCGACCTTCCTCGAGACGCAGGCGGTCATTACTGCCTTCCAATCCTCGGCCATGCAGGCTTCCGGCGTAATCCTAGATTCCCTGGAGTACGCTCTGGTGCCGGCTATTTTCTTTTCGAAATGCTTCAATGGTGAACAGGCTTGGGAACGAGGCCGATTTGTATCGAAATAACGGCCTTCGAACATCATCGTATGGTATCTCTCAGTGGACACCGGAGTATGAAGTGTTTCTTGACTATCCCCTCCTTTGTTCACAGTCCCCAGATGGATCACATTCGCCACCAACTTGACAAAAACCGCGAATCTTGCCAACTCGGATGTCAAGCTCTGGGGTTGTGCCTTTGCTGGTTCTTCTCACTCCTCGACGGACTTTAGCCCTCAGGGCGCTTTCGCCAATGGACTTCTCACATCACAACCGGGTGCTTTTATTGCGACAATTTCCCAGCACCATTATTCGTGCGCCATGCTTGCTGTTGGATGAGCGGCTGGCTGATCGTATAACAGCGGGTCCTTCTGCAGTGGTAGTGAGGGTCTACTTCAAGACCTCATGACGAAAGCAACGATCCGCTCCAACTTGACCAGTTTTACTCCTGATATTCAAGCCACCAAGGCTCAAGGTCTTGATTACGTCTTTGGAGAAACCAATTCCTACTCTTGCCATGTACGAGCGAGCTGTGGGTTCCGATAAACTGATGCTTAGCTCCCAAAGGGCGCACCCGGCGTTTCAAACACGGCTGGTGCAGCCTTGTGGACGGTAAGCTTCCAGTTACCGTTCCTGTGGACATTTGAGTTACTCGTCCTAGCTGGATTATGCACTCTTCGCGTAAGGAAGTCCCTAATTTTCCTAGTTGGAATATCATTCAAATGTACAGATCTCAAATTGGCGCTTCGAAGGTCTTCTTCCACGAAGGAATTGGTTATAAATATAACTTGGTGCGAGACACCACCGTGGTCGATGCACCCTGATCTCCCATTAGATCCAACCCGCAGTCCTGACAAGGTCGACGCTTGACGGTTCAACGCTCTCCACACCCCAGCAGCCTCACATCCAGCCACAGTACTATGCCGCAATAATCATCGCTGAGGTGGGATGTACGCCAACAGTGATTCCTTTCTCACTTTATTTAGGCCATCGGGGACAGCGGGGACACACAGGCACTGGAATTGAGCATAAATGATACTCGGATCTCGGGCTATGGCTTTTATGAAGGAGGCGTCTTGAAGAGAGCCGTGTTGATCAACTCCTTGTCCTTCAGCTCGGGAACTAGAACAAGCACCCATGTTGACCTGGCCTTCACCGGAACAGGAACCCAGCCGACCTCGTTCACCATCAAGCGTCTCCTCATCAAGTGCGCAGTTGTCCGACTATTCTTTATAAAGCTCACCGCAGTAGCCATGCGAACGACACCTCTGGCCTGACTTGGGGCGGTCAAACATACGAGACAAGTAATGGTCTCGTCGGAGGGACAGCGACCACGGAGACAGGGACTGTTGCTGTTGGGATCGACCTTCCAGCAACCCAGGCGATTCTCGTTTCTTTTACATGACAGACTACGTTTATGTTGTGTTACGCCACTAATGACCAGTGAAGACATCTGCGTTCTTTCTACTCCTTTAAAATGCGTGTTGATTCACGTCAACGAGGTTTCAGAGGCTTTCTACTTTGACAGAGAGAGAGAGATTTACAGCGTTCGCGACTTTGATCTATTTGACGATTTTCAGTCCCCTCAGATGGTAGCATATGAAGGTAGAGCGCGAATCTACTAGTACGCGCCACTCCGTTGAACTTGCGACGAGCATACCGCGAAGGATATTGGCCATTTAGCGGCGACCGAGGATGTGAACCCGTCACCCGTGTCTAAATAGTGCTTCGAAATCATCAGGAAGCTGGGATGAGCCATGGTCCCGACGTTGATCGTGCTGTACTGCGAGCCGGAATCGAGTTGCCTTGACCAATCGAATCGCGTACAAGCTTGAACACACAGGCCACAAAATGAATTCTTTGAACCCAGTAGACGTGGGCCTCCAAAAACGCGTCCTATGGACTTTCCGCTACGGTGCCGTTCTTCGTGTCCAACAAGCACTGCCAGTGATAATCGAGGTCGATGTCGATGAACAGATCAAGACTGCTCTGCCGAGAAGAGTCAGCATTAAGTCTCTGGGCGATCTAAGAGATGCCTCTGTCCGGCGGGCATGAGACGATTGCGTCCGAGGAGCAAGCCTAGCACGAGTCCATTGCAAGCGGGCATCTGCACCAGCACAAAGAAGCAAAAGAGCTTGTGCTTCGCCTTTTTTCTCAGAAGAAAATTGCGGATTTTCGATATCCACGTTTCCTCCCGCAACAGCACCGAGTTTGCAGGCTACATGGCGTGCTAAATTGGCCAGTCTATCGACGGCAAGATCGAGGCGAAGCGCAGTCGTGTTTGCAGTATGATGTGCCTAACGCACGTCGCTATCTGTGTGCTCTTCTCCACTATCAGAAGTGTCCTCTGAACTGGAATCCTCCTCTTCTGCCGAACTCTCTTCCTGTCCCTCGTCTCCTCGTAGAATTTGTCTAGGTTTGTCCATTGAGGCTTGGCTGGCGCCCCAGGAGATCCGGGCGAGAGTACAACAGTGGGTGTCATACCCCTCGAATGCGACGGAGCAGAAACAGAAGAGCTGAATGTGGGCAACGGTGGAGGCACAGGTCTGTCATCTTCCGTGTCTCGCAGCGACGATTCCACGCCTCCTTCTAGCCAGTCAGGCAGATGGGAATCGCCATGCATCGGTTTGTGCGTTATCAATCCCAAAGAACCGAGAGCCATATTAGAATCTGGGCGTATCAGTAAGAGCCACCTGAACCGAGAAAACAACACACCTCCATCATCAGTGGTATCTACAACTGCGATTTTGCCCTGAAACAAAATTACGCGCGCCTGCTCTCTACGTAATATAACGCCGCCACGACTCTCGAGTGTGGGATCCTTCGCCATCACAGCCTCTGGGAGTCCGAGTCCAGAAAGTAGGCTGACCATCATTCGTGTACGGTCGCGTACGTCGTAGTTGAGATCATATTTGGCAAGAGAAAACACATAGCCAGCAACAAGCGACAGCCGCTCGTCAGTGGGACACAGAACGAGCAGTTTGGCCGCGAGAGTGACGATTTGAAGCTTCACGAACGGAAGTTCAACAGCAAATCCCTTTGCACATTTTCGTAGGAGATCAGGTGCCCACTCGACGATACCCGATAAACTAGCACTGGGTTCGTTGGACTCCGAGTACTGTCCCACAAGCCAGATTACGCAGGCGCGCGCTTGAGCGTGCCGAATGTCATCGATTCGGCAGGCGAGATTAGATATTATTGTTAGTGGGGATTGTGGTGGGGCTCGAGGCGACGGTCGAAAACGATGAAGATGCTGAGATGGATAGTTGAGATTGCACAAGATGTTTGAGGACCATGACCGCACTGCTGACCACCGCATCTGTGCGCATATTAAAGGATGGTTGGTGGATGTGAAAAAAGCTCGCCTCGTTGATTCTTGAGCATGGTAATTAGCGCAGTCAGGCATTGTGGCGTGCAGTCTGGATTCGTGCGCGCACACTTTCCCACTGCGCGAATAGCCTCCGCAGCGACCTCATCATCCGGGTCATCGGCATAGTCCTAACTAACTTGTCAAATGGCTCGGACCGGCTAGGAAGAGGCGACGAACAATGAATTCTCGCAGAACAGCTTGATACGTGTCTTGATTTGCCACGAGTAAGAGAAGATTGAGCTTGTCCTGCTTAACCTGCCGGAGATCGTCGCTGCGAAGCAAAAACTGAGTGTAATGGTGAGCGAAGAGAGCCTAGAAAGTTCGGTCAGTGCGTCGAGAATAAATGCAGCCAGCCACTACCGGTTTAACGCGAGCGATGGCTAGGATATACGCAAGCACCACACGTTCAACTTCCTTCGAGGTGTGTAACAGTCGAAGAAGCGGCTGCACTACCCGTGAGTGATAAGACGGCGGGGCGGCGTAATAGACCGCGCGCGCGACAGCCAGTACTACCTGGTACAAACTATGAACTTTGGGCCAGACAAGAAAAGCCATACTCACTGCGGGATTTCGACTTTGGAACAATGGCTCCGCAGAGGAGAGGAGGAACTTGATATCAGAATCGACGTCGTCCTCGGTCGGTCGCGACAGCATCGTGCGCGCATAGCGTAACAGGAGGTTGAGGACATTGATCTGACCCCACTCATCCACATCAACGAGCATTCGACAAAGTCGGCGGAATTGTTGGTGAAGCATATCTAGTCGGGTGGGACAGACCGCCTCGAATGCGACTGCGACGCTGCCGATTGACAACGGTGAACGGTCGCGGAGGAGCGTGGAGATAATTTCGATCAAGGCCGGGAGATGTGAAGAGTCCAGTCTGCTAGGATGTTGAGAGATTATAGACGAGCGAAGATGATGCGCCCACTCGTAACATTTAGGAATGGCCAGTGCCGCCGCCTTGCGTACATAGGGACTCATGTCCGCCGCACACTTCTTTATTGCGAGGACGACGATGCTGCCAATCATAGGGACCTTGATGCCGCTGAGAACACGCAGCGCCATGGCGCGAATAAGAGGGTTGGCATCCGTCAAGTCTTTCTGGAAGGTGTTTATGGACAAAAGAGCAAGGTCGGGTTCTTGCTCCGCATAACGCAATAGATAGATGTACACCAGTTTGCGGATTTCAAGGTTCTGGGAAGCGACATTTTTGACAACTTGGGCGAAATACTCGGAGACATTGCGGCCCTTGGATATAAGCTGCGAAGGGTTGAGCATTTTGGAATGAGAACAGCAGCAATGGCGGACCGCAATCAAGCGCTTCATCGCGTCCAACTTTTCTCTGTCGCTGGAAGAGTCGAGTTGCTTGCGGATGTTCTTTCCCTTGTCGTCGGGTTCGAGGTACAGCGACGATCCCCGCGTGATGGCCAGCTCGCGGGTGTGTTCCGAGAAGGATTCTTGCAGGCGCATTCCCAGTCGAGACGCATTTTCCGAGATGCTGTTGAGATACAAAGCAGACATTGTGACATGACGTGCCACTCTTGTTGCTTTCGACCACCACCCAACACACTTCCTCCAGGTTCCGCGTCCGTTCAGGTTCCTCCCCCATACTATCATGATCCCAATAACCGTCTTCACTGGCTATCTCGGCGCTGGCAAAACCTCAATCATCCTCTCCCTCCTTCCCAAACTAGACAACGTCGTTCTACTCAAAAACGAGTTTGGAGACATCGAAGTAGATAGCCAGCTGGCAAAACAATCTAGTCTGGCGGCTGTGAGCGAGATCCTGAATGGATGCATGTATGTAGTACGCGGCGATCTCAGTGGCTCTTAAACCGCGCCTCAGGTGCTGTGTTCTTGTCGGACAGATGGAGACCGCGTTGCTCGAAATCCGCGGTCAGCGGGCTTTTTTGAAATACCCACTCGAGCTCACTCTGGCTCCACAGAAAAGTACCATCCTAACCGTATAATCATCGAATGCTCGTACGTCGGTGGAACTGCGTGAAATGCCACGCTCTCAACGCTGAAGCAATAGCGGTTCTGCCTTTCCCGCGACCCTGGCTTTTCAAATCCGCGAATTGGAACGAAGGACCGACGGAGACCTCAAACTGGACGCCATCGTGACTGTCATAGACGCAGAGAACTTCACTGGCTACGAAGACACATCACCAACAGTGAGCAGTGCCCGATGTATCGTCCCAACTTGACATCGCTAGGCCAGAATGCAAGCATCATACACCGACATTATCCTCATAGTGAGTCCTTGTCTGTGACTCTCTCAAAAAAAAAATCAACTACTTCAGAATAAATGGGAACATGTCGACGAACGCACCCTTGACGGCGTTTTGGACTCATTATATACTCTTAATGAGTTGACGCCCAAGATCCGATGCATTGGACGCTACGTGGATCCAGAGCTGATATTCGGGCTGGAATCCAAATTGTTTGCGGAACCTCCAACCATCGCTCCGACTCACAACGACGAGGTGGAGACCCTCACACTGTACACCGGAAAATCCCTCCACAGACCTCACGACGACGACCACAAACATGCACACGATGTGTACGGCCAGGACGATACCGAGGAAGGACCAGACAGCATCGACGAGCATGTATTGAGTGACGCGCTCAATAATGTTTCCAAGGAGTATGTCTGGCGAATTAAAGGATTCGTGCGTTTGACTGGGAAAGGGCTGTATATTTTGAACTGGGCATTTGGGCGATACGATTTGGTTCTGTTGGAAGATGATAATGGGGAGAAGGGTGCGCTGACCGTCACGGTCATGGGGGAGAGGGGAGAAGTTAGACGGCACATCGGACCTTTTGGACGCCTTCTTGGTGTTGAGTTGAAAGGATAGAGAATAGACTCATTTGCAACTGTCAACGCCGACATACAGCGAGCGCTAGACCTCCGACCGTCAACAGGCCCTGATATTTCTCCACTGCTGATCTTATTTTATGATTACATAGGTACCCTGTCTGTTGTTTCTCTCCTACTACTACGCTTGCTTGCCGAGCTCGCACACTCCGCTCGTTTAATTCGACTGCCCCCGTTGAGATGACCGTCACGACGACGCAATGGACACCACCCCCTGGCCGCCTTGGAAACCTCACGAAATCGCAAGAAGCCGCCCTCGCCACGGTCAGAAGTGAGCTCCACGCGACGGGAGCTTTCGTCGAGGCTCGCCACGATGATGCTACCCTATTGAGGTGCGCCAATGTCCTCTGTTCCTGGAGTTCGGTCTCATACGCCTCCTTAGATTCCTGCGTGCACGCAAATTTGATGTCGCCAAAGCGAAGGCGATGCTAGTCGCCGCCGAGAAATGGAGAAAGGACTTCGGAGTTGATGAGCTCGTGTCGTAAGTTTCGATTTATCTAATCTCTCCGTTTTCGTTGGTTTATGCTGCCAGCAGCAACTTCACTTTCCCCGAGTTGGCCGAGGTCGACAAGTATTATCCACAATTCTACCATGGCATGGACAAAGTGAGAGCCTCGCACTCTTGACACTACATACTGACTTGACTCGTAACAGTCTGGTCGACCTGTGTACATTGAGCGTCTTGGCGCCCTCAATGTGAACGCCATCTATGCGTGCACGACTCAAGAGCGTTTGCTGCAGCATCTGGTCGTGGAATACGAATCAGTGAGAAACGCGACTGACGACTGAGAAATCCAATCGTTGACTGTGCAAAGTTCTTGACTTCCCGGCTGCCCGCCTGCTCCGCTGCTATTGGCCACGATGTGGAAACGTCCCTCACCATCCTCGATCTCGGAGGTGTCTCCCTCTCAAACTTCATCCGCGTCAAGGTAGCTCTCCCCAGTTTCATCCGCATCCAACTCAACCGTGTTCGAGGCTTATGTCGCAGCAGCAACCTCCATCGGCCAGAACTACTATCCAGAGGTTTTGGGAGCATTCTACATCATCAACGCACCATGGGCTTTCACAGCTATCTGGGCGGTCATAAAGAAGTGGCTGGACGAAGTCACCGCTTCCAAGGTGCACATAGTCGGAGGGCCGAGCTCATACCGCCAACTACTTTTGGAGCAGATCCCCGCGGTGGCGTTGCCGAAAGAGCTTGGGGGCGAATGTGTATGCGAAGGGGGCTGCTCGATGAGCGACATGGGTCCATGGAATCCACGCGGAAGAAACTGCAGTCCAACAGCAAGCGCACTGGCGGAGAAGATGCTCGACACGGTGATGGTTGAACATGCCGCGACTGGGGAGCTCTTGTCGACCTGAACCCTCTGGCAGCATAATATACGGATAATGTAGTTTGATACCATTATTGGCTTTAGCTCGCGTGGCTCGCGTGACATTTGTGCTTGTCATGACGGGCATACGCGCCCAAATTCTTCACATCCTCCCCGCTCGACATGCGCTCTTCCAAGTCCGCGTAACGATATCTCAGCTAGCGAGCGTTCCGCTCGTCCACGGCGAATTCGGTGTCCGGTGGAAGTTCAAGAACACGCACAAGGTCAAGGGAAAAGACAAGGCCACTGGCAAGCTCGCAGAAACAGAACACGAGCATGAACACGACGGAGATGGCGATAGCTTTGGCAGCGCAGAGACCAGCGCCGAGGAACCCCACGCGTCGTCTTCCAGCGTGTTACCCACCGAAGATGCTCAGACCAGCGTCTCAGCTCGTGGACAGACCCAATGGCTTCCTCTTCGAGAACACTCGGTCACCTGGGAGCATCCACTGGCCACCGTCGTCCAGATGTCGATTGAGCGGGACACGCACCGTCTCCTCCCTCATCACTTGAAGCTCACGGTCATGCAGAGAGTCATTGCTCATGACCCGGATGCCCCTCACAATCCGCGTCTCGGAGTTGTTGAACTGGACCTGGCCGAGTACGCTGATAGTGTCCCATTGCCCCCCGGTGGCCAATCCAAGGGCGTCGTCACTAGGCGCTATCTGCTTCGAGATTCCAAGACCAATGCCACGCTCCGCCTCTCCATTCGTGTCGATCCCGTCAACACGAGCGTCCTATACATCGCCCCGCCTCTCCCCAACGGAGAGATTCTGGCTGGAGTTGCGACCTTGCTGACGACACACGATGATGTCTATCGAACTCGGCCGCGTGCACTAGACCTGTACGCTCCGGTGGACAGTCCTCCCTCGTCCTCAAGTAAGAGCTCCTTCAAAAGCAAAGCAAGCTCCGTTCCGGAACAGTCCTTCGATCTTCGCGTGCTCCCGCGCGCATATGGACCCCGCCCAACAGAGTCTCTCATTGAGGCCCTGTTTAATCCAGCGCCCGTTCGGGAAGAGCATCTCCTCAGTCCATTCACAAAGTTGGTCAGGGCCGACTCTTCTTCCATTTCGTTTACCCCAAGCACGACAAGCTCCTCCTCGCGCCCGAGTACATCCACATCGTCTGGCGGTTTAGCGCCGAGTAGTCGCGTGAGCGGCCATCGCCATTCACCGAGTTTGACCCCGAGCATCAGTCCTAGTGTCGGCAGCACACAAACGACCACCAGCTCGGATGGTCGCCCTCACCATTGGTGGCAGCGGCCCGGTACAGTTGCTGCATAGATTCTAAAATGCTGTCCAGCCAGAGCTGGCTCGTTCACGACTACGTTATCGTATATTTACTTGTAATTGTAAGTATCATGTCTGATAAGATAGTACCTTTCCCACGCCTTGTGCACATCGGTGCTGTGTTCCTTTTCAGGCCCCTCTGTCTTCAACATGCAACATCTGCGAACGCAAGTGCTCACAGTAGCCCCTGCTTCCACCAAAATACGCGTCGCCCTCATGTCCACTGCCATCTGCGACGCGCTCGGTGGGCCAGCCGAGTTCCGTCCCCGGTTCTCATTCGACTTCGTCTCCAGCATGATTCCAAACGAAAACTTTGGTTTGGGCCCCGGCGTCTGGACGGACGATACATCTATGACGCTCGCACTTGCCCGTTCGATCGCCACCTTGCGCGAAGGAGACACTATTGGTGGCTTTGACGAAGCAGACCAGCTCGACGCCTACTACCGGTGGTGGAAAGAAGGAGAACTCAGTGCTATCAACCAATGTTTTGACATCGGCAACACAATCCACAGCGCGCTCAACTTCTACCACAGCGCCTTGATTGCCAATGGAGGCAACGGGCCTCGCCACAGAGGTCCCTTGCGAAAGATCGGAGAAGCTCTCTCTCCAGGAGCAAGCGCCGCGAAACAGAAGCAACAAGAAAAGCAGAGAGAAGCTGCAGCTACCGCTTTGGCGCTAATCAAGGACGATCTCAGTGGCTCGGTTTTTGGGGGGAACGGCTCCTTGATGCGCTTATTACCTGTGGGACTCGCGTACTACCGACGTCCACATGAAGTGAAAGAATTTGCATCGAGGAGCAGCGCAGTCACGCATCCGAATGTCGTCTGCAAGGAAGCCTGCGAAGTTTGGGCCGCCTTGATCGCCAGGGTGGTATACTGCGCCTCGGAGTCGACGCGATTAACCAAGCTGGACGTGCTCCATTATTTTGCAAGCTATCCGTACCAGACTCCGGCTCTAAGAACAGCACTTGGAGCAGAGCAGCCGTTCTCGGCGGGGAACACGGACGAAGTAGCGATGGAAGCCCACTACACCAAACACCATCCCGTGCTGAGGCTTGCTGTGGAGACGGCTACAGCCTCGAGCTCGTCGTCATCGGTTGATCTAGCAGAACGTATCTTGGCCCTCCTCCCGCAAGCAGCTGCCCTTCGCAGTTCCGGATATGTTGTTCACACAATAACGGCCGCGCTCTACGCTTTCCTGGTCACAACCACATTCGAAGATGGCGCTTTGCTCATCGCAAACACGGGCGATGATGCTGATACGTGTGCAGCGGTGTTTGGTGGACTTGCAGGTGTCTGGTACGGAGAAGAGAACGGCGCATTTTGGACGGAGCGGGTTCGAGGATGGCACCGCGATCTTGTGAAGAAAAATGTAATTGAGGAAATTGGAGAGGAACTCGTAGCTTTTACCAAATGATACTTTGACGTTGTCTGCAGACTAACTTGTCTCCCGCACTTTCAAGTTGGCCCGGATGCCTTGTGAAAATTGCCACGGTTAGACCGGCTGATCCGAATTTTACTTTCCAACCGCAACCTCGCTGTTCTGCTCACCACTAACTTAGCAAGGACGGCCTCCCGGTTCTCTCAACGGCTACTTAATTGACATGGCCTTCAAGCGGCAGCGCCCAACGCCACTAGTAACTTATGACAATCTGTCGACGGCCCAAAGCTCTGAATTCCGACGTTGTATTCGGTGCCTGGCTCATGCACATTTTTTCTCTATCCCAAGACAGCCTTGCAGACCTGCAGTGGAGCTCAAATGCGAATATTGCTTGAACTAATCGGCTCTAGACGCCACTGGCTTGCAGCTGCCCATCCACCCGTGATCTGTCGGCGAAAGAGTGACTGTTTACATCTCGGTTCTGTCTAAATCACGCCAAGCCTTCCCCACCTTCTTTCCGTCTCCCGAAATCTCTTGCCAGTGGGCGCTTTGCTGCGCTCATGTCGAATCCACCAGCCCCACGTCCGGGTTACCATGGTGTGCCTGGTTCTTCTGGCTCGCCAGCTCTTTCCTCGGGTTTCAACCCACCACAACAAGGATATCCTCAGTCCCCCAGTCGCAAATCTTCTTTTAATTCAACGATATCCTCGGGCTCTTACGGCCCACAGGCTTCGCTCATGCGTAAACCTGCGGTACAAAGTGGTGCTCTCAGCGAGGAAAGTAGATACATGCTCGCTGGTGATGGAGGGCGAAATTCAAGCCGGCCTCCGTCGCTGAAACCATCCCTATCTGAAAAAGTGCGTGACCCTTCTATGCGTGTTGGCTCGTCGATAATCTCGTGCAGTATCACCTTGCCGCGGATCCCGCAGCCTGGGGCTCGGACATCTCACACGCTGAGGCGGATGATGCTCTTCACGACCCACGACGTGATTACGCCTCCCATAACGTTTTCACTGCTCGAGGCGTTCAGAATGTGGGGTGTATTCTCTTGATCTGCTGTTTAATTGTCGGACTCTTGTGCGTGTCGGGCCTCAGTTCAACATCCAGCTCAAGTTTTTTGCAGCATTGGCTACCCCGTTAGCTACCACTTCACTCATCCCGTCAAAATCGATGACCTTCACGTCAATGCGACCGGCCAAGTGCCAAAGATGAACGGAAATTGGGGACTTATTGATCAAGATACTCCGCATGTCGGTTCTAGACAAATCCACTGCGGTCCGACGCTCACCTCCGCCTTGTTCAGGAATTCTACAAGATTTACGGTTACCACGATCCTTCAGACACGCTGCAACTGGTCTTCAGCGACGAGTTTGAGAAAGCCGGGCGAACATTCTATCCAGGTCCGCCGTGTCTCGTAGCTTTCGATACCAAATCTGACCTACGGTAAGGTGACGACCCGTGTAAGCAGCTTCCTCTCCAGTAAGACTAGAGCCGGTCTTTCTATCAGATGCGCTGAGTGTGTCGAAGCAGCCGTTCTGACAGCAGCTATACTTGTCGACTCAAACGATAGAAAGACCGTACGCTCAAGCTAGCAGACCGCTGAATTTGTCCTAGATTGGGAAGCGGTTGACCTCCACTACTGGGCGACTGGCAATTTAGAATGGTGCGTCGAGTCTACACACCTTCCACTGTCTCGCCATTCAAGATTTGAATTCCTAGGTACGACCCTAGCGCCATCACAACGCGAGATGGCTATCTCGAAGTAAACCTGAGTTTCGTCGAAGATAATTCGACAAATCACAACCTCAACTACGTACGTTTTTCTTTGAAAAATTCCAGTTAGCATCATCTTCTCTCAGAAAGGTGGCATGATGAGCACGTAAGCAGCTTCCTCTCCAGTAAGACTAGAGCCGGTCTTTCTATCAGATGCGCTGAGTGCGTCGAAGCAGCCGTCTATACTTGTCGACTCAAACGATAGAAAGACCGGTTCCAGTCTACGCTCAAGTTAGCAGACCACTGAATTTGTCCTAGATGGAACAAATTCTGTTTTACAGGTCCGTAATCTGCCAGCTTATCCAGACAGATTGCTTAGCGGTTTCACGATAGGCGGCGCCATCCTTGCGAATGTGATGCTCCCTGGCACAACAAATGTCTTTGGGTTCGTAGTCGTCGCCTTACTTTCGCCTCTTCTGACCGTACTAGCCTCTGGCCCGCTATCTGGACTATGTATGTCTGTGCCTCGGTCTCCCACGACTACTTATATAAGTAGGGGCAACCTGGGACGCGCTGGATACGGCGCGACTCTCGATGGGATGGTTTCTTGTTTTCTTCGTCGATTTCGTTGATTTTGACGTCTCAAACAGTGGCCCTACGCCTACGATAGCTGCGATGTAGGCACAATGCCCAACCAAACACTCAGTGGTGGGCCGCCAGCAGCCCTTGACTCTGGGAGTGACGGCGGCGAGCTGTCCTTTTTACCAGGGCAGAGATTGAGTCGTTGCACCTGCAAGTCGCTCCGTTATTCTGCTTCGGCGTCATGAAACTTATTCCACTTGTGTCGCAGGTCTTGGTGAATCACATCCTGGGCCAATTCACTCCTCGGATGGGTCGTATGTTGGTCGCTCCGCGCCAGAGGTATGTATGCTCGTTGCCTGGTAATGAAACGGTGGTAATGTTGAGCGTAGATCGATATTTTCGAGGCTCAGGTGAGTATCCTCTCAAATAGACTGAAAATCCAGCTGCAAGGAGCACAGATCGGTGGGCCGAACAGCAATCATGTTGGTCAAGTTTCACAGTCAGCGCAATGGGCTCCGTTCAACGCGGGGTACACCTGGGACAACTCATCGGTGCGCCAGGACTGCCCCCTCATCAAAGTGGCTCGCTAACGCGTCGAAGGATAATCTTTACATCGCTTCCTCCCAGGTTTGTGATCTCGTCCGTTTTGCTCTCGTCCAACGTCATCGAAGCTATCGAATCAAAACTCATATTCTGGCGGAGTCTTCCAGCAAGCGACCTCAGTCGTCTCGACGACCAATCAGGATTGCTACCAGCTCAAGACGTTTTGCTTTGCCATCCAAGGGTTTGAATACATTCCCGGATACGATTCGGCCGTGGGCAGCCTGGCTACTGTGTAACGACAACGCTGACACTTGCAAACAGTATATTACGTGGATTTCAGACGGCAAAGTGACTTGGACACTAGCCGCTGGAGCGGTTGGAGCTGACCCATTAACGAATATTGGTAAAGCGTTCCAAGCTCAAGCTCAAGTCCAGTCCCTGACGGTCTCTTCCCCAGCTGCGCGGCCAATCACAGAAGAGCCCTTGTATATACTCATCAACCTGGGCATCTCGCACGCCTTTGGCTTTATCGATTTCGAGCATCTCACCTTCCCCTCCATCATGCGCGTGGATTGGATCAGGTACAGCCCTCCATCGTCAATGGCCCGCCTCTGACTTGGCTCCAGGGTCTACCAGCACCCGGATCGGATAAATATAGGCTGCGACCCCGAAGCACGACCTACCTCCCAATACATTAACACCTATATCGATGCATATTCCAATCCTAATCTGACCACTTGGTGATTATCTATCGAGCCTTTTACCGCGCCATTACTGAGAGAACCAACAGGGTTGACGACTATGGCCAAACAACTCCCAGGAACAAGCTCAATGGTGGATGCTGATAGCCTGATTTGCTTTTTAACTTGGATGCTCTCTTTCGGTGCATTGTTGATTATTTAATGTTGCTTGTGTGTGTGTGTCCTTAGCAATGTTGCTCTGTTTTCGCGTTTCTGTTACTGGTGTTGACACCATCAAACACGGGATCGCTATACTGGAAAACATCGGAATCACGTTCAATCAGACGCTGCTCCTCTTCCTGCCATCAACCTTGCTAATCGCTGCGAGGAGTGTATGTTATCGTACGCTCTTTCTACAGGTGCCTTGCCTCCCTCCACCCCTTCGATAACTCATAATTCCCTAGCCAGTTCTTACTTTCATCTCCCTGTCGATGAGCAAGAGGACCAGGAAATTGCAGCTTATCACAGGAAACGGATTACTTATGTCTCCTCGTCCGCTTCCGCCTCTTCCTCGTCCACTCCACCGACACCCTCCACCTCCAATAATCGAGACTCTGCTCTCAGCGAAATCCTGGCCACCGACGATCTCTACTCCATCCTCGGCGTCACAAAGTCGGACAATCTCGACAAGCTGAAATTGCGGCGTGCGTACCTGAGACGGAGTCGAGCGTGCCATCCAGAGTGCGTTTTTGCGCGCATTCAAGTCTTCCACACGTTTGATCGTATGCAGCAAATTCCCAAACAACCCTGAAGCAACGCACGCCTTTCAGAAGATAGCCGTCGCGTACTCAATCCTCCAAAATCCAGCCTCTCGGCGCTTCCTATGATCTACGACCCTCTAAATACGACGTCTTCTCAGCACACCCCACCCATGTGGCCCAGGAGACCTTTCGCAGTATAGTCATGGGAGTCTTTGACGATTTTTTGGAGGGCGATCTCGAGATGATACGAACGCTGCTCAGTGCGTCTTTTATACTGCTGCACCGTTTCTATTGCTCATTTACACCGCAGAGGCTGTAAACGACATCAACCCGTCTCTCAGCATGGGCGATGAGGGTATCAACTCTATCCTCAACTCCCTCCAGCGGATACGCGAGCGGGCTCTCAGTCGGTCTTGCTTTATCACAAGTCCTGTGGCTAATCAAAGGCTATCAGCGTGCCGTACATGTATCTATGCGCTGCATGCCGAAATGACCCGCGTTTTGGAGATCCAGCATTCATTCCGCCAACTCTCCTTTTTCGATCTACGCACTCGCACACGTTTGATCGTCGAGCTCACTCGTATTACGCTGAGCCTGCCGCTCGCATTAGAGCGGGCAATCGTTCAGCAAAACGTCACTTACACTGACGAACGGACTTTGAACTCTGAAGCAATTCTTCCCCAGCAGGTTACTATTCTAATTCGGGGAGTAGATGTCCTCCTGCAGCATATGGAGAAAATGCTGTAGCAGCGGGCCTCTATCCTTATTTCTTGTTTCGGTTGACTTAGACTGTATTACCACGCCCCCTAGACTTTACGCATATATTCTCAACAACAACTGTTCAAACGAGTATGTTAATATACAATGGAAAGCTCATATGCACAAGAACGAAAGGATACATGTCAAAGTATTTACAGTGGATACACAGATCAGCAACAGACCAGAAGAAGTATTTTTACGCAGGAGCAGGTCAAGGACGGTGAGGCTAGAGCGGGGGTGAATAGCAGAAAACGGCCGACCACAACACACACCAGGTTGTTATTGTTGTTTTCCCAATGCATGCGATGACTGGTGGGACTGCGCTCTTCAGAGATGTAGGTGTCGTATGAGCCCTGACCACCATAAGACCCATGCTGGCCATGGGTTGCCGCTGCAGCGAGAATGTGTCCGTATCCAGGCTCCTGCATGCCATTGGGGCCGGCGGGCGGGGCAGCTGGATTGCCGTTCTCCTCCGGATAAAAGGGATAGAACAAGCCCGTCGGAATATCTACGAGGTGCTTTCCACTAGTGCCGTTGACAGGCGTAGGAACCGGCACTGGCCCGCCACTCATTCCGCGCGGATGCCCGTAGAGCGGCTTGGACGGGTAAGCATGAGTTGGCGCGGGGGACGCGTGCTGCGACACCGACATTGGCGACGGGAGCGCAGAGTCCTCGTCCCAGTCTGGCTCTGCGAGGAGTACTGGCTGAGTAGTGGGGCTGACTGCGTGCAGGTCGACTCCCATCACATGCGATGCAAGCTCAAAGATGAGCGGATGTCCACCGTTGAGATCCTTGCGCTCCCAACGCCACCGGAAGCGAGGAAGCATATCAAGCGCAAGCCAGAGGTCATCGATGGCCGTTTGCCGGGTAAGACGGTCGCAATTGGACATTTGGCCGTAGAGGATGACCATTGCGGCAATATGAAGAGGAATGGGAGACGTGAAGAAACCGATATCAGGGGAAGCGAATGAGCTGGCTGTGGAAGATGATAACATTGTGGGCAGTAACGATTGCTGTGAAAGAGACGGAGGGTCGAAATCAATACGAAATGAACGAGGTGATAGGCGTACCATCGATCAGGGCTTTGTGTCGATGCTCGTAGTGCAGCTCGGTGGAGCTGAAAAGGGCTCGAAGAAGGAGGAGACGGGCAATACCAATCTTGAGAAGCGTTAAACCCTCATCCTCCTTGATCTCTCGAACGAGTTTCGTTTTCTGTTCCATGGTCCAATCTTCGGTGCCGCCAAAGTAGTTTTGGTACCTTTCAGGAAGGCTTCGGCGGAACTCGGACATGCTCTTGAGGACGCGGGTTGCATTGCGCATGAGAGCATCGCCCTTTTGGCGGGTGGGTGAGTAGAGAGAGTTGATGATATCGGCCTGAATCTCAGCAACGGCGTGGCTGAGCTCGAAATGCTCGGAGAATCCATTGTGGCCTTTTGCACGAGATGGGCGAGGGGTGTTGGAGTCTGAAGGAGCGATACCAAGAGGACGGCCCAACAGAATGGACGTTCCTCGGTCGTGAATGAGAATGATGCCCCAAAGGTGGATGCGAAGTAAAGACTCTTCTTCGGTAAAGACTCGCTGTTTCGATGCATTGACTTGGGTGGTCGGATCGTGGTGGAGGCCCAGCTCGACGGAGAGTCTAACGAGACTGCCGACGAGGCGCCAGAGTGTGCGGCCTTGACGCTAAGACAAGGTGAGAAGAAAGAGCAAAGAGCTGGATGAAATTCCAAACCTCTGTGTAGAGATACCAATGCAAAAGGATCAGAGCTTGCAAACTAGACATGGTGACTCGCAGATCAGGTTTTACACTGAGTGCACGTTCGAAGAACTCGTCGTGCTCGGGCCAGTCTGGCGGCATGAGCTTCTTGACGAGCAATTGCTGGGTTGGAGTGTAGTCCATCTGGTGATGGACAGAACGATTGTTGAGGTCACTAAGCGTGCCCAACGCCAAAACAAGATAGAAACTGCACAAGAAACCGGGATCGTGTGGGGTGTTGTTTTCGCCGGACGCGGATACTTGACCGGCGTAGAGCTCGTCAAGGGACTTTGCAAAGCCTCGACGCGAGAATACGGGGCGGTGGATATTGAGACGCGTAAAATAGACGTCAACGATAGCCTCGACCATCGATCTGTCCTTCGGCAGCCAGACGTCCATGGAACCACTAAGGTCGGGGATGACTGTTTCGATATGGGGAGGGTTGGCGAAGGCGTTGGACACTGTGACGGTTACCCAGTGGGCTGGATCGCGCGGAGTGGCTGCCTCGTGGAGGGAGCGATCGCGGCCGGAGGAGAGACCCGAAGAGCCGACGGCCAAATCTTCTCTGTCAACGTGGTTGGCGGCAATGACGGAGACGATGTCTGCGGAGACGCCAAAGTTCTTTGCGAGGGCCTGGGTGTTTGAGAGGTCGTTGGAGTTTGGATCCTGGCCTCTGAGCTCGTTTGTTCTGGGCGACGTGGGTTCCGACGACGAGCGTGTCGAGTACGCTGGCTGTGGAGTAGGTTCTTCTGGTTCTGGGGCAGGGGGCAACCGGGCGGGTGTTGATGTGTGCGTAGTACTCGGGTGGCGGGAAGGCGGTTGTGTACATGTTCATGAGGGGTTCGTATGTGAAGCTGTTGAGCGGGGGCGGATTTGGGTCGAGGCCGGCATCGACGAGACCCGAGTCGAGGTCGAAGAGGTCGAAGTGGGGTCTGCCGGTGAGATGGCGAATGAGGATGATGGCCTGGGCGAGCTGGAACTCGACGCGCTCAAGGTGGCCACGGGGAGTGAGCGTGTTACGGTGTCGGTCTTCCTGGGCACAGACGACGCCCGAGTTGGCACAGGCACTGCATCGGGGATGTTTCGAGTCGCACTGCAGACAGAGTCAGCACGCCAGTCGTCGAGGTTGCCGCCGACAACCTTTATCTTCTTGGCTCGACACCGAGAGCATGCTTCGTGCGAACGCCGTAGACGACGACTGTCTCCCGTGCTCTCCACGTTTCTTTTGCGTTTGCGCGGTGCCGCCGATGGGCTCTCGGCCACGTCCATCGCCGACGACGGCGAGGCAATGGTGGGCGAGCCTGGCCTCGACATCTTGGTCACTTTACAAGCGAGCCGCTTGACGACTTGTCCGTCGCCGAAGCATATTCAACGCAATTCCCTTACAAAGCACTACACCGATTTCGCGTAACCTTCATTCGGCACCCCGTGAAGACTCCTCAAAGTACGGAGAGAACCTCAATTGGATTGAATACTTGTCCTGGAATCCGGACATCCTCGTTGTCACATTTGACTCATGCTACCACCGACTCCGGATCCCGCCGACCCACCCAGCCTCAGACTGCCTCCTTTACGTGGCATTGAGCATCTATCTGTGAAAAAGGCCATCGAATGCATCGAATATCTTCAGAACCTCTACACACCGCAAATCAGAGGCTCTAGCATTTGCGGACGACTGGCGCAAGATGGATCGAGTGTTCCCTGGTCCTCCCCAGTCTCCGTCAACTCAAGCACCGTAGACGAGTTTGAGCGTCGCTATTCGATCAGGTGGCTCACCTATTTGACGCACAACGGCGACCGTTTGCAGGGCTCACCAGAAGAAATCGCGTATATTGTTGACCGCGCCGCGGCTGTCCTTGCCAACTGCGGTGGCGCCTCCAGCGCCGGTGTCTTGACCCGTAATCTCAACTTTCCGTCGACCTCGGGTGGAATCAATGTCGTTCTCAGAGATATTCCGCTATACGACGGTATGGCTTCTGTGGGCGCTCAAACATGGGGTGGTGCCTGCGTCCTGGCTGAGCTCATAGTCTCGGAGCCAGGAGAATTCGGACTAAAACACACCAACAAACCACTTCGTGTGCTAGAGCTCGGTTCGGGGACCGGTCTCGTTGGGATCACCTTCGCAAAGATGGCACAACAGCTACAACTTTCGGGGACCATTATTTGTACCGACGCGTACCCACCCGCCCTCGACAATCTTGCCGTAAATATCTCTGCAAACTTCAGCTCCTTCTCGGAGAATATTTCCGTGACCTGTCTCCCTCTGGACTGGGCCACCATCGCAGATGTACCGCTGTCAACTGTCCTCCCACCGCCGCTGGACACTCCCTTCAATCTCATCGTCGGTGCGGACATAATCTACGAGGCAGAGCACGCATCCTGGATACGCAAGGTGCTCACCCGCCTCCTGGCAACCACCCATATCTTTCATCTGGTCATTCCGCTTCGCCGCACCCACAGCGCCGAATCCAGCACAGTCGAGAGTGTATTCATCGACAATGACGATGGGCCCACCATACTTTACCAGGAAACAATTGTCTGCGACGTAGAAGAAAACCCGGGAGAAGAGGTAGAATACGTGTACTACCGCATTGGATGGAGAACAGCCGAGACAAATTCAGGAAGCAACTCTCGGCCTTGATGGGTCATACAGACATCGTGTGTGGTGATATTCAACTTGAACAGCTGCACTGAAAGCCCAGCATCTCCCGTTCTCCAAATCCGCAGAATCGTCGTTCCTCGCGCTCCTCGTCGCTCAGTGAATCGAGCTTGGCTTCCTCTACATCCTCTCCGCCCCAGGGCTCGAATGGATTGCACGCCATCTGAACAACTGTAATCAGCAAAGCGACGGGGGGAAAAGCCTCAAACACTCACATGCAACACTTTCGCCATGATCCTCCGCCCACGAACCGCATCTTTTTCTACCGCAGCGATCACCTCCTGCAGGACCCACTGCCTGAGCACAAATCGCGGATTTGCAGCGCGGGCGGCCTTTGCGCGCTGAATGTCCATCGATTCTCCGTCCCATGCATCGGCCTCCTTCTCGATCCGCCGCGCATACAGCTCCAACCAAGCTCGGAAATCTTGCGTTGCCTGGGTACGATCGAGCGTATCAGCATTCGGCGCTTGGGCAAGGAGACGTCGGAGGAATCCATCGAGGGCGGGATTAGGGTCAGTACTGTTTGTCGATGGGACCAGTGCAGGCCGAAACTGCGCCAGCTGGCGGAACGTCGCATGGAAATCCAATTTATGAGTCGCCATGAGATCAAGCAGTGGGCGAACGAGTTTCGCTTCGTCTGTTAATTCGGTGCGGCGGAGCGCGAGACGCTGCAGACAAGTTTACCAACAGAAAACCGACACATCAAACATACCTTCTTCATCAACCTCGCATATTCCTCCGCCATCTCATCCTGCGCAACCTGCTCTAGTTCATCCTTGACTTCGGCCCCAGCTTTACGCCACGCCTCAATCTTCTCTTTATCCGCGCCCTCCGCCCACCCGGCAGCTGTGGCACTTCTTTGCTCTTTTTCCGCTCCAATGAGAGGCGCAAGAGCAGTATGCAACGCGCGCAATGCATATAAAATCGAAGCGGGCTGCGTGCGGTAAGCGTAGCGTCCCTCTTCATCAGTGTGGTTGCAGATATGGTACCAGTCAAAGACATCCATGAAGGCAAACGGTCCGTAATCTATGGTCAAGCCAAGGATCGAAACGCTGGTGATTAGGTCAGCGGATAGGGCACAGAACGTCGTCAAAAATACAGACTTGTCTGTGTTAATGACTCCGTGCATCCAGCCATAGGCTTGCCAGCCCGCGACCATGCGAGCATTTCGCCTCGCGACCTCGAGAACGAGGGCCGTTCCCCAAGGCTTCTTCTCATCCCCTTGCGTCTCGGGTAGCTGCAAAAGCGGTCCCGCAACCCACTCTCCCAGTTGTCGGAGGGCCTCCCAATGCGGGGGCTGCTGGCCACCTCCAAAGATAAAGACGTTCTGGGGTGCAGAAAGCGCCTCGAAGGAACCAATGCGGAGGAAGGACGGGGCGACGCGGGTGAGCACGCATGCGCTCTCGACGGTCTCGCGGAGCACGGGAATGTCAGGGAGGGAAATGAGCGCCAGGGCCCGGGTTGTGGGGATACCGAGAGCGTGCATGGCTGAAAATTCCATGCTGAATAAAACAAAATGGATGTGTGGAATTACCTTCAGAGCACAAATACTCTCGAACAGATGAGCGAATGACTGCGAGCCCATCGGATGACCGCGAGAACGGTGTGCGTCCCGAGCCCTTTAGCTGCAACTCGTACGTTCCGCTTGTTGGATGAGCTACCACGAGTATAGTCGTCGCCCTGCCATCTCCTAGCTGGCCAGCAAAAGTCCCAAATTGATGCCCGCTGTATCGCAAGGCCCAAGGAGCAAAGTCGTCCGACATGAGCACGGCCTGGCCACTTAGGACGTCGATTAGATCATTGCGAGGGTCGTTGTTTGGGAGTTCGCGCTCGGCCTCCTTGTTTGGGACGAGCGAAGGGGTGCCAAGGACGGTAAACGCGTCACCGACGTCCAGATGAGGAACACAATCTTTGAGAGCAGTCTCGGCGACACCCAGGAGGACCGTCCGCGCAGGCTGCTCGCGGGTGTATTTGCAGAGCTGCTCATTCGGTGATTCGGGAATCCTTGCCTCGCGTGCTGCTAGCCATTTTTCGATGTAGGACGAAGAGTCTGGGCCAGAAGTAGGAGGTTCGATGTCGTACGGAAAGGGACTAGGAAACGGTGTGACGAAGGAAAAGTGGGCGTCTTGGGGCAGCAGTCTGGCACGTCGCTGGACACTGGGACTGGTAGTGAGGATGTCTGTTCGGAAAGTCGTGGGGGATGCTTTGTTGTCTGGCGTGAGTTTGTGGATGAGGAGGGGTTTACTGGCGACGGGTAGTCGGGAAATCGTTGTTGAAGACATCAGGGAGCGCATAGATCAATCTCATTACATAAGCCACTCAGGAGTCCCTTTGGCTGCCATGGCCGCTCGGTACTCTCAACTCGCGCAGGACGACTCCGAGCTCGACGATGCCTTTGGCGGCGAAGAAATCGAGCCCACAGCCGAGCCGTTTCATCCTGCGGTGACGACGGCTGTGCCTGGTGCATACGACTTCGAGCGAGAGTACTTTCCTCCGCCGCCTGGGTCTCCTCCTCGACCTTCCGCTTCTGCGCTCCCAAACTCATATGGGAACTCCAATGGAACAACTCCGGGTCCTGTAGTTCTTCCTCGTCCGTCCTTCTTTCGTCGGGCAGTCGGTGCACTGCTTCCCACACACTACACCCGTCTGCCAGCGAGCGACCCTGGTAGACGCGGTGGTGGAAACGATGGCGTGTGGGCTAATGTCATGGCAAAGCCCCAGCCCGCACGTACCATTACCGCAGAGGACGGCCAAATAATCATGGTGCCTGAAGATACGCAAAATGCACCACCCCCGTCTTATGCAGCAGCTCAACTGGACGCCGTTCCACAATACTGGGAGACGAACACCGTTCATGCACCAGCTGGTTTGGACTCTGAAATAATCATCGACGATCTGCCCTCTGGCACTTTTGTCGTCTTCCTCTTCAATATGGCCGTCTCGTTCTTCTTCCAATTCGTTGGATTCCTTCTCACCTTCCTGCTTCATACATCGCACGCGGCAAAGTACGGCTCACGCGCCGGCCTTGGGCTCACGCTCATCCAATACGGCTTCAGCTCACGCTCTGGTGCCGTCAACTCCAATACTGGCACCGGCGGCGAAAGCGACGAGGTCCCAGAGTGGCCAGGTCTCTCTCCGAATGCAGAGCCAACCGAATCCGAGGCCCGCCCTGACGTTGACGTCGACTTCGCCATGGGCGGAATATCCTCAAGAGACTGGCTTTCCTTCCTCCTCATGACCCTCGGCTGGTTCCTACTCCTCTCTTCCTTCATCGGCTTCTGGCGCATCAAACGTTGGGAGCGCGGTATTCGCACCACAAACACCACACCGCTCACGCCAGAGGACATCGAGCGCGATGCCGCTGTTCGTCGCAATATCGAAAACGTCTTTGGATTTTCCTTCAACGAGGAAGACGAGGCACGAGAGCAGCGACGACGTCCAGTGGTACGTCACGACGCAAACGGCAATGCCGTTGTGATTCCCAGCCAAGAGCTGCTTGAGGAGGCGAGGCTTGCGCGCGACTTGAGAGCGGCCGGATTGCTGTAGCTAACAAGGAGCGCGCTAACTTACACATCTAATCTATCCGTTGTACTGTTTTTGTGGTGGTTATTTAATTGGACGTTGAGAACAAACAAAGAGCTCCTCTAGTTCCCCTCAAACATGCAGTCCATAACATCGTCTTCGTTGGCGGCATTATCGAGCCAATGTCCATCATAGAAATCAGCATCCCGCAGCCGGGGGAAGCGCTCGTACAATGAGGGGATCAGACGGTATGGCTCCTCGTCACCCTCGTCGTCCTCCGAGGAAGGAGTGCTCTTGGTGGCACGGACTGGAGGGTAGAACACTTGTCTGCGGGGAATACGAATGGGGCTAATTTTTTTGGGACGGGGAAAGGCGCCATCGACGACTGCTTCCTCGGCGAAGGAGTCTTCTTTCGATAGTTGGACTTCTGCCTTTCGTTTCCTTGTTTGCGACTCGAGGGCTGTCGTGAGCTTGTTCGAGGCATGTCCCGAAAACGAGAGGGCAGAGTGTGTCGATGGAAGGGAGAAGATACGAGGGCGGAAGGTCATTGGCTCGTCTGGGGGACACTAGAGTATGAGATCAGCCAAGTGTGAGGGTACACCGATCTCTATTACGGACCAGGGACTGAGAACGGCGACTGGCCTCTTCCTGCTACAAGTCGGATATGAATTCGATACATGCCACTCGAGAGAATCGCACCTGGTAGCACGGATCCGGATGCATGTTGCGCAACATGCCTGAGCGGGAGATTGAAATTTCCGTGGCTTGGAAGCTCTTTATACAAGGAGCTGCTTGCACAATGTGAAGGTATTTGGCAAGTTGAAAGAAACAAAGAAACCTGTCGATTACCAAAATGAGCAGGCTCGCGAACATTCTCTCCGAGAGCGTTCACCACTCAAGTGCAATGGAGCGTTCTGCATTGCTCCTCAATTCCAGCTCCCCCTGACCAGCAAAACGAAAATGGTTGACGATAGCGTTGGGCCGAGGTGCAGTATCGGATACGAGCGTGCAATTCCTGATCGCAAAGAAGCAGAGTTATATATGAATTGGATCCAAAGACAGGACGCGACTACAGCTCCTCGTGGCTGACCTTGCTGTCAAGGCTCACGAGTTCGACGGTGAAGACGAGAGCGGAGTGTGCGGGGATGATGTTGCCAAAGCCGCGGGAGCCTGTGTAGATATGAAGGGTTGAATAGTCGGGAGCATAACAAGGACGGACCGTAGGCCATGTCAGAGGGGATTGTCAGGGTGCGGCGCTCGGAAACACACATCCCACTGGGAGCACGACGAATCAGACGAAGACAACAGAACCTCGCAAGACGCACATCAAGCCTTCGTCCCAGCCTTTGATAACTTGGCCAACACCGACTATGCGGAGTGAGCTGACAATAAGTGGAAAAGCAAGTTAAACGGACGGGTGAGAGGGAGCGGAGAGCCACGGTCCAAGCTGGAATCAAATTTTGCGCCAGTTGAGTGAAGGGTTCCGGTGTAGTGAACCTCTATCTTGTCTCCCTTGGCAGCCTTGATGGTGCAGTCGTCTGGTCGAAACGTTGTCTCTATTCCAAGCTCGGTGGGAGCATCAGCGAGCACAGCGACGGCGGCGAGGAGGGTCCACAGCCAGAATCGCATCCTGGTACACGTGAAGATATTCAGCGTCACAGGTGTCACTACATCGTTCTCGCTTTTCCACCATGGTGTGTATCATCGTCCCCGTCGTGCTCTTGGTATCTGACACCCTTTGCAGCCTTCCCAAAAGACATTCCGCACCAAAAGAATACTCGCAAAGGCTTCGCGGCAGAACAGACCCATTCCACAGTGGTTCCGCCTCAAGACCGACACCAAAATCCAGGTGCGTCGACCGTGAGCGTGGAGACGAGCTCGTGCTCACTGGCTGCTGCAGTACAACGCAAAGAGACGGCATTGGCGCCGTGCGTCCCTCTTTCTCCCGCTCGAGCACTCCGAAATTCATTGCTATCTGATTTGCAGGGACGAAGCTGAACATTTGAGTGTCGCGGGGCAGTTGTGTGCAGTCCATGAAATTCATGCATTTCGTTTGAGCATCGTTAGAGCGTGACAGTATATACCCTAAGTCTCTTGACCAATGCGGTCTCCTCGCCCCGCTCCGTTGGCGCTGGCCCACACCAATGCCAGTGAATACACGCTTCAGACCATCTCGGACCACACCCCGCTCAACACGCCGATAACACCGTCGTATGGCTCCATGGCGCCCGAACGCCTGTCCTCGCGCCGTCTAATCTTCAATGCAACCTTGAAGATGGCTGCCATGTTCCTAATTAGCTCGGCCCTCCTTGGCTCCCTGCTCTGGATCGCTCTTCCCACTCTAGAAGAGTCCGTGGTCTTCCCATTGCCTAAACCCTCATTCTGACGTCGCACAGAGATGACCGACCCAAGCTCCGCCTGCCCAAGTCCTTTGCGCAGTTGCAGGACCTGAACTACATTCTCAAGAAGTACCGCGACATATTCCCCTACCGAATATTCGTCTGCTTCGTCGTCACGTATCTCTTGTAAGTTCCTGACGACAAGTATTGCGCTGTGTTGACTAGTGCCGCATAGCCTTCAGGCCTTCTCACTCCCGGGGTCGATGTATTTATCGATACTGGGAGGCGCCGTATGGGGTGTTCCGATTGCCCTGCCTCTTGTATGTTGTTGTGTCGCCACCGGCGCGACACTGTGTTACCTGATCTCGTCTGCGCTCGGGCCGGCGCTGCTTGCGCTCCCAAAGTGGAAGCGGAAGCTCGACAAATGGGCCGACAAGATGGAGCAGCACCAAGTCCGTCGTCTTGTTGTGTTTTCGGGCCTGGAAGCTTATGTGCATTAGGACAACATGATTTCCTTCCTCATCGTTCTGCGCATTGCCCCGCTCCCACCGCATTGGGTCATCAATATTCTCGCGCCTCACGTTGGCATCTCGATCCCCGTCTTTTGGATCACCACCGCCCTCGGCATCTTGGGTGTCAGCGTGATCCACACGACAATCGGCGGTGGCCTCGACGAGATGACAAGCTCGGCCGACTTTCACCTCATTTCCTGGAAGAATTTCTTTGGTCTCTTTGCGATTTGTGTCGGTGTCATGATACCCGTTGGCCTCCGCTATTGGTTCGGGCGGGGTGGAAATGTCGATGTCACGGTGCAGGACGACTCTGAAGAACAAGAACCGTTGGTGCAGGAGAACGACGAGGAAGACGACGACGAGGACGAGATTCTTGAGGTTGGGCCACCCGAGCATCCGAAATCAGACTCGGAGGAGCAAGATTCAGACGACGATATTATACTAGAACGAGGGCCAGATATCATCGGTGTAAAGAGTGGACCATCCAAGTAGGATATAGTTATTGATCTTACACAAAGTAGCACAGCTCTCGCACGAACACCATCTTGGTCTCTGCGTGCTGGTCGGTGTCTCACTTGCTCCTTCTTCTCCTCCAACCACGACCTCCTCGTCGTCTGTCGTCGAGTCGAGAACCTGTCCTTTGCTCCACCTGAACCTGCCCAATCAACTCAGCCACTTCTCTCACACACTTTCCCTCTTTGCCTCCCGCGGTCGACGTCCGCCGTCATGGCTGACCGGTACCCCATGCTTCCCAATGGATTCTCGCCCGCTATGCACCAGCAACAGATGGCCCAGTCGCATCTGAACCAGTCGCAAGAAGGACATGCGCCCGTCGCTGGATTCCCAGACCAATGGCAGCAGATGCAGCAGATTCAGAACCAATTCCGCCCCCAGAGCGCTGGCTTGGACCCGAGCCACGTCAACCCACAGGCGAGTCCATTCACCAGTATTTCCATTATAGCCGCATTAACTCGCTTCAGGTCCAAGAGATGATGCGCAACCAGCAGCTCGCCCGCCAGGGCCATCCCTTCCTCGACCAGCAGCCAAATTCCTTCCAGAATTCCATCCAGTCGCTCAACAGCCGCTTCCAGCAGCCGAGCAACCCCGAGGCCCATAGGCAGCTGGAGCTTCTCGGTCTCGCACACAACCAGCAGCCCCAAAATGGTCCAGTCAACTTTGCCAACCGCATGCACCAGCAGGCTGCTCTCAATGGCCAGCGCATCGGTCAACAACCGCAACAACCCCAGCAGCCGGAAACTTTTCTCGCTGCTCCCGGTCCCAACCCAATGCGTCAGCCGTCTCCGTCTCACCAACAGGGTCAGCCGCCAGCACCCCAGCAGGGTCAGCCCGCTCAGGTCACTCGTGCGAGCTACGTTGCGCTCCAAGAGCGCGCCCATAACCTCAAGAGCATAATCTCGAATCAGGAGGCCCAGCTCATGCAGCTCACCAGCCAGCGGACGCGCATCGGCGATGCCTCGTTTATGGATAAAGTCCGCACTGTATCGGCCGATCTCAAGAACAGGAAGGAGCACTACGCCCGCTTGGTCAACTTTATAAACCAAATCCAGAGCCACATCCAACATGGCGGTGGTGCTTCCCAAAATATGTACGCCGCTTTTTTTGTTTCTCAATTCAATCAAGTCTCACTGTTTTCAGGGGAGGCATGAGTGCGCCGATGTCTATGCCTCCGCAACCAAGCGCAGGCCCGTCTTGGATGCAGGGTCCCCAGCTGACGCAGCCTCCGTTCAACCAGAATCCTGGACCGCAAAACGGTCCAGCAGCGTCCCCGCCAAATTCCCATCTTTCCAACTATTCCCCGCGTCCAGGGCCCGCTCAGCAGCAGTTTTCAAACCCCATGCAACAACCTACGCCGTCCTTCCAGCCAAATTTGGCTGGCCAGCAGCCATTCCCTTCTATCCCGCCGTTGGACAAGGTTCGCTTCGAGAACGTCTTCAAGAGCTGGTGTACACAGCGAAACATTCAGCTCAATCCGCGGATATTGACGATCGATGCCCGCTCCATTGATCTTCACGACCTGCACACGCAAGTCATGATGGAGGGCGGTGCTCAAGTAGTAAGCATTCGAATTTGACTTTTTTCCCTCGTCTCTTAATTCCAAATACCAGGTTTCGCAAAAAGACTTGTGGACGACTGTTGGTGGCCGGATGGGCTTTGTTCAGTTTCCTGCCTCCGATTCTGAGCCAGCCAAGTCGGGTCCAGGTGTAGCCCAGCAGCTCGCACATGCCTACAAGGAGTATCTGGCCGCGTTCGACAATGTCTACATCAACACCGTCATGGAGCAGCGCAGGAAGAACAGCGCCAACGCGCAGCATTCCATGGGCGCTGGTATTGCCGGACCTCGGATTCCTGCCGACCCAACCCAGATGCAGCTGGTTATGCAATACGCTAACCTCCCTACTTCCGAATTGCGCCGTCGTGGCTTCCCCGAGCAGATCGTCCAGTTTGTCGAGAACAACCGCTCGACCCTGCTCCAGAACCGACTTGAGCAGGCCAAGTTCCACGAGATGCTTGCGCCGCATTCTGCACCACAGCCGATGCAGCCCAACAATCAAGCAGGTATCCCACCGTCCATGGCTGGCATGAACGGTGGGAGGGTTCCCGCAGGGCTGCCTGGGCCGCCGCGAATAATGGATGCAACGGGCCAGCCCCCGCAGCGCCCCACCCGCGAAAGTATGCAAGCCGCCATGGTTCAACTCGCCAAGCTCAAAAGCGAGTATGGTCCCGGAGCGTACGTCCCTTTTTTTTTCCTCTCGCTAGCATCTGAAATATATCAATCTTCGTTTAGGCATGCTCTCGAATGTACCACCAATAGAGATCCCGCCTGAGCAGCGTATGGAGTACAACAACATTCTCGAGCAGCTGCATCGGGCATGCATGGAATTAGATCACAAATTGCCCATGATCTTGGCTGTTCTCAAAAGCGAAAGCGTTGTGCGGAGATACGTCATCATCGTCAGTCGTCGATTCACGCATTGGCACACTCAAGGCTGACATGCTTTATAGGTTCAGACGGCGATTCAACAGCGCGCGATGATAACGTCGGGCAGCACTCGCTTCCTCGTCACTCTTGACACGTTGCGCAACATGATGAACCAGGTGCAAGGAATCTCGGAGAATTTTGCGACGATTCTCTCGACTCTGATGGGCAAACAACACCCCGGCCAGGGACCCATGCAGCGTCCACCAATGCCAAACCCGCTTGGACCCATGCCCCCAGCAGCTCCCACAACCACAGATACCGCCACAGCCACAACCACCGGTCAATCGCCCAATCACCCTCCAACCTCCGCCGAAACGACGTGGCCCCGCTAATCAAGACTCTCCGGCTCCCGCGCCGACCCCAACACCCCCTCCCGTCGCCTCCGCTTCCACTCCTGTTCACAATGCCCCAACCCCGAGGGATATGGCATCACCAAAGTCGCCCAAAGGCAAGGCAGCCGCTAAACCGAAACCTGCCCCTCGAAGGAAGTCTATCAAGGCTCCGAATCCTCCACTTCCTATACAGGAGCCTGTCACGGCACCGTCGCCTGCGGGAAGCAACAGCAACAAACGTGGTCGCGACGAAGAGGCTTCGCCATCTCTATACAACACCAGCGTCGCGAACGAGCCCTCTCCGCCTAAGCGTCTCAAAACGGAGTGGGAGGGCACACCGAGCGAAGCGATCACGGTGCGAGCAGAGCAAGTAGAGAGTGTGAAGACCGAGGAAGATAGCGCTGCTTTCCTGGAACAAATGACGGAATTGTTCAGGATGGCTGCGAACGACGGCCAGGACAGACTGACGTCCGACTTTTCCGAAACGTTGGACACCATTCTCAAGGGTTTTGGTACCTCGACGGACGAAAGTGCGTCAACCATACCATCCATCGGCCACGGCGAATCCAGCGGGGCTACCGACGTCGTGCAGTCATCCTCGGACGAGTTTGTGGAGTTTTTCGACTTCTCCTCGTTTGGGACGTCGGAGGAAGACGATGCCGCACCGACTCCGGACTTGTTTTCTTCGTCCTCTACAAATCCGTCGACGAACCCGAGCCCAGAGTCTAATGCGGAGATGGATGCGACGCACCAGGCGCCAGCATTGCTTTCCGACGGCAAGTCGGATGAGTTTGATCACCTTCGCTTGGGGGTGTGGAGAGAGGTGGATGGCGGAGAATCTGCTTATTTTAACTCCGGTCAGTGGAAATGGGACGGTTCGATGCAACATACGGAACAAGCATGGGCATTCAACTCATAGTATCTATTTGAACCGGTGGGATTTATTTTCTGTTTTATCCTGTGTTTGCATAATCTCCGATCCTCTTCCCTGCCGACCTTATTTCACTGCGTCCTTTGGTTTATAATCTCTACCTGCTGCTCTCTGTATTCGTATCTGTTGTTTTACCTCGCTATCGAACATCTTGCAAACTCACTGAGCAATAACTGGCTACATTTGGTCTATGGATACAGAGGAGGCAAGAAGAGCAACAGATTATGCCTTGGGTCGACCAAACGGATTCGACTGTCGCGCGGTGTTCTCCAGTAGTCGCGCTCTCAAAGAAGCTACGGGATTTGTGGTGGAGGCCCGCTTTGGCTGCCGGATGGGTCCATAAGCCGAGGGCAGGCCAGGTACTTCCACCGCCAGCGTCCTGCGTTTCTGGCTCTCGCGGAGCTCCATTTCCCGCCGACCCCGCTCCCATCCCTCCTTTGCATCTTGGACGGCCTCGTCGTTGTCTGCGACGAGGCTAAGCCCTTCCGGAAGAGCATATCGATCTTTAATGTTGTCATCCGCCTGTTTCTTGGCCTTCTCAACCTTCTTTTCTTCCCTAAACCGTTTCCTGACTCTTCTGGAAAGAGCAAAAGGGTCTGCATTGAAGTTGTCCGAGGCCTCCTGCAGCGATTCTAGGCGATCCTGGGCTTGAACGAGACCCTTTCGGGCGTCCGTATTCTTCTCCAGTGAAGCCAAAGGGTCAGCAGGAGTTGCATGAGCATCCGTATCTGCAAATACACGCTTTAGCTCAACGACCTGGCCATAGTGGGATTGAAAATATATTACCATGGACCGCAAAGCCGCCGTTTTCCTCCGGATTCCAGTCTTCTTCCTTCTTACGGGCGCCGGATACGACCACGTAGCGTGTATTCTGCGCGCCATGAGCTCACGCTGAGAAACATGGAGATATAGCACCTTCGGGTCTGTTTCAATCTCGAACCAGCCGTCGCACAAATGGCATTTGCAGCGAAAGGAGAAGATAGGCGTCGAATAATAGTTGCCGATTTTCTTCTTCTCTGCGTTATACCGCACACCCATACCGATGTGGTTATTGCATGTTCCACTGGGAATGTAAGTATCACCTTGGAGTAACGCGATGGTCTTCACATACCACCAGATATTGAAAGGAAGCTCGAAACGAGTGATTAAGATGCCTTGGTCAAGCTTCCTTGCGCGGTCTCCGAGAGCATGCTTTCCTACAGGCTGATGTGAGAGAGAATGCGGCCGAGTCACTGTACAACATGCCTCGATATGCGTTGAGGCTGCTATGCTTCTCGATGTTGTCGAAGAAATCAGGAGGATAGTACTTGTTGAAGCCTATAAAACAGCTTTAGCGAACGGCCTGGCAACTTTGGGCAGTCTTGACCTTGCATGATGACTGTAAAAGGCAAGCAGTCCACGTGCTCAAATACTCAACGCCCCACATCCGAAAAAGGCAAATCCGCCAAAGTTAACTGGGTACAGGGTATGTGTGTATCGATAGAGGTATAGTAAGTCTAGATTAGTAGTTAGATCCTTTTCGCGGGGTCTTGTCAAGAGACTATAGTTATATGTACACTATGTAAGACGCAAGCACGGGTCTGTGATCGCTGCGTCCTTCGAGTCTTCGCATTCCACGGTCATCAAGAGTATCATAATTAAGGCAAAGGACATCGCCCCGCCCAGGTGGTTTCGGTAGCATCGGTAGCATCGCATCACTTTGTGATGTAAGGAACGAGGGGAGGAAACGCCAGCGCGTGGGTGTAACAACTCGACTTTGCGTTTGAGAAACAGAGGGGAGGGTCTCGGGAACCAGTGTTGCGCGACGAGGACGCACAAGGGGAGGAGGGGTGGACGGGTTATGGGAGGCAGAGTTTGATCGTTGTAGTCCCGGCGCAGCATTGTTGGACATTGTTGCAGTAGGTTTCCTGTTGGCATCGAAGATCTCGTTCGATTTGCTGCGCAAAATGCGACCTTGTGGTTCAACAAATCGCGAGAAGGGTGCTGCATGCTCTACTTCGGGTGATGATGGCGACGAGGAGTCAGTAAAGGACACCTCACTATCCGTCGGTGGCGAAGGGGCAGCAACAGATGCCGCAGAAGTGAAAGAGCTGTATGAGCCTCGGCGCAGGCGGAATGCGTTGGCCAGAAGCTGTCCAACACGCGTGCGAGGACGTGAGGCCGGTGTGTCGAACAGCTCTTCTTCTTCAGGTTCCGGCTGAACAGTAGTCTTCCACAGGACGCGGTCACACCTAAGCATGGATGGGTAAGGCCCTTACGACTGAGGTGAAGAGTTTTATTACCAACTGGGAACTCGCTTCTTGTGAGACGTATCGTAGAGACCCTTGCCATCGTCTCCTTCATCGTCGTCGTCGTCACTGGGAAGACTCGATTTCGATTTGTTCGAGCTCAGTCGCTTGAGGCTTGGCTGCAGCATAGTTGTGTCCAACGAACGATGATGGAGTATCCTTTTCTCTTCTGCCGTGGTTACGGACGGAGACGACGGAAAGCGAGAAACAAAGGAATCATGCTTTGTTTTCAGCCATTTCGTGGGACTGTGCGGAGATGAGGGAGAGACTAATGCCATCCATTTAGTCTTTGCTTTATGCGCGGCGACTGAAATGGAAACCCTGCTTCCCGGGGAGCTCAAGCTGCTCACAGCATGAGATGAGGGTGATGGTTGAAAATAATCGTCGTCATCGCCCTCTGTCCCATGTCTGGAATGCGTGGAGTTCCAAGCAGATGAGGACAGTGAGGCAGCTTCTCCGCCTTCAGCGTCCTTGTCACTGTCCTGGCCATCGTCTTCGCCGTGCTCGTTGACCTCGGTCAGTCGTTGTGCCCGCTCTCCGGCAGTTCGCCACCGATCGAGCTTGGAGCCTCTCCGACGCTGCTTTGATGTGCGAACGTCGTACTTGAATGTCGGAGCAAAGTTTATAGCAGCCTCATTCCATCCGACAAACTCTCCCTGCAGCATGAGAGTCCGGAGCTGGTCAAACGTCAAGGCTTGCGCGTAATCTGGACTACAATCAGGGACGGCGAGGCGAATATAATGAACAAAAAACCTTGACGGGATATCAGCCAGTCGGCATGAAGTCGTGAAATATTTAAACGAAAGTTTAAATCGCCGAGGAGGAACGAATAATCGAATTTATCCGTCAGTTCTGTGTGTAAGGCTGAGCTGCGGTTCCCGTTGATATCACAAGTCTACCTTCGGCCATCACACGAGGGTCGTCTGGAGAAAGAAAGTCGTCCACGTCAAGTTGAGCCTGAGTGGGTTGTGAGATGAAGAAAACAGCAAAGGTGGCCGCGACCTTGATTTTGGTAAAGTTCGCCAGTCGGTGGTTTACTTTGCCCTCGTGGGCAGCGAGGTGAGCGTTGATGAACAACAGCGTCGTACCTGCATTTCGTTAGCATCTTGCTCGCTCGATGATACAACTTGCCATCGATGTTTAGACTGATACCGACACCACCCTTGTTTCCAACCCTCCCCCCTATAAGGCCCGTCGTCACCACAGAACGAGAGCTACCTAGAAAATTGTTCAGAGCGCGATGTTTTCTGAAAGCGATTACCTTTAACAAGCGGACGAAGGTCGCGGTGAATGTAAACCGCCATATAGAGACCCATGAGCCTGCATTTTACTAGTAGCTGGTACGGCCCTTTGCGCTCATCGAGCTCAGCAGCACCAGATTTCCGGAGTTGCGATGGATGTATGACGTGCGCCATGGCAGAGCCAGTCCTCAATCATGCCCGTCCATCCGAGCGCGTCATGCGGCGAACTGTCCTTACCGTCGTCCTTCTGCCGCGAACTCTCCCGGTCAGACTCTCGGAGTTTGAAACCCGCGCCGAACCCCATCGGAATGCCTGGTTTAATAGCGGTGAGCTGAGCGTTGAGGAAATTAGCTGCAACGGCGAACCTAGTAATGAGGGACATTCCTGCCCCGCACTTTGGCACGAATGAGAGACAGTACAGACGTTTGAGAGAGAGACGCTCACATTACGACGAGGTGGTAAGGATGCTGGTCCTCTGCGGGAAACTGAGGAAAGCCCGACTCGGAGAGCTCAGCAGCTCTATACGGCGGCACGCGTCCCAAGAGCTCGGTGAGATCACCATGAGGGAGCGAGTCGTGCATATTCCAAGTGACCATCCGAATCTTGAGACTGCGGGGCAGCGGCCGTCGTGGAGGCTCGGGAACAGGGCTTGTGCTTGTTGTGGGCGAGGCAGGGAAGAGAGCCTGCAGCCGGGAAAGAACGTTTGGCTGCTGGCGCGTGTGGACTGTGACCGTGCTTGCCGTTGGAGAGGACATTGGGTCGTCCAGGCCACGACCCACCAGTCCTGCTTGCTTGCGAGACAATTCAAGCCGCTGATGATCGACGCTTTCGACCAATATTTATTTATGTGTTTTATTTTTATTTTTGACCACAGTACGATTGGTTTCGCATTCCTGGCTCAACCTAAGCGTCGCATCGCTCCCCCAGACCTACATAATATGGTACAAATTTCATTATTATCGTGTGATTCAAAACCTAAAAGCCCTGGAGTTCCCCTTGGTCTTTGCCGTCTCCTCCGAGTGCGCGACGTCTGTTAGTGTTACTTTGGCCGTCGCAATAGTGGCCGCCTTCACAGTAGCCGCAAGCGCTGTGCATGCACCGAGGTCAGCCCAGTCGCCCGAAGCACCTCCGGGAACGTCAGCTTCGGACCACCAGTTCGCCTGCCAGAGATGGGCGCTGAAACAGCAACGATAAGATACTCGAGTATTTCCTGCCTGAAGCTTACTTGAAAGTAACCTGACTTCCACCGACATACTTTGACGCGTCAAAAAGTTAATGCAAGCTCAGAGCGATAACATACCGCCACTGTGGAAACCCATGCCTGCCACTCCTGCACAACTACCACTCGTCACCGTCGTGGTAGTAGACGTGCTGCTCGTAGTTGTCTTTGTCGAAGTCGTGGAGGTTGTCTTTGTCGAAGTCGCGGAGGTCGTCGAACTGGTGCGAGTGGAAGTGGATGTAGTTGTGACGCCACCGCCGCCAGCCGTTGTAATGATGCTCTTAACGGCCTTGTCGAAGCGCCCGTTGGCTGTAAACATGGTTAACGAGACTCCCGTATCTGTAAAAAGCCTACCATAAGCCTGCGAAGCGTCCCTGGAATTTGGTCAGTATGAGGAAATTTAAATTTGAAGGATATCTCAAGCTAACCAAAGCATTATTCCGCCGAAACTAGAAAACTGAGCCCGAGTGGACACTGCGAGCTGGCCGAGAGCTGCAGCGCTGATATATCCGGCCCCGGCAGACGACGAAGCAGGCGCTCCTAGAAAGGTGTTGAGCATAACTGCTGAAGAAACACCCACGAAAATACCAATGAAAATCTTGACGTTCTTGTTTGGAGAGACCGTCTTGGCCCATGTATCCCAGCTGTCGAAGTCCCAGTCCTGGGTTGATGTAAGAACTTTGAGATCCTGAGAGCGATAATCGTACTTGTGCAATCCCAGAGTTCGCCACGGAGCTACGATATTGTCAGTCGGCATCGTACGAGATAGCAGCCCTACTTGCCAGTAGTTGTTATAAAACTTGAAGATAAAATAAGTAGCGGTCACGTGTTTGTTGTCACTTGAACTCACCTGCACGTAGACCGCGTCGAAAGCAACGGCATTCAAGACCGATCCTAGGCATGCATCCGGGAAAGGGACACTGTGGGAGCGGCAGTGATGTAGTACCTGAAAAGAGTTGGGGGAGGAGGGGGGTGAGAAATAGCGTTTAATCGGTCAAAAAGCTCCCAACTTCTTGGTGGCACCGGCAGAGAGAGCTCGAATCTCCGTTACAAAGGCTGAAAAGCCCGTCGCTGACCCGCCTTCGATGTCTAGGTCCAAACTGTAATATAAAGAGAACATCTTGAAAACAACGGTCTTCAAAATAAAGACTCCAAACGAACCCGTCCAGGACAGCCGCCCCGAAAGGACGAGTTGAGCTCGAGCCACCGAGGAAGATATTCCAGATAGTGTTGGCCAGCTGCACACCCTGAGCATCTGAGCTGAGAACTGCGGCACCGCTTGCACCACCGAGAGAGATTGTAACGAGCTTTCCGGCCGCTTGACACGCTTGGATTTGTGACGCGAGAAACTGGCAATTGGCCAGACCAGTGCCTGCAAAGACCCCGTTGTCGGCGGCCGAGCAGACCTGGCTATTTTAGCAGACGTGGATAGAAAAGAATACGCACTCACATTGGCCATGTTAAGGTCAGGCAACCCCCCAGTGCTGAAGAACACGTCCACAAAGGCAACTGCAGATCTTTCAGCAACAATTCATGGCGTTTATTTGAAGAGGCTTGCTGGGCAAAACGTTGATCACGTCGTCTTGGCAGTATGTACCGATTTGCTGTTGCCATCCAGATTGGGCGCCACCGGCAGCACCAAAGCTGTTTTGCCCTTCGAGTAGAGTCATGGAGGAAGGAGTTCGTACAACAGTGAGGCGCACCATAGTAGACGACCAGCTAGGATGAGCACATGTCATCGAGGGTCCAAGAGACGCGGATAATGAGACTAACATTGTCCGCCCGATTGGCATCGTATCCAAACACCGAGACAACGCTCAAGGCAAGAACGGACAAGATTCCGGACGAGAACATCGCAATCGAGGAGGACTGGCGAGCGAGCCGACAGAGAATCTTCCACAAAACAGGGCTCTTCTTATTTCTCCTCGTCGGATCTGGAAGGAGATGTCTTCGACGCGATTGTGGGCCAAAATTAACTGAATGTATCGACGACAAGTCTCTCGTCCGCATGGTTGTCGTCACGATGGATGCGGGGCGTCCTCGTCAGCGTGCCAGTACAGTCCTGTTTCGTCCATCACGTTAAATCAGGAAGCTAACGGCCTAGAAATCAGCAGGGAGATATGATTTGTGGTCAGCGGAAGGGCATAGACCATATGCGCAGATTAGAATACCATTCACAGAGATTGGCTGAGATAAGGGCACATGGCCAATCATGGTGAATGCTGAGATCACGATGGAAGTCCCGAGCGTCGCTGGCGAGTGCTACCTTAATCTATACATCGGCGTACTAGCGGAGTGACCGCGATCCTGAGAAGGGGTGAGATCATGTATGACGAGCGAGCATTGAGCAGAGACAGAGTCGCGAATAGTGAGCAGAGTCGCGACTCTACCTAAAGAGGACAGTCTCAAGGGACCCGCAGAAGCTTATATTTGATGAGCTCGGATAATTTACACGGTCCGTACAACGAAACTGCCAGACAAAAAATCTGTACAAGTGAGCATTTTGAGTAGGAGAATGGGAAATATGGTACCTGTCACCGCGGGCCCTTGCCATCGCGTCTAAAGTACGAGCTGTTCACAGCCGTCGCCTGTATCATGTCGAAGATGCTCTCGCCCAAGCCGAGATAGCGTTCCGCAAGAGAACGAAGGCTGGGTTCAGAGATGGATGCAGCATCGGGACTAGATGACTCTCGTCAGAGCTGCTACTTGGTTTTCTGGGCACGAACGTGAAGCCACTTGACCGACGAACTCCAGCCGCCAGCGTGGAGAGAAGAACAGCGTCAAAAGCGTAGTGCACAATTCTTCCGAGTGCCATGGTGGAGAGGATTAAGGAATGTAAGAGAGTCCCGCGGACACTTATAGTGAGGATGGCCGGGCTGCTACGTGGGCGGCGGCAACGCGTTCAGGCGGCAGGACTCGGAGGTGTTGATGCGGTGTCACGGACTCAACTGTCACATTAATTTAGTACTAGTGTAGATATCTCAATTTACCATCGCCCCACACCCCAGGCGTTAAGGCAACGCCGCGAAGGTTCCAGGTACCGAACCTGCTCTGTGCACCTGCCTCGTCCCGCGCCCGAGAGTACACTGTGCCAGATGCAGGTACATCATCGAAAGTAGCTTCCCATAGCGTCCAACTCCACTTTCCTAGAGGCCATTAACTGAAGCGATTACGCGCCAGTTCAAAGTACCTTGCTGGTATGTGATATTGGCTGTTGTCCAACTAACGCCATCGTCGATGCTAACCTCCACCGCCGACACGTTTCCGTCCACTAGCGGTCCAGGTAGCGCGTATCCTTTGATTTGGAGAGAGAAACGATCGGGCGACGCGGTAGGTATAGCGAGAACAGACGCCACAACCGAGTTGAGCGGCAGAGCTGTCATGGAAGGATATTTGGACCATAATGCGCTTGCCGCTGCCTTTGATTCGACCTGAATTCGGGTCAGAAAGAGACGGGGTGGTGTGGAGACGGACGGTGGGCGGGAGGAATCTTGTAATCCCGTTGCTATCGACTTTGAGTGAGACAAGACGACGGTATCAAGCCACCTATGAGCTAGTATCAATTGCGGTCCCAAAAAAACTCGAAGAGAGCACCCACTTAACCCACCACGTAGTAATTCGACGACTCTGAGTGAGACAAGACGATGGTATCAAGCCACCTACGACTGTCAATTGCGGTCTCAAAAAACTCGAACAGCACCCACTTGACCCACCGGGCGCCAAGGTATCCTGGCACCACGACACGAAGAGGTCCTCCGTGGTCAGGAGATAACGATTCGCCGTTCATCTGTCGCTGGTAAACGACAAGAAAGACACGTCGAGAAACGTCCCCACCTCGTAGGCGAGTAGAACATCATCCTCAAGAGTCGTGGCTTTACTGACGCTGATTGATGCACCGTAATAGCTAACCGCGTCAGCCTGTGCCCGTGTGGACGTAGCGCGTACCTGTCGTCCTGACACAGGGTTGCATACGATGCAAAGCAGACCTGCGTATAGTCGCGCACACCGACGCGTTTCAACAAATCACAAAGCCTAGCACCACCCCAGCGGCAGTTCGCAACGACACCAGACGCCCATAAAACACCATTGACTGGTTTTATGGCGCCCATTTCTTTGCGTCGATTACCCGCACACTACAAAAACATAAACGGAGGAGTTGTGGGAATGATAGCTCCTACCTGAAGAACAGCGGTAACCTCGGCCTTCGGGAACGATTTCAAGTCGCGCAGTGAGATGCGGAGAACATCAGAGTCGCCATGCTTTACAGTGACAAAGTACGATTCTTCAGGGTATTCACACACCGGACCTACTCTCATTAGCAAAGACTTCAACTTGTAGTCGAGACAGCGCGACCATGGTTGCGGCAGTAAACAAGATCGTCAGGTGTGATTTCAAACTCAACCTGCGCGGAGTGAATACATAATTGCGTCGGGTTAAAATGGGACGGACGAGAGCGGACGCTGGTGGTTCAGCATTGAATGGTTCCACTCCTTGGACAATAAGGTGCTCGGAGCGAGTAGGCTCGCCTTGATAGTTCATGGTGGCAGAGGGTAGAAAGATAACTCAGTTGCACGCTATTCAAGAAAACGAGGTGGGAGTGAGGTTAGAGCATTCAAGGGTGACGAAAGTCACGGCCGGAACTCGGGAATGCTCTGTGGGCGCCGTGAATGGCTCTATTAAATTTATTCGACGGATAGAGTTATCTACAGCAGGTCTACTCGTCGAGGACTGCGGGGAACGTGCCATTCTCGCGCTGGTCGTCCCACTTGGATATCTATAGCCCCAGTCAGCCTGTAGTGGACAGCGTCGGAGAACAATGCTCACCCATTCATCTGCCGAGGGTTCAGGGAATGCAATCGAGGTTAACGAGGGACGCACTGGGACACAGAGAGTTGTAGGTCATTTTGAACTGCTTGCACGGCTTGAAGTCCTCTCCCTTGGCGTTAACGCACCGGAAGTAGTCGCAGTAGTTCTGCCAGCTGAAATGGGTGAGCACGGGATGAGGAGTGGGTCGTTGCAGGCGAACCAGTTTCTGGTCTGGTTCTGGTTCGGGAAGCGGGCATCAAACGGTGCCGTTCTAAGGACGTATTTCCTGGACAACGATAAGGCATTGGAAGATGAATGGAGGAGACGAGGACTGACTTGGAGAGATCGACTTCCTCGGCGTCAGACATGGTGGTAACAAACAAACGGTGTGTGACCAAGGTTCTGGGCTTGCATCTAGCCACCATGAACGCCCTCCTGGCCGAAATCGCCACCAAACGCAAAGCCATCAATGACGACCCTCAGCGGCCTACAAAGTACATGCGCCGCGGTGACATCGAGCGACTCAAGCAGGAAGAGGAGGAGCGGACCACCAAACTAGCAGAGCCCGAGCCCGAGCAACCCACCGCAATGGCCCTGAAAGTGAGCACAATCCTCGCATTCCAATGCTAGGTGCTTATTCGAAAATGGAGAACAGGTCCCTTCAAGAGAGGCTACACATTCACCGCTCCCTCCTGTGGATGTAGAGACATTCAACATCTCCAACGAAGAAACCATTCGTCGCCTCCGCTCCAAGGGCCAGCCCATTCGTCTGTTTGGCGAGTCGGACAAGGAACGTCGTCTCCGTCTTCGGGCGCTGGAGCTCATCGAAGAGCGCGATCATCATCGCCATGGCGGACAGAACGACTTCAAAAAAGCCCTCGAAGACGTGGAAAATGTAGAGCGCGAGATGCGGGCAAAGAGCACCAAGGGCAAGAAACGCGATACCGTCCCCGTCGAGCAGCCCGTCGCTATCATCGACCTCGCACTCGTAAAGGCGGACCCAGACAAGCTGTATCCCCTCATTTACTTTGCGTTGAAGCGGACACTCCGAGAATGGGGAGAAGCTATGGAAGAGCGTCCGGGTAACCTTTCTTCCTCCCGCATCTTTACACTCGACTTATACCTCCCTACAGAGAGCGTAAAGGCCACGACGCAGGGCAAACTGGCCGCTGCGACTCAGGTTCAATCTGCAGAATATCTCAAGCCGTTATTCAAACAACTACGGGCGCGAGTAAGACTTTTCTCGTTGCCATTGCCCAACTTTGCTCACGATCCGCTCAGGCGCTTCCCGCTGACGTCCTTGCCCGAATGGCGGAGATCGTTCACCACATGCAAAAACGGCAGTACCAGCGTGCTAACGACGCCTATCTACGGCTTTCCATCGGCAACGCGCCCTGGCCCATTGGTGTGACCATGGTCGGGTGTGTTGGCTTGTCGTCCTTCGTGACCTTTCACTGATTCTTTTTCAGTATCCACGAACGATCGGCTCGGGAGAAGATCTCAACGGACCAAGTCGCATCATGTCTTGAACGATGAGGTCAGTCGGAAATACATCCAGAGTTTGAAAACGGCACGTTGATTCAGCTTCCAATTCCCATTTTGTCTGACTTATTGCAGTCTTCTGACGTTTGCCCAAACCCGATATCCCCCCGAGGATATCTCGCAGCTGATGGGCTAGTGTACGATTTTGTATTTCTCCACGGAGGCTCAGAAAACATCTTCATTTGTTCCGCACGCGAGAGTGATGGCACTACGCCAAGCGACGCAAAAGGCAATTTAAGTAGGCTGGATTTATATGCTTTATGATAGATAAGGAACAGTAATGGATAGTCTAGGCATCGGCATCGTCACTCTTACCGGGTCGGGCGTGGCTCAGGCCCATCGTAGAAACCCTTCTGTTCGTGAGGATCATAGTATGGCCCGTGCGTCAACCCTTGACTGGCCTCATCGTCCTCCGACTCCGTAGGAGCAGCGCGAACAGCTCGTCCAGTTGTTGTCGGGGGATGTCTCTCCATTTTCTCGCTGTAACTGGGTGTCAGAAACGGACTGCTTCAAGCGTTACATCTACACTCACTTTGCCACAAAGATAGGCTCTCCGGTGGCCCCGATGCTGGTATACAGCTGTCGGTGGCGAGCAACACGAGCCGCGGCGCGATGCTTGCGGATATACATCACACCAATGACGATCAGCCCAATGAAGAGTACACCGTTGATAGGCCAGGAGTGCGATGAGCGCCGGTGAGAACTTGTTGCTGGTGCTGGAGGATCCAGAATTGTTACCGTTGTCCGCGACGGCAGCAAGTAGGTCGCCTGATTTCGCTACGGCTACACCAGAAGCAGCGGCCAGAGAGGCTGAAGCGGATGCTGCAGCTGCCAGAGTCCATCGCCAGGTGCTTGAAGGCGGCGAAGTTATTGGGTCCCGACTCGACGGCGTTGATCGAGAACACCATGCCTGAGGTGCAGTGTACCGGGGGTCCTTGCTGGCCGCAATATCCCCAGATTGGCGTAGTCTACGTGGGCATGTAGTTAGAAACCGACGGGGGAACATAGGTATTCGCACATCGTTGATGGTAATGGTGAAAGTCGGGAAGGATAGTCGCATTAGGAGGGACAAAAACACTGTGGAAGCTTAGTGGCATGTTCCAGCAGCTCGTAAAGTAGATCTCACAATCCAGATTTAAAGCCGACCTGGCCGGTGGTCGAGGTCTTATCAAGTGCTTTGCAAGGATTTGGAAAGCTCGACTGGGTTACCGTATGGTTTTTCGGGTGGAATTCGCTGAGACAAAATGAGTTGGACCACTATGAAAATCCGAGCACCAAAACGCACAAAGTCACCGTGTCACCTGGGGCCGCTGTTATGTTCGATGGCGTGTAGTTGAGACCATCGGCCCCAACCTTAATGAGGTGGTTTACGGGCTGTCCAGACGACGATGCTGACGCTGATTAATGTTTATTCCACATCTTGGATGCAACGCGTGCTCACTAGGAACGCTCGGCGCTGCCGTTGCGGTGTTGGCCGTCCACGAAGAGATCCCAGACGGGGCAGCATTACCAGAAACTATCGGCTGCTGCTGGGTGGTTGGCTGTGTTGGACGCTGCAGCCCGCAACGCTGGAGACACGCATCCTGTCCCAATCGCAACGTTGTCGGGAATTTGCGCCTCGAGGCCGACGACCTCTTCGACACCAAGGTCGCCTAAAGTGGCGGAGAGGATGTCCGGAGGAAGCCCGAGGAATCGCTGAGCAATGGACAAGACTCCGGGATCTTCGCTATTGAACCCAGAAACAAACAAGGCGGGGTCTGGGATTGTATAAATACAAGGAGCTGATTGTAAATGAGATGGACGCACCACACCCATCGTTGACTTGAAAATGGATTGAACCCATTGGAAAGACTGGTCATGGATCCCGGTGGAAGTTCAGTCATGACGAAGCGCGCGCCGTTCTCCGTAATCATTCCTGTGCGGATTGTTCGCATTCATGCTTATTTGTATCTCAGTGGCTCTCGGATGTGTGTGCGGCGTATTGAGAGAACATCTGTCTGCAAATCAACAACGATAGCTGCGCGTCAAAGCACGAAAGCGAACGGTTCCAGGAAACCGACGGCTGTCTGCGGGTCAACAAGGACACCTGCGTTAGTCAAGGCAACTCACCCATAGCAGAACCCTGCCCTATAATGGCGGGAAAATTCCCCGCGTTGGCGGTTACAATGCGCCCTCCGGCACCCTTGGTAGCCGGCGCATCTGGGGCGAAAAAGTCGAATGTGAACTAAGTGCACGCAGTGAGCAAAATCCAAGCTAGCAATATGGACAAGAACCTGGTCATCGGTGGTCAAGAGTGAGATGCGGTCAGTCGCGACAGGCGCCAGACGCAGTTTCTGAACAAGGGCAGCCTCTGCGACCTTGTCGGTCGTCGCGGCGGCAGAAGCAGAAGCGACGAGAGCGAGAGCGGCGAAGTGCGCCTTTAGAGCTGAACATGAATGAAAGACAGGACAGAAAGAGATTAAAGCAAGCGGTCTGCGAATATTTAGGGCATCCGGCAAAGCCAATGCGGATATGCGACGGGGTTTCAGATACAATAGTTGTGCGTCCCGAACCCGACGTGCCCATGGCCGCCCGAACTTTGTGGCGCGAAGGCGGTGTACGAATCCAGGGAACTGGGACCAGAGAACGGATGAAGCAGAATGCTATGTCCAAGTATGCAGCATCGCCAGCCCGCCACAAGCACAACGACGCGAAACCCGAGCTTTTTTGTGTTGCGGTTAATAACATGACGGCAAGAGTCGTCATGTGTCACGGATCAACCCGATCTAGCTTACATGTTCTATCGACGATTCTTCCTCTTTGCCTTCTGTCCTAGAGGAGGTGCCGCATCCACAGCCACCTCAGCGCGAGCATGCCCGGTCTCCCGTATATGCGTGAATAGCGCAGTCTTGTTCTGAAACGACTCCTCGCAGACATTACAGCGAATCTGATCCGTGGTGAGCGAGAAGAGCGGCAGTCAGACAATAGTAGCATACCTGCTTTGATTCTGAAGGAGCATCGACAGTGTCGGCCTTCTTCGCTTGCCGTGCTTTTCTGAGCTCACGCTTCGTCGCTGGAGCTGGACCACGGTCGTCCTCGATTTCCTCAGGCTCCGCATTGCCCAAGTTCAACGCCATCCTCTCCGTTTTCGTCAAGTGCTCGGACTCGGATTTGGTCAGATTCTTTGCCTTCTTCTTCTTGCCTTGAGTTTTGGCGATAGGTTCTTCATCTGGAGGTGGAGGTGTGTGGACGTCGGCCGATGGTCGAGGAGGTTCTTCTTCCCGCGGCGGTGTTGGTGATGCTGGAGCGGTATTGTCTTCGCCGCCGAGCCCAAATTGGTCGTCATCTTCCAACATTTCCCTCTTTAGATTTTCGACCGCTTTCAAGTGCTTCTTGCTCCTATATCTGCGTTAGTCATGAAAGAGGCAAACTTGGAGTTGGGACGAACCGCTCGTGGCTATCCCACGCAGCCTCGCTCCGGAAAAATTTGCCGCATACCACACACTCCCACTCCTCTGGATCCTCGCCCTCAGCAGCCGCCCATTCAAGATCGTCATACTGTCGAGTCTTGTCGATTTTTTGCCACTCCTGTTCGACGTATTCCGTTTGTTGTTGGACGGATGTCTTCTTCAGCGGCGTAGCGGTTCCTGACGGGGGTGGACTCTGCGCCTGCTCCAGATGCGTCTTGTACCGCGGGTCGCGTTTGCGTAAGAATTTGGCAAGGGACTGTACATGGCAGGATTAGCGTTCGGACCTCCGTCGCGTTAGTCTCACCCTTATCGTATCGTTGTACTCCCTCCGTGCATCCTCTCGTGCCTTCTTGTTATCCTTTTCCATCAATCTCCGAATCTTGCGATCCGGTGCCTCAGAGAGGTTGTACATGTCCGTCCACGCAAATTCCTTCTCCGTTGCAAAATTGGTCCACGCAGAATAAAAAGCGCGCGCGTTGTCGGAGGTCTTTGTCGCAGGAACCCAGGTCCACGTCGAGTCACCAAAGGAAGGATATGGTGCATCGGCCAGTAAGGCTTCTTCGGCCTGGAGGCGCGAAAACAAGTTGCGATACACGGCAAAGAATCCCTAGAGCGTCGATTAGGCAACAGTCGTGAAAGAGAGCTCATTCCTACCTTGTCGCTGTCATCCAAGCCAGACCAGATCGACGGATCGAAATATCGGGACAGCTGGCGGGCATTAATGCCAGGACTTTGGGCGCGAGACGGCGCAGAGCCTTTCTGAATATCTTCGAATACAGCCTCATCATCCGGTTCCGGCGCAAGGGAAGCTTTGTGGGAGTCATACCAGGCGCGTTCCTACTTGACGCCGTTGAGTTGAATTGGTTAGCAGCTCGCGGGGCCTACTTGGGGATCGCTCAAGACCTTGGGGGGCATATCTCAGACAGACAGCCGCGTTGCGATGTTGTACGCACCTCATACGCTTGCTGCAAGGCAGCAAAGCGCTTCGTCGCACCCTCTATATCAGACTATAGCTCATTAGGCATCGTAATGAGACGCGCGATGCTTTTTTCACCTGATTTTTATCGGGATGGTATTTCAAGGCTAGTCTCCGAAACGCGCGCTGAAAAAGAATGAATCAAGTCCGGCCTTCATCATGGATTATACCTTTATTTCATCTTGGTCGGCCGTCTCCTCGACTTCTAGTAGGGTATAATAGTCGTCGGCCTCTTGAGGAGTGTTGCTGCTACCCTGAGCCGAACTGGAACCCTGGCCCATGAAGTGGTTCTTGAAGAGAGTGTTGCCGATACGGTACAAATTGATCCGCTCGCCCACTTTTGCTTTACACCAACCATGGCGGACCTGTTTGGCAAATCGTCCTCGACGCCTCAAGGTTCGTCTACCACCCTCACGAGCCCTCCACCAAAACGCCCCCGTAGACGCCAATGCACGCAAAGAAGCGATTATGAATTCCGTCCGCAATGAATTAGCACTCTCAAATGCGCAACGCAAGCCTTCTGCAATTCACATCTGTTTCGGAGCCTAATAACTCACTAGAGCTCATGAACGCAAGCCCTTCTCCAGTGTACCTCTCTTTCGGAGTCTAATAACCGGGTAGAGCGCCAATGAGCGATGCTACGAGGCCTGTGTAACAAAGCCTGGGACCTCTTTGTCCAACGCCGAGCAGGTCCGCGACGCAGCTCACCCTCACGACCACTAACGCTTCGCTACAGACGTGTTTATCGCGGTGTCTCGACCGATATATGGAAGCATGTGTGTGTGTGCTTCAATCTTTGACCCTGTGCTCTTACATTCCCAGTCAACATAGTCCGAAGCACCTACATGGCGAGGATAGCCAAAGAACGGCAAGAAGACCAAGCTAATGTCATTTAAGTGGACGTGTACAACCAATACATGGCAAAATTATCTACAGTACACAGTGTTCTTTCGCCTGCTCTGTTTCTCTCTCGCGCAAGAGCGACGCGGTACACAATTAGTTCAAACAAACACAAGTCCAGTGATTAGACGAGTACCAAAGGTAAACCGAGTGTTGGAAGTGTCCATAAGCAGTAAAATCCGGGGCGCAATCAAGACAGACAGAAACCCATGTCGGTTTCGGCCTGGAAGAGACGGTTCATGTCCAAGTCCTCGCCCGTCCAAATATCATGACTTGGATGCAGGTTGAAAAGGAAGGGCGTTCCCTTGTCGTAGAATTGCCGAGGGACAGATTGCGCCGAGAATGAGCGCGGAGCGCTGTTGTGAGAGACAACGCGAGCGCCATAATCTGCTAGGGTGATGGACGCCTCAATTGGACTGATGGGCGGAGGAAGGGGAAGAAACGAAGTGTGAGTGTAGCTCATGGCAGGCGCGGTATGAGGTTGTTCCCGCCTGTACTGGGATAGTCCAGTGACGACAAGTTGGGAGAGGTCGGGTGCTAAGGAACGTCTGCGAAGGTGACCGGGCCTTTCTTCCTCTGAGCGCTGAATGACGCTCAGCGGGGGAGGCGGAATTTCCATCGGGGATGGAGGTTCGGAGTGGAAGAGGGGGGAAGTAATGTCAGGCGTATTCGTCTGCAAACTCTGGACCAGAAACGCAAGCGAGGCGGCGTTTCCGATGAGGTCGTGACGGAGTACTTGGGACGCCTGGTGTCCTTCAGTCCAATCCGTCGAGCGTTTCCAGCGACGCGGAAAGCTATCGTCGGAGGCGCTTTCGAGGTAGAACACAGGCGCGCGAGATAAAACAAAAGATGCGAGGCCGGTGGGGCCAGGAGCCATGCTCGTGAACTCGGCATGGATGACGGTGTCGAAGGGAATCTCCATCTTGAACCCAAACCCGCCGTTGTGAATGAACCAGACCAGACAGCGCTTGGTGTCGCATGTATACGCCACCAAGTCGTGTTGGTTTGTATCTGTAGTGATCCTCCGCCAGCAACCGATCGTGAGGTTTGTGCACGGAATGAATGTGACAGCTATCGACTTGTGAGAGATCAGTAAAACTAGCAAGTCGACCGCCTACGCTCGTCCTCATGGATGAGGTTGTTCAACTCGTTTTCAAAGCTCAAGGAAAGCCGAGGGGGAGAGTTGACATCAGGGCCGAGACACAGGTCTTTGGCCTTCTTGATCTTGCTATTCTGAAGCTTGGCTTTGGCGCGCCTGGCCTTTGGTTAGTGCGATAAGGCACAAGAGAAAGGACAAACCTGTTTTGGAACCAGATCTGGGTTTGGCGCTCTTGCATGCCGAGCAGCTCACTTATTTCGCGACGACGAGTAGCGGTGGGGCTCCGCTCTGCAGCGAAAAAACGTTCAAGATGGACCAGTTGGTCGGGGGTGACGCGACACCGTTTCGGCTTCTCTGGCTCGGTCTTGGCGGGCTCATCTTCCTCGGTAGTTTCCGAATCCGCGGAAGGAGGACGAGTGGACAAGGGAGACAGGTAAGTTGATGCCGTGCTGGGAGACGGCGTCGAAGTTGGAGCCGGGGGTGCTAGAGGGTCTATCTGGAGCTTTGCGCGGGTTTGCATCATAGCGAAAGGATTCTGGGGAAAGCGTATGAGGGATATGGGAGGACGGGAGTGGCGAGTGTGCGTACCAGACGAGCAAGTGCTCAAGAGAGGAGGAATCAAGCCAGAACGAAGACAAACGCGGCGCGGCCGACGATATTTGTAAAGAAGGGCGCGGCCAGGTGAAAAGAGAAAGGACAAGAACTCAGATGAAAGACCACATGAGAAAAACACAGAAGCAGTTAGGGTCAACAAACTGACGTTTGTGATGGGCCGAGTGATCGTCGTGGTGGGCAAGGAAACTGAGCCGGTTATCCAAATGCTCGCCTCTGCGTAGCTACGCACAAAGGCGAGAGGCACTTGTACACACCAGCCAATACGCAAAGGCATAACTAGCTCGAGAAACAAATGGATCAAGCGCAAAAAGCTGGATAGAGTTGAGCACAAAGGTAGGATAAAAGGACTTCTTCCTCGTTGCCAGGGCCTCGCCATCGCCGTTGCCAACCGCCGTCCCCCTTCTTCAAAGTTCTGTTCTCGGAATTTGAAAAGGACATCTAGTGATACGCGGGTCAATCAGGCGGTTACCCGAGGGAACGATGGCACGTGAGGGTGTACCCACAGACATTCAGTTGGGTCTAGGCAAGTGCGACAGAGAGGTAATGCGATACTTACACCACCAACATACTCGATACATTCACCTTGGGTATGGCAAGGAAAGGAACAGGGAAGCCAGTTATACCTTTCAATACCTTGGCCGTTTTGCGTCTCGGTCATCATACCCACCGGGTCCTTCACGCTTGAGATCTCCACGGAACCCACCGCCGTACCCACCACCAGGAGGCCCATAACCCCCTGGAGGTCCTGGAGGAGGCCCATAGCCGTTAGATGGATTGTCGAATCCTCCTCCACCGAACCCGATACCGCCACCACGATTACCTCTGCAACAAGTCAGCATTGGACCGGGTCCTTGCGGGTGGCCGTTACCTGAAGCCATCGTCCCGTCCCCTGAATCCGCCGCCGCGGAATCCCCCATCGCCGCCGCCTCTGAATCCACCGTAACCACCGCCTCTGTCACCGCCTTGACGGTCACCGCGGTCACCGCCATACCCACGGTCACCACCGGAATACCCACGGTCACCGCCGGAAAACCCACGGTCACCGCCAGAAAACCCACGGTCACTCCCGCGTCCTCGGAAGCCACCCCGTCCACCGAATCCACCCCCACGGTCATTGAATCCGCCCCCGCCCCCGCGGTCGCCAAATCCGCCCCGGTCACCGAAGCCGCGGCCACCCATTGCTCCTCCTCGGAACCCTCCACCCACCCGATTCACGATGGGCTCCGGTCGTTTCGGTCGGCCGCCGAGGCCACCCCCGAGACGACGGGGTTTCCAACCACGCACAGTTCGTCCACGTTCCACATCCACAAGGATTCGCTTCCCCATAATGTGAAGCCCATCGGATTCCTTGTACGCAGCTAGGCAGAATCAGTCCCAGTCCTCAGCCCGCAAGCAAGAGATAAACCTTTCATGTCACGCTCTCGTTCATAAACAACAAACGCATAACCTCGGCCGCGCCCTTTTTTGTCGCGCACAATCCTTACCCGTTCAATCGTTCCGTATCCCTCAAACTCGCGGCGAAGGTCCGCCTCGGTAGCCGTTTTATGCTGCATGTCGTGTTCAGTCATAAACGAACAAGAAAGAAAGAAAGAACAAGTGGGCGCACCAAACGAGAAATGAATAGAGTCTTGTATGGATCCCCGACAGCTTCTGGGTCTTCGGACGGCTTGTCTATAATCACTTTTAGCAAACATGCCTGGGCAAAAAAAAAGTGTTGGCGTCGTACATCCTTCCTTGGCTGCTTTGAACTCTTCTGTTTTTTGGTGTTTACGCTCCTCGCGCCGAATCTGTCGTTTTACTTCTTCCGCGTAGGTATACGCAGGTTCCTCCCCTTCTTCCATTGCCTCATTTTCTGCCGCGTTGATAATGTCCTCGGTTTGTGCCTCCTTTAGTTGCGCGAGGATGTTGGCGACTCCGGTCACTCTTTTGGGGCGGGTTGCGTCAATGTCCTTGCCGACTGGACGGACATAGGGCAGAGGCGGACGAGGGGCAAAAAGCTTGAGAAGGTTCGGAGGGAGGAGATGGGTTCCCGGCATTTAGTCGAGAGACGAAGAAGACGTGTCAAGGCAGTAGTCGCCCAGGAGTACGTAGAATGCCGAGTTCTTGACGATGCGGTGTGGCGTGGCGACGACGAGCTGGCCGTTGGGTGCAGCGACGTGTGGATATTCGTCGAGATGGTGGTCGAGAACAAGCCGTGAGTTGCGTGACTCGGAGTGACAGCCGGTATGCGACGTTGTGTGCAGCAGCTGGCCTTGCGACCGCCATTATTGTTCAAGATTAGACATTGCGCCCAGCCACGATATCTGCACATAAAGGCTGTCCAATCCACGCTCATAAACTATGCCCAACTTTCGAAAGCCCGACTCAGTGCCCTCATGGTACTCACGACGATGTCTGGAGTCGCCCTCTCCCCGCTCCCAACGACCGTCCCAGTCCTACTCTCGACGGCCATAGGAACCTATCTATGTTCTGCGTCTGCAAACGCGCTCAACCAGCTTCAAGAAGTACCATTCGACGCGCAAATGGCCAGAACGCGCAATAGACCTCTGGTTCGGCATTCCATCACACCCCTTCATGCGGCAGGTTTCGCCCTGGCCTCAGGAATCGCTGGTCCAGTGATTTTGTGGACAATGACGAATCCAACGACCGCCATGTTGGGACTGGGTAACATTATACTCTACGCTTGGCCTTACACGGCCCTAAAGCGCCACACCATCTGGAATACGTGGGTTGGCGCCGTAGTCGGCTCCTTGCCCCCAATCATGGGGTGGACGGCTTCAGGCGGGCATGTTATGCCAACGGACGTCAACCCAATCCAGCTTTTCCCACCACCATTCCTCGACGGCGTCCCAATCCAGCTGGGAGACAATCCGCTCGCGCCTTGGGCTCTTTTTGCCCTCCTTTGGAGCTGGCAGCTCTGCCACTTCAGCCCACTGTCGCACTGGGTTCGTGCTTCATACGCGCAAGCAAGTTACAAAATGCTATCGGTGCTCGACCCGAGGCGGAATGCCCGCGTCGCCCTTCGCCATTCTGTCCTGCTATTCCCCATCTGCTCCGTCCTCATTCCTCTGTCCGGTCTCACAACCTGGACGTTTGCCTTGACATCGTTGATTCCAAATATTATCTGGAGCCACGCGACTTGGAAATTCTGGCGCGTCGGCGGCGACAAGGAGGCCAGGATAGCTTTCCGACATGGCCTCTGGTGGCTTCCGGTAATCCTGGCTCTCATGATGGTCCATAAAGCGTCATTGGACTGGTCAAAATGGTTCGGCGCCGAACAACTGAATGAAGAAGAAGAAAAGTAGAGACGTGTAATGTATCGTACAGCATAATTCAGGCTGCAGCCTTTGATTTTGCAGCCTTTGCTGCGTCTCTTTTCCGCATGAGCGCTTCCATCCGATTTCTCAACATGGTAACCTTCATATCGGCCTCCTCCTGTGCTCGCTCCTCCTCCAGCAACCGATCCATAATGAGTTCGCGTTCATCCTGCTCCTTTTCTCGTCGTAGTTGGTCCTCGCTCTTTGGTTTCGATGCCTCTGCCTCTGCCTCTTGCTGCGGTAACCCTTCCAGATTCTCCACCACGAGTTCGGGTTCCGCCATGACGGTCGCGCTGTCATATGTGTCTCGGCGAACGTCGCCTGGCTCAGACACATTGACCACGTCCCGTTGAAAGCGTTCCCATTCGGCGTCTATCGAAGGTTGCTCGGGTTCCTCGTCGTCAAACGTGGGTGGTGGTGCGCGTGAAGGATCGGAGAAGAAGTCGGCGGGGAAACCATTGTCGACTTTCCTCCGTTTAGATTCCGTGTCCGAGTCGTCCATGTCCGGCTCAGCCTTCCGTTTGCCGTTTGCAACGCTGCGACGAGCCCTTTCTTCCTCCTCCTCTTCTCGCTTTCTCCGCTCGACCTCCTGTTGTCGCTCTTCCTCCCGCAAACGCGCAACGTTGGTCCGATGGATTTTGCTCCCAACATGGCCATCCCAGGCAGAAGCTTGTTTTACAGGGCCGCACGCAATACACCGTAGTTGGCCATTGGTGTAAGACGCCAGAGGGTGAGAGACTCTAGTTTCTTCGCGTTTCGCTTTGAGCAACGCGCGTACGTCGGCCATTAGAGATGGTGGAGAGAAGAAAGCCGTTGGTGTCGTGACTTGTCGGTTCTCTCACAGTACTGCCACCAGCTTTCCCTGCCTTGAATATTTGGCGCGCTATGAAATCGCAATCGCGTTGAATCCACCCCGCCGAACATCGTATAATAGTACTCCTCGACGGTCCTGTGGCCCATGGCTCCCTCTCGCGTCTCTGGTCTCTGCGCCGTCTCCAGTCCCTGCTCTCCAGAACCAAGCACCCCATCTCGGTCTCTGGTTACTGTTCATTGAACGGGTGCGGCTTCGCGTGCCGGTCATTTTGAACAGAGAACGATATCTGGGCGTCGAGGTGGCCCGGTCCTGCGTGGGCTATAGCTAGGCCTTGAAATAACATAACATATCTTGCCATGAAAATCGGAGAGGAAAGACGCGCATTATCTGCAAAACCGATGTTAACCCGCTTCCTAGTAAATCGTTTCTTTCGCAAGTACCGGTCCAGTCCACCTATAGTGCAGCAAGCGAGGTAACAGCCTTGACAAGACATACAAGTCGTCGCAATAGGTCAGCGAGTGCGGCTATTACGGTTTCGTTTCTTCTGTATTCACTAAAGGTTGACCATATTGGCGAACAACATATTCCAAGCTGTGGATCTAGTATAAATTTCTCGTCGGATCGCTCACTAGTTCATCGTTCAAGTACCGGATTTCGCGACAGTCTATCCCTGAAAACTCTTCTGCAGAACAACAGATCGCTACGTGAGTACTCTTTCGATTTCTCCTTCTACTTCCTGAATCTCGTCTTACTATTCGTCCTTTGAAAACTCACTTCCCTAGCTCTCTTTGTAGAAGACACCTGATGACCAAGGACATCCAACCTTGCGATATCTTGAATACAGCTGCGACGCAAGTTTGGCCTTGACTATATTCTGGGCGAAACCAACTCTTTCTTGGTCGTCTGCTTAGCCGATTTCCAGGCGGCTGGTGCTACACTTTGGGATTTAGGCTATGCATTGTACGTATGGCGTTCGAAGTGCACATTTAATAAATCCATATACAAAAGACGTTTTTTGAGGTGATTCCATATATATATGGACATTTTCTATATACAACTTGAGTTGATGGCGTACACTGTCCTAATCGGGTTCAAGTCTCGGGCCACATTATTTGACCCATCAATTTCATCAATTGGGCACATCACCGTCACAAATGCTCTACGTTTTGTCCACACACCAACCACACACATATATATCGGTAACCAGGCAGGAATTCCACAGACAGTAACAATGACTCGGAGAACATGAAGAAGTTGACTGGTAACGACAACGGTGACTGGAAGACAGAGAATGAGGGTAAGTTTTAGCTGCTTTTATCAACGCAATCCTTCAGCTGTTCTCAAGTTCAACTCCGGAGATCATGGAAACCAAGAGAAAGGCTCATTCTGGGTGACCTCTGAGTCCGCGAAAAAATTTTACATGTTAATATATGGCTGGAGGAATTACTTACAGCACCCGTCCGACTCAGCTCAGGCATGATTACTGTACCATTATATTCAATTCGCTAGTCACGGGTCACAGGCCTCCAGATTGGCGAGGAACTTCGCCATGGTCACCGGTCACCGCCATTTTCTTTGGTCCCAAAGCGTCCCAATCTGGTAATTTGCCACAATTTTCGCGCCTGCGGCGCGTGACATTACCCGATTAGGCGATTTTGGCGAGGTCCCAACTTCGCCAATCTGGTCACAGGTCACACCCCATAGCGAATTGAATATAATGGTACAGTACTCTGTTGTCTACTGTCTTGCAATACTTACAGTCTCCAATTCAATACCAGAGACTTGCTTCTCATTGCCACCTGTTAATTCCTTCCGCACTAGCGTATATATATATGTATGTGGACGAGCAAACGTGTAGAGGATCTCTGAGTTGTGACACATTGTACCCAATTGACGGGTCAAATGATGTGGCCGGAAACCTGAACCAGATTAGGACAGTATACGGCAGCAACTCAACTTGTATAGAGAAAATGGTACGAATCATCCGAAATTCACAGAACGCAACTCAGCATTTCCAAGGTATTGCCTTACTAGTACGTGACACGGAAGTTTTCTTACCAACAGGCCTAGGTAGCAGTCGGCTTCAAATACAACTTGGCAATCTTATCAAACCAGTTTCATCGGTAACGAACTCGAGATCCACTTCCTGCCCATGTCCAGGTACTCTTAGCCACCCACATAGTTATTATTTGGAAATTGCCAACGTATTATGCCGCCATCCTTAGTGGCCGCCGAGCTCAGAGGGTTCCGAGGCGAGGTTCAGATCTGAAATTGCCATAAACGATACCCTTTAGCGGGACGATACACTTGATAGATACACTTGATCAAACGAGACGCTGTCACAACATTACGCAGCTTGTCCCTCCATCTTTCACTCGTCGTCAATTAGCGCTTGAATTCATGTCGGTGCTCGCCCCCATTATTTGCGACAACGGGACGGGCTACTCCAAAGTCGGGTGCGCGGCGACCGCTGTTCTGAGGACGGTTGCTCATCGATGTCCGTTGTAGCTTTGCAGGAAACTCTGAACCTTCGTTGTAAGTGACGCGTGCTCCAGCGGCAATCGAGGGAATTGAATGCAGACCCAGTGTCTTCCCTACGGCAATAGCTACCAGAGGGTCAGCAACCCAGTCTTCAAACGCGCCCGCCATCCCTTCCAAGCCCGGGCACCTTGCCTCGAAACGTGGTGTCGAAGATCTCGACTTCTTCATCGGCGATGAGGCCCTCGCCAACGCCAAGACTCCTGGCTACGGCGTCCACTATCCCATTCGCCACGGCATGATAGATAACTGGGACCACATGGAGCGTTATTGGGAGCAGTCCATCTTCAAGTACCTGCGTGCAGAGCCAGAAGATCACTACTTCCTCCTCGTGCGTCATACGCTGCCACTCCGCCTTGATTGCTCAATCAATCCAGACCGAACCCCCGCTCAATGCACCCGAAAACCGAGAGCAGACGGCGGAAATCTTCTTCGAGTCCTTCAACATCAAAGGCCTCTACATCGCAGTCCAAGCTGTGCTTGCCCTTGCTGCGTCGTGGTCATCGAACCGTGTCACTGATCGCACACTCACGGGCACGGTCATTGACTCGGGAGACGGTGTAACCCATGTTATTCCTTGTGCGGAGGGCTACGTTATCGGCAGTGCGATAAAGCACATTCCTATCGCCGGTCGCGATATCTCCCAGTTCGTCCTCAACCTAATGCGCGAGCGCGGTGAGATGGCCTCTGTTCCCCCCGAGGATCAGCTTCGTGTCGCGAGCAAGGTCAAGGAAAACTACAGCTACGTCTGCCAAGATATCGTCAAAGAGTTCAGGAAGTACGATGCAGAGCCGTACAAGTACTTTGAACGCTTCGAGAACGAGCACAGCGTAACAGGACGGGTGAATACATTTCTACTGTGTTCCCCACCAAGTCTAAACTGACAATCGGCTAGAAATACAGCGTTGACGTGGGCTACGAGCGATTCCTTGCTCCTGAGATCTTCTTCAATCCCGAGATTTACTCCTCAGACTTCTTGACACCACTCCCCGAAATTGTCGACGAGGTCATCCGACAATCTCCTATCGACGTTCGCCGTGGATTGTACAAGGTCAGTCGTTTTCCTTTGTCTTGCTCGCCGTTGATAGCTCTGTAGAACATTGTGCTGTCCGGAGGATCCACCATGTTCCAGCACTTTGGCAACCGCCTCAAGCGCGATTTGAAGCAGATTGTTGACCGCCGACTGGACGCGAGTGTGTTGGCCAGCGGTAATATGCAGAAGGTAGCTCACGTATCGCGTTCCGACTCGAGGCTAACCCATCGACCAGTCGTCTGGCGTCGAGATTGATGTCATCTCCCACAAACGTCAAAGGTACGCTCGTTTTCTCCCTCTATCTCGTTCGCTCAATGTGGTCTAGATACGCGGTGTGGTTCGGAGGTTCCCTGCTTGCCTCTTTGGTAAGAAAGATGCTCATATCTGGACTCTGTTCATTCATTCCTCAGCCTGAATTCTACACGTCCTGCCACACGAAAGCGCAATATGATGAAATCGGTCCGAGCATCTGCAGACGCTACCAAATTTTCGGCAGCGCGACTTAACCGTAACTCTGTACAATGTCCAAAGCAAAATACTTGCGGATTTTGGTGAACAAGCCAGCTCTGAATACGAGACATCATGCATTATGATCTAGGCAAGATTGTATATTTGTTTAATCCTCGCAACGGTGGCGGGATCTCCCGTGTTCTGAAGCACGTTAGGACCAGCGTTATGAGAGAGAAAGTTCTGCTTTACCTTGGTCATGTCGTCGCTGATCTTGACACACGGCTTTCCGTCGATGGAGGACAGCTTGATGACCATATTCAAAGCCTTGGACGGTTGACCACTCCCCGTCTTGAAATCGTTCGTCAAGAAGGTACCGATACCGAAGGACACTACAGAGATTTCAGTTCGGATAAATTTTTGGGAAGAGGCCGCAGACCATTCAGTCCGAGCTCAATGGCTTGCTGCTTCAGGCGCAGCGACTTGTCGACAGACAGCGCATCGGAGTATATCACCATCTTGGAGCTAGGTTCGATTCCGAGGGATTCAAAAACGGCCTTTGCACGCGTTCCAAACACGAAGGGATCACCAGAGTCCTGTCGGAGACCTTGCCATCGCATCGCGCGCTCTCGGTTGCTGGAGTAGCTCTGTTCGAGAATGAGAACAGAAAGGGTCAAGTCGAAAAGAGAACCACCTTGAAGAAAGCGTCGCTCGAGAAGGTGTCCGTCAAAGCAATGAGGAGGGCATTAGGGTAAACTGCTTCCCAAAGGTCCATGGCGACAGAGTTGGCATCCTCATATCCCTTCAGTGCCGCAACCTACAACGGTATGAGGCCGAGAATGGAACCCAGTAGACACTCACGCCCATGAACCACTCGCTTTGCAACATGAGACGAGCGAAATTATAGGGTTGCGGCGGCTTACTGTGCGATGGTCCCCACTGGCGGAATACGATATTTGAAGGCCAGATAGACCTGAAGTTCTGATTAGCCGACCAGAGCTGAGAAGGAAGCAAGTTTACATTGCTCGTTCCCGACAGCTTCCCTTTGCTCTCGACATCGTTCGTAGCTTGAACGAGGGCCGCGACGACAGTGTCTTGTGTTTCAAAGGAGCGGCGCCTTCGAGTGCCAAACTCGCTGAAAACACAGTCTGCTTGCAAGAGAGTCTTCGCCTTCTCGTACGCGAGCTCTGCGGGTTAATGCTGAGTGCGGAGTAAGCGAGAGCTAATGCGGCGATCCGACCTTTCTGGCCATCGTAGCTCCAGTCGGTGGCGACATGGAGAAAGTATATCTCACTCAAGCAAGCCATGAGCGAGACCTCCCAGAGAATGGCATCAGCCCATAGCCCGGCGATGTCGATGTCAATGTGCCCAGCGTCGTTATCCGCAGCAGAGGGAACAAACTTGACGACCACTTGTTCCGCCGGTTTGAAACGATAGTTCCGTAGATAAGCAAGATATTCAGCCGAGAAGTAAGGGCATGTTTGTTTTAGCCATGCGTATTCCTCCTCAGTCAAAGCGAGTTGTCCAAAATCTGCCGCCGGGATAATGAGCAGCACACGAGCACGACACCAGACTGACTGCTGACGGTGTCCTGAAAGATATTGAACGCGTGGCGGGTGAATACCGCCGACTTGTCGCGTAGAGTGAACTTGTAGGTGGCCTGCTGGTCCGGAAAATGGCGGAGGACGGCTTGTTGCATTGTCAACTGCAGGCGGGGATCGTTGTGGCATTGAGGAAATCGTAAAGCAGCAAACCTTGTAGAGATCCGTATCGAGGAGGGACCTAGGGAGCAGGAGGGCCGCCATTGTGGTAGAGGTTGCGGTCAAAATCACTACATTTTTAATAGGAGATAACAGTCGCGGATGTCCGAGTCACTGCAGCTGGTCACTGTTTGACGCGTCTGATTGTCCGACGCGACCATTGATGGTAAAAAGCGCATTAACCTCGTTTCTCTATTCGCTCAACCCTATGGTAGGCCTCCCGGATAGAAATCCTCAACGAAGGTGGATTCCGCTCGGACGGCCGACGCCAATATGAGCTACGGGACATCACCATTGACCTCTCCCAGCAAGGCAGCGCCGACGGAGCTGCGATGATAACTCACGGCCTGACTCAGGCTACGGTCTCGGTATTTGGGCCACGAGAAGCAAAAATGCGGTCGCACACAATACACGATCGCGCCAATATTAACGTCGAGGTCATTGTGGCTGCATTCAGCACTGGAGAGCGGAGAAAACGAAATCGGGGAGACAAGTCAGTGTCCGTGTTTGACCCAAGTAGCCGTGCTGAACTGGCTAGACGAATGCTAGAGCTTGCTGCGACCATAAAGTCCACTTTCGAACCCGTCATTCAGACAACCCTCTATCCCAGATCTCAAATCGATATTTTCGTGCAAGTACTGGAACAAGACGGGGGATTGCTACAAGCGTGTATCAACGCGACGACTCTTGCTTTGGCAAACGCTGGAATACCCCTCCTGGATTTTGTCTGCGCGATTACAGGAGGCGTTCACCTAACCTCACCGATGTTGGACTTGACGCTGCTGGAAGAGAACGATATCCCTCACTTAACCGTCGCCGTTCTTCCGAAAACAGGCAAGGTAACCTTGGTTACAATGGAAACCCGCTTGCATGTAGAACGCTTCGAGGAGCTCTTCAGACTTGCGGGTGAGGCTGGAAAGGTCTTGCATGCCGAATTCAAAAGAGCTGTGCGAGATCGCACAACGACGCTCGTGGGCGCGATGGGTGCTGGGCCGAGGGGAGGAGGGGAGGAGGACGCGATGGAATATTAAGGTCATGTTTCGCGCGCAACTTGTACACGTTTGAAACAGGCTAGCCATTTCTGCCCGCTGTTTCTCTCTACTTTTTTTCCTTCCTCCGTGCTGGTGTAGACGGCGTCAAGAACAGGCCCCTTTCCTTCGGCACGCAGCTGCTCTTCTGAAATGGGCTCGAACAACGGAAAGGCCTCGAGATGCGACTTCATCCACTGATGAAGGTCTTCGACATCGGTGATGGTGTAAACAATGCCTCCTGGCCGCAAAACGTACGCATATTCCGCGAGAAGTGTCGGGGAGATGATTCGGGCCTTGTGCTTTCGCTGCTTGAAGTGAGGATCGGGGAATAAGAAGAAGATGGCGGAGAGGGAGTGTTTGCCAAAGAAGTTTGGGAGGAACTTCATCGCGTTGGCACGGACAATGGAAACGTTTTGGAAGTGAGAGGGAGCATCGGGGGTCACTCGCAGGGCTGAAATGCGGTCTTGAACATATTGCGAGACCTGGACGCGAATTTCCATCCCTGTTCCGGTTAGTTTCTGCGGATGCTCAGAGAATAAGGAACATACCGAGCATACGCGTATCGGGAAAGAGTGGCGCCAATGCTATGAGGAGTCCGCCAAAGCCACAGCCCACATCGGCGAACTCTGGCGGTCCAGGCACAGTCGGAAAGTGGACGGCCCAGTCGATGCCATCGGGAGCAGCGGGGTACTCGAGGGTGTGGTCGGAGAATGGATTGGCGTGTGCGCGCTGTCTATAGTGCTTTTTCTGGGGCAGGAGTCTGTCGGTCGGTTGACGCTTTCGTTTGTTCATTGGGGTCGCTGATAACCAGATGATATAAATTTTCGAGACGTCACACCTTACCTCTTTCCTTCATGGCCTCCATTCTCAGAGCTGTATGTTCCCCAACTATTCTTCCTACGCAGCTCATCGTTTCCAGTGTCGCAGCAGGCCTGTCGCCCTTGCCAGGGCCCGTTTCTCCACCACCGCTCCAAAAAACACGTCGCTCAAGGAGCGTCTCGCTGAACTCATCCCGGTTGAGCTCGAGAATGTATGTTTATCTGCAGAGCCCATACATTACATATCTTATATCCTTCAGGTCAAGCGTGTGCGTGCTGAGCACGGTAAAAAGTCCTTCGGCCCAGTGCTGGTCGACCAACTCTACGGGCGAGTCCGGGATCTTCTCCGCCACCATCAATTCTTCTAAATTCTAGCCAGTGGTATGAGAGGTCTCCCTGCTCTCATTTGGGACGGCTCCGTTCTCGACGCAGGTATGCAAGTCTCTATCCGGTTCTTCTCCTTGTTACAGCAATGTAGACGAGGGCATTCGCTTCCGGGGCAAAACTATTCCCGAATGCCAACAACTTCTTCCGAAGGCTCCCGGCGGCGAGGAGCCTCTTCCTGAGGGTCTTTTCTGGCTCCTCGTCACCGGAGAAATTCCGACACAAGAGCAGGTCACCGAGCTCTCCAAAGACTGGGCTGCCCGTTCTGCTATCCCTGAGTTCGTGGAGGAAATTCTCGATCGTTGCCCGCCCACGCTCCATCCTATGAGCCAGTTCAGTCTTGCTGTTACCGCGGTATGAATTATTATCGAGTACCTGTTCCTTACTTATCTGTATTCAGCTCAACCACAACTCTGCTTTCGCCAAAGCATACCAGGATGGTGTCTCGAAGAAGGAGTACTGGGGCCCTACCTTTGAGGACTCGATGGATCTGTATGCCGTCTCGCATTTCCCCAGTCGCTGCGCCTAACTTTCAACTAGGATCGCTAAATTGCCAAACATCGCTGGGCGCATTTACCGGAACGTGTTTGGCCAGGGCAAACTTCCCGCTATTGATCCGACGAAAGACTACTCCCATAACCTGTCGACCCTCCTCGGATTTGGGGACAACGCTGCTTTCGTCGAGTTGATGCGCTTGTACATCACGATTCACAGCGACCACGAGGGCGGTAACGTCTCAGCGCATACGGGCAAGCTGGTTGGGTCTGCCCTCTCGGACCCCTTCCTCGCATTCGCCGCCTCACTGAACGGTCTTGCTGGCCCGCTTCACGGTCTTGCAAACCAAGAGGTCCTTCTCTGGTTGAGCAAGATGCAATCCAAGATCGGCCAGGACGCAACCGACGAGGCTGTCAAAGAGTACGTGTGGTCTACTCTGAAGGGCGGTCAAGTCGTTCCCGGCTACGGCCACGCTGTTCTCCGCAAGACCGACCCACGATACACCGCCCAGCGCGAGTTTGCTCTCAAGCACCTCCCCAATGACCCCATGTTCAAGCTTGTTGGTCAAATCTACAACATCGTCCCTGACATCCTCCTGGAGGTCGGTATCGATTTTTAGTACTCCATCATCGCTGACTCCCTTGCAGGCGGGTAAAGCCAAGAACCCGTGGCCGAACGTTGATGCTCACTCGGGTGTCCTGCTGACACACTACGGCCTCACCCAAATGCAATTCTACACTGTTCTTTTTGGTGTCTCCCGTGCTTTCGGTGTTGCCGCTCAGCTCATCTGGGATCGCGCTCTTGGAGCTCGTACGTGTTAAACTCGCTTGAGAACGATGATCTGACCAAAGCCATCAGCTCTGGAGCGCCCCAAATCCTACTCGACCGATGCGATCGAGAAAATGTTCAAAAACAAGGCCTAAACGCCGTGCCATAGACTCTAACTTATCGGGGTACACTACATATGCATGGCTATAGACAATAATGCGATGCGTTAACTTGGAATTACAATGAGGTAGCAATAGAGGTAGTTCGATCCGATGCAGTCTGTTCCTTGAGCCATTTTAATCGCGACTCTTTCTTCCGTTTTACTCGTTTGGAAATGGCCTCGACGTCTTCTCGTGAACGCAACTTGACCAAGAAATCCTCCGAGTGAGAAACGTAGAAAAGCCTGTACGTCTGTACGCAGACTTTGATCTCAAGACCGTCCCCAGTCACCACGTTGGGTGGTGCATTTTGGACGGCGGCCGGAAGATTTCTACAATGCATAAATACTCAGTGGGCCAAAAAGAACATTCAACAAACCTGCGCAAGAATGGTCGCCTAACGCGACTCGCTGGAACACCCTCTGAAAGATGACTCTGGACCAACGTTAGAGGGTATATTGAGTCCGACAAAAATACTCACAGAGACAAAGGACTCGATATAAGACTGCCAGCGGCCGGTGGCCACCTCCGAGTCTTCGAAATTTGAATCATCCTTGCCGAAGAGTTGGAATGTGATATGCTTGGATTCCGGCAGCTGCAGAGCGCGGTCAGGCGTTGTCAAAATGAACCATGTCGGAAAGACGAACCCAGTCGATGCGGAAGAGGTTCTCATCGGGCCCCAGTATATCTTCCGCAGCCTTGCGACTGTTGCTCAGATCTTGGGACGTTGGACTGGTCAAGACACGCTCTCGCTTCAAGAGATCCAGTAGGTCTTGGGTCCTATTGTCGCTCAATAGTGCCTGCACCTACGTAGAGATTAGTGGAGCCCCGAGAAAACGAACAGATACGAACCTGTTTCACTATCGCACCCAAGAGTTTGTCGATGGTGAAGATTTTGTATGCATTCTGAGAGCCGGTGAGCTTCGAGAGGCACAAACAACGGTGAATCTTACCTTGACGCCAAACATGAATCGCATCTGGTCCTCAAATACGTGCGGTTCGACGTTGTTGTCGAACAGCTGCTCGCACGATTGCAAAAGAATATCATAGAAATGCTCAGGCTGCGAAGCCATCTCTCCAAGATTGACCGCATCTTGAGGTGGAAATGTGCCCGGGTCAGAAGGCAGGCGGGGGGCATCGGGCGCCGACAGCTTCTTTGTCGTATTCCTGAAAAGGGCCAGTCGCGAGCACAACAGCTAGCAAACATTCAGTTGCGGAGCAGTGAATGAAGAGGATACACACCTCGAGCAGACGAAGCAGGCAGTAGAATGCGGTGTTGGCAAAGAAAGTTGTTCGTTCCGGCGATCGAGGTAGATCTTCGTCCATCGGCGCAGGTGACGCAGGACGGGACGCCGAAGGAGAGCCATTATATCGAGCCTTGCGAGCCGACTTTGCTTGCTCGCTCTTCAATAGCTTCTTCCTGAGATCAGAACCGCCGCTGTTGCCCCCCTTCCGATTCTTGCTAGTAGCCCTCGATCCAGCACTGCCAACACTGGAAGCCTCTGCTTCGTCCACGGCGCTGGCATCATCGCTGAGTTCGCTGTCAGCTCCTTCGCTGACGACCACGAAAGCGGCATTAAACGCCACGGGATCGACCATGAAGAACAGAGGGACAAATGAGCGCAAGAAGTTCTCGACCCTCCTCCGCTCGGAGAAGTTGACCTGCGTACGATCCAGATACGAAAACGTGAGCTTGAGGGCATCCTGAAGGACCTGCGCGTCATCCACAACGAACTCCAGTTGGTGTTGAGGGCGAGTCCGGGCAAAGAGCGGATCGACCAGAGATGCACGTTTTCCAATCTGCTGTTCTCGTGCACTCTCGATCTGCGTTAAGAAGGCCTTGGTTGTGATCGCCTTTTTATCGGCCATCTTGAAGGTGATGCCTTGGTGGTCTAAGCTCTTGCTGTAATTGCGCGCGTCCACCTCCCTCCAGACTTTGTTCCACTCCCTCTGCGCCCGCTTCCACTCCTCTTCCTTCTGCTTCAGCCTAACAAGAACGACCGGAATGGCGCTAGCTGGATGATCTTGCATGGCCTGAATGACGGCCAAGCCAGCTTCGCGACCATAAATCTTCTTAATGACCCGATGGTGGATGCTCTTCATCTGGCCATTGAGATTGGGTTTCGGTTTGTAATTCTGCCGATCTTCTGAGCTCAGCGACGCCATCTTGTTACTCAGCGGCTCGAGCATCGTGATGGTCCGAACAATGGCTTCAATGTGAAAGTCATATTCGTGGCGTTCTTCCTCGCTGCGGTGAAGGGCTTCTTCGTAAATGTTCATTCGTGGTGTTACGAATCCCGCATCTTCGCTACTCCAGGTTGGATGCGAGACCCACTCGTCGTTCAAAACGGAACGACACATCTCGTCGCGACCAGAGCAGGTCACGTTTGCCTCCTGGTATTCGGTTAGAATGTGGTCGACAGAGAGGACGAACACATACTGCAGCAGGTATCTTTCGATAGCTCCCTATACGAGAGTCCGTACCAGGCCTCTGCACGCGGCTGCCAACGTTCTGGGGTACAAGTGTGGGTCGGATCCAAGAATGTCCATTCGCCTGTTCTTCCATCAAATACTCCTGCTCTTTACGGTCATCCCAACCCAGAATATCCTTCAGCATGTTCAGTAGCTCTCCATCCCCGATATAAGTTCGACTTTCTCGAACGAGTCGAGCAGTATCGATGTAGTCTTGTGTAAAGAGGTTGATGAGTTTCAGGAACTCGTTGTATGTGTCGCGACTGTCTTCCAACGTGCGCTTAACACGGTCAAAGAAAACCTGTGCCTGCGAGTCCTCTGGTGCCGCTAAAAGCAGAGGAGGCTGGTTCTGTGCGCGAGAACCGGATTGCCGACGGGGCCGAGGCGACGAACGTGTTTTGAATGAGGGTTCGGGAGTGGGTTTCGGCCTTTTGGCCTTTAAATCTCAGTCAGACAGAGCAGATTGGCGAAGAGATAAAGACCGACCTTGGTGGGAGCCACTTTCGGCACGACTTCTACAAGCTCTTTCTCGACATTTTTACGCTTTCGCTTTTGAGGGACGACCGACGAGCTCGCAACCGGTGGATCCTGTTTCTTCTGCTTGTTTCTCTCTGAACGCGAGAGTGGCAATTCTTCCATGAGCTGGCGGCTTCTCTCGGGTAGAAACGCCTCAAAATCTTCGCGTAGATCTGGGTCGTCCTTGAATAAACGCGCTATCTTCTTCGAGACCTCTTCCTATTGAGTGTGGATCAGCAAAGAGAGAGCAGTGTAACATCGAGTCACACAAACCTCGTCAACGGGCTCTTGTGAATGGTGGAAATTGGAGAGGATATCCAGGAATTGCTTGTAGGTCTCGGGATCGCAGCGCTGCTTGATCTTCTGGACATATTGGATTGCAGGGTCGAACCCCCGAGTTTCTCGTTTCTCTTTCTCTTGAACGGTGACGGTCGGCGGAGGCGATGGGGGCGGAGGGGCAGGGTCTTCGCGTTCCGGGGCTTCAGACGTGGACCATTCAAGGGGACCGTTCTTGGTCGTCGTCGTCCCAGTGGGCGTCGTGACTGTAATGAAGTTGGCGTCTTGGGCATCTTTGCCACATTCGATCCGATAACCAGAGGGAAGGAACGTGTTAAATCCCTGTATGAGAACTGGATGTTCGTTGAAGAGATGCGAGACCCGCTTTATGACGCCGGGTGTATCGATGCTGGGCTGGTATGAAGGACCGGTGAAGATGAGACACAAGCACGCACAGTTGGCTTTTAAACTGCTTCATTATGTCGAGGAACTGGTTGTATACATCTGGCTGGTCGTGGAACTGGCTCTTGACGGCGTCCAGGTAGCTGAGAGCGTCGCTAACATTGAGAGAGAGCTTCTTGGCCTGATTCGCCGGCTCAGCGGGGGTCGGCGGAGTGGGCGCAGGCTGTAGGATTGCTGGGTTGGTGGTGCTGTCCTCGATGGGTGTTGGCTCGTTGAGCATCTTGTGGGTGTCACACCGGGTGACAGGCCGCTTTCTCTCGACTCTCATGGTCCGACATGCAAAGAACGCTACAGCCTCATCGGTACGCGCTTCTCAACAGATACAATAATCGTCAAAGGCATCGCGTATGCCCTCCCCATACAATGCAACTCAACACAACTCAGGTCTTCTCATACGCAGAGAGAAGGACTGCAGCCGCACACTACGGGACAACTCGCAAGAAGCGGCTTGGGCATGAATCGCTGCGCGAGTTCGACTCTTGTTTGCTCTGTCTCTCGCCCGCCCGCGAGCCAGTGTGCTGCAACAGCGGGCACATCTTCTGCAAGGAGTGCGCCGTAAACGACTTGTGTGTGTCCAACTTTCACCTCTCTGCCAACAGAAAATAACATCGCCAGTGACGCAGAAGAAGGAACTCAAGCGGCAAAAGGACAAGGCCGAAAAAATCAAGAAGGAAATCGAGGTTGAAATGGAGAAAGCCAAGGCTGCAGCAAGAGAGCGTGTTCTCCAAGACTTTGAAAGAGGGCAACTCGGCATCGGCTCGTCCTCTTCGTCCACGAGTATATCTACCGACTCGACTACAACCGGAAACAAGCGCTCCTTCTCAACAGCATTCGAGTTCTCCTCCGCCCACGTCTCAGATCTCGTATCCAAAGCCGAGGAGGCAGCTGCCCGTTTGATCGCAAAGGAAAAGGCCGAGGCTGCTAAAGCCGTCCTCCCCGACTTTTGGCTACCTTCGTTGACCCCAACCTTTGGCGGCGTTGCACAACGCGACATCTTGGCTGCGGGAGGGGGACGGTCGAAAGAGCTGAAGCCTGCTGCGGTCTGCCGCGGCGGAGGCGATAGACATTCATTTGCGTATGTTTACTCCTCCCATATCGTTCTCAGCAAATAAATCCTTGTCAGATTGAAAGATCTTACCGCTGTCAAGTTCACCTTCTTCCAAGGAGAAAAGGATGCGAAGGATCCCGGCCAAGCCGTTTGTCAACCATGCATGAAGAAACTATCGAATAATGTGGTCATGTTTTGTGAGCGCCTTCGCCAACTTGTACCTTCTGAAGTATCTAAGAGATTGTCGCAGTGATGAAGCCGTGTTCTCATGTTGTGTGCCGAACTTGCAAGGAGACTTTGATGACGACCGACGATAGCTGCGCGTGTATCGTTTGTGAAACCCAGCTAAAGAAGAAGGACATCATAGAGCTACACCGAGAAGGCACGGGCTTTGCTGGGGGAGGTATGGCGGAAACTAGTCGTAGCGGTACAGCATTCCAAGCTTGATATTACACACTGGGCTCGTTTCGGACATACGCTCCCAACTCGGAGCTCCACGTGTATTCGTGATTGAGTACGCGCTTCAGACACTCGTACGCGTCCATATTTGCAAAGGGCACACCGGTCTCCGGGTCGCGATACCGCGCCGGGAGCCCTGTCATAGGACACATCGGCACTGGACGCGCTAGAGAAAATGAGTGGGATGTCCTTAGCTACGGAGAAATCTTACAAAGTGGTCGTCCCTTGCCTGAGAACATCTGAACCTCCTCCCAGTTTACGTGCGATCCGAACATGGCCGTCATCGTTGACCCCCAGCTAGGTTTCTGTGTCGTGGTATTCTGGTTCCGGGCATTAGAACGACCTGGGGGTGGTGGCGATTCGTGTGTTTGGGTTTCCTCGTGGACGACGTAGTTTCGTGCCATCTTTTCGATGCGTTGTACGGGAGGAGGCGTGTAAGGGTAGTACTGGGTCTGATAATATGGTGTTGAGGTTGAGGTCGATGAGGCGACAGCTGGCAATGTCGATGTCGAGGCGGCAGGTGCTGACGAGGAGCTGGCCGAGTAAGGAGGATAATATGCGAGTTTTGTGGTTGGTGTATAGGCGTAGTATTGCGTTGGCTGCGGCACAAGAGTCTGCACGTCTTCCCCGCGGCTCAGCCACCGCACAAGCGGTCCCTCGACGACCTGCCGCACAACCCGTGCCCGGCGACGTCTCTCCTCTTCAATCTTGAGGTAATCTCGATGTTCAACGATGTTTCCTTCCTCTGCATCGAGAGCCCGCGCAATAAGTTCTGCTTGTGTAACGGGACGCGCCTCCTGCCGCGGCTTCTTTGTGATTTGTGCCGCCTGAAAGATTCTTGAGAGATTGTTTCGGGTTCGCTAGGGAAATACCGACCTTTCTAAGCTCTTCAGACTGCTTCAAGCGAGATTCTGTTTGAGTCCTGTTGAGCACCGTATGTTTTCGCTTGCTCTGACGGTGACCCCCTTCCTCCGTCGCCTTCTCCGGAATAGATATAGAGACGACCCGGCGTTTCGGTTTGATCTTGGGTGGCGATTGCACTTGCGGTTCAAAAGTAGCCCTGTTCCGCGCATGTGCGGCATCTGCAGCCTTTTCCCAGTGAGCGCGAGTCTTCTGTAAAGATGTTATTGTCGCGGCAGCATGAATGGACAAACCAGCGTGCCTTGCGTGCCCGTTTCTCTTCCTCTTGAGCTGCACCTTCGCCGGTAACTTCTTCGGCTTCAGACGCCGTACTCTCAAAGTCCTCGTCGAAGACATCCTCCTCGTCTATAGAATAAGCACAAATATGAACCAATGGATTTATGCAAACCTTTGTCGTTTGTGAAATCTGCGTCCTCTTCGTCCTTTACCTCTTCGAGGGCCAGCTCTGCCATAGCAGCCTGCATGCTAGCCCGATTAATGCTGTTCTAAGTAGAATTGGCAACCTACCGGTTGCCAGCCGTGCTACGCCGCGACCGACGCGTAGCTAGCAGCTCTTCGGCAAGAGGCTCGTCAACATCCATGGTGGAGAGAATCAAGAAGCCTTTGGTCACACACATTTTGAAGTTGATCTATGCCTCGCAGTGCTGCACCGACTGGCCCGTCCGCTCTGTCCCAGCTGGTTGCCCATCTCCGGGGTATCCAATCTCCTCGTACCTCTACGCGCGTTCTCATCTGTTTACAGCCCCTCCGAGGCTCGCTTTACCCCAAATAACATCCCTCCGACTCACCCTCGCGGCGCGGAACGACCACTTTGGCGCAAGGTGCGTCCATTTTGTCGCAAATTGCTCTTCCATTCACTTCAAAAAGACATTTTCTGAAGGAGCAGCTGCCTCGTATCCGCTTCGCCAACCCCGACCTCTCGATTCACGTTCGCAAATTTAACAAACACCTCGCACACGACTGGCGACCTGAGATTCAGCTCTCATTCAGTTCGTTTGCGCTACTTTTATTCCTGTGTCTGAGACCATTGGCTTGTAGAGGACGGGACAACACAAACTCTGGGTCTGCATGGTAAATGGTCTACCACAATCGTCCGCGAAGTGATGGACTTGGGTGCGTCTCCTGCGTGGGCCCGCTGGAAAGCCGAAGCTACTCGAACTGGTGCACCTCTCGTTCCCGGGATGGAGCATGAACCAGAGGTCGTGGATGAACGGCCGGAACCAGCGGTGTCCTATGATGAATGGCGCGTCAAGTACACTCGGAAGGCGCGGAGAGAAATGGTGGCGAGGGAGGGAAAGAAGGTACAAGAGGAGCTCAGTCCGGAGGAGGAGGAAAAGCGGAGGGCTGCCAAAAAAGAGGCTCGACGGGCTCGATTAGACGCGGAGCGGCTAGCAGAGGAAGAGGCAGAACACCGCGTTCAACTCGAGTTGCAATCCAAGCCACAGACGGGCGCAGCTGCGATATTGCCGTAGACTACACCATATACAAATCTACATCGTCTTCATCCTCCTTACGCGTAGTTGAGTCGGAAAATATCGTTGAAGCTCGAGGTGCACATGAGATTTTCATTATTATTGCAAGGAAAGAACTTACACATAGTATGTGCCGCCCTCGGGAAGCAGATGGAAGACTTGGCTGAATTGAAGCGGATTGGGGCTGTCGTCGACCTACAAACGTGAAATAGGTTCCGACCATGCGAGTGGAAATACTTACAACCAGCATCCCGGTGACGCTCACGAGCAGACTGGAGCCGTTGGCTGAAGATGGTTGGGCGTCCTTCGTGGTAACCTTGTGCTGCACCTTCTGAAAGGGCAAACCAACGAGTTTCTCTACGATGGCGGTGGTGCCGAGAATTTGGGAGCCCTCGAAGGAGAGCATAGACCCATCGCGCTGGAAATGCGTTATCGCGACAGATCTTGAGACGACAATTTGCTGCGACGAACGTAGAGTGAACGGAGATCAGCACGGTTGGTATCGAATGTCTGGTAGTAAAAGTCGATAAAGGCCCCTGCCACTTGGTCAATGTTGGCCATCTCAACGCGCGAGAAACTGTGCAAGAATCAACGTCGCCCGTGGAAAGCCAAAGGCAAAGTCGTACTGAGGTGATGGTAGAAAGGTGGTGGGTGACTGGCGCCGAACTCTTTTTGAGTCACGGCACGTTGGCGCGTGCAGAACCGTCTCGAACAACTTAGTAGCGAAGATAGTCCTTGTTCTCGGAGCAACAAGTTTGAGACTAAAGAAAAAACATGGAGATGATATACAAGTTATGGGTTGGCTTCAGCGGCCTGTAGCTTAGCAAACCAGTCGTAGTGCCGCTCCCAGCTGCGGAGATCCTCCAAGAGGAGCAGACGCAGCGCACCTAGCTCCAATGGTCTTTTTGGCCACAGTTCAAGGAACTTTACAATGTACGAACTGAGATAGATCAGCGTTGGGCATGGAGAGAGAAAGAGAACGTACATAACCGTCCCCCGCGCCAATGGCCCAGCTTGCTTATCTACCCGAAGCTCTTGACACATATTGTCGAGACTTCGTTTGCCGAGGGCCCAGTAGCGATACGCGCGTATGTGAAACCACTGGACCCCCGCCTCGCTCATGTCTGGTGTGAGATGCAGAGGAGGCACAGGGGGCAGTTCTTCAGCCGTTTCCAGGAGTGGGGTGACTGCCGGCGGCGCCGCCGCAACGAGGTTGGGGTAGACTACCGCAGCAGTAAACTGGCTCTTGTCGAGGGTAATTTCTGCTGCCTTGGCAAGAGCGAGGAGATGGGCATAGACTTGGTAGCCCGCATACGCGTCGTTCGCCGCATCTGTGACGAGTTAGTGGGAGGTCTTGCACCAAAGACAAATAAAGGGCTACACTCTAACATTGCGGTCTGTTCGTGGAGCTTCGGATCTTCCCAGTTGCTGATACGCACATTGGCTGCTTTAGACAGCTCCTTGCCAAGGCACCTGTTGACCAGTTTGGCCAGAGAAACCATCCTCTTCCCGCTCCCGAATACCTCGATGGATGCCGGGTCAGCCTGCCGCGCTAGGGACCCGAGTTCCACCACGCCCGCCATCAGCACCCCGTAGTCCCGGAATAGCTTCTTGGCGTCGTCTGACAATAAGAAGACGCGTACGGTTGGAGTATAGACACGTACTGAGAATGTTGGCGCCGGCTTTGTAGATGGTTGCATCTTCCAAGACGCGCTGGAGCACGCGAGGGAAACGCGTCATACTCGACGCTGTTGTCCGTAGCTGAATGAGAACAACGTTCCGTTTGTCGGCAATCTGTATCAGAGACACAGGACGAGGGCCACCACCAAGTCCCTTGTGAAACGACACCACCCATTCGCAGTCGACCGAGATTGGGCTGAGTGCCAATGAGAACAAGGGCACAGCAAAAACAAGACGCACCCAGTGAGGTCAAGTTCTGCCACCCAAGTGTCGGCTTGAGCCTCGGTACGCGCAAGGCGTACGCGCGGGGCTGGCGATATGGTCTTGTAGCTATACAAGGGAGCCTCTGTGGCGGGAGTGATCGGCTTGGTTGGTAGTGGTGCAGACCGTGTGGCTTTCAACGGAGGGGCAAGAGTTTGAGGTTTACGAGGGTGAGGGTGAATAGCGGCAGGAGCAGAAGGGGCGCGTTGGAAGATGGGGGCAAGTGGCTTTGGGACATTGGATGCATCGAGACTGAGACTGGCCAGCGCAGCCAGCACACGGCTTTGAGGTGCCTTCGACGCCATCTTGGTTGAAACCAAAAGCAGACGCGATCACATGCATGTCACGTTTGGTATCGTAGCCAGCATACTAGGTGCGTCCACCAATTAGGATGTGAGGCCTAGTACGCCGCCGTAGAGGAGACGGAAATGTTGAGCACGGACATGTCATGGTTGGTGGAACGAGAGAAGCTTGAATGCGATTTGAGACCGTATGCAGGTGGTTGTTCCTAGCCAACGTTTGCCTGTGTTCATAACATCCAGTCGACTTTCGCTGGCGTACAGATTTTCTGCCGCAACCGTTGACAATTGAGCTCGGGTTATCGTGCAAGTGATGGAGGTCACGGGGTGATATGTGTGACAGGGCTTACCAGTTGATCAATTCTCATCAAGTCAAAACCACCACCGACGAAAAATGGTGCGTCCATTCAACTGCTGTCCCCAAGAGCATTGGACTTCCATGAGCAATGTTCTAACTCCTGTTTGAAAGACCAAGGGAACCTCGTCGTTCGGGTGCGTTATTTTCCGTCGCCCCACCAGGCAACCGCTGACGACCTTTGCAGTAAACGGCACACAAAGTCGCACACTCTCTGCCGTCGTTGCGGAAACCGCGCCTTCCACAGGCAGCACAAAAGTCCGTCCTCTTGCTCAACCTCCATATCGCTCCCCTCAATCTGTTTGCAGCCTGCGCCCAGTGTGGCTACCCGTCCGCAAAGATGCGTTCGTACGAGTGGGGTCAAAAGGCCAAGCGCAGAAAGACTACCGGCACTGGTCGCATGCGCTACCTGAAAGAGGTTTCTCGGCGGTTCAAGAACGGCTTCAGGTCCGTCCACTCGTCAAAACACCCTTTATATCTTTATTCATCTCTGCAGAGAAAACACGACGGCGGTGAAGCGGGTCAAGAAGGAAGAGTGATCGCCTCTTGTTTTCTTCGTCGTCCATGTACCTATGAATCGATTCGCATGCAGCTCGACTATGACATACAATGCTACGTTTCCCCGAAATACTCTTGGACGAGAGCCTTCTTCCGCAAGGCCAACAGCACGCTCTCCAACTCGGCGGTCGTGGGCAATTTGGGGGGAACGAGGAGCGAGGGCGAGAGGAAGGGCATGTACCCCGCCGCGAGTCGAGCATGTGCGAGCACTTTGGCTGCGGGGGTTTCAGCGTCGGGCATCGACTCTTCGGCCCCGGTGTCTTGTGGTGCTGTCGGCGGCGGTCTTGGAACAACGGCGTCGTCCGAGAGTCCCAGCGCAGCGCGGACATTCCTCGCAGCCTCTTCCCAGTCTTAAGTTGAATGAGCAAAGGTGCAGCGTAAAGGGAAAGAGCAAAACCTTGATCCTCCAGACCCTTTTCAAACTCGATTAGTTGAACGTCATCCTCGTCCGTGTCCCCGAAATACGAGGGTCCTTGGTTCATGAATTTGGAGTAGTACGCGAGGGCTTGATTTTCTTCTTCCTCTTCGTTCTTCTTGCTCTGGAAGAGTTCCTTGACACCAGGGAGCTCCTTTGCACGACCAAAGTACCTGTCGCGGGAATTAATGAATATGTTGGTGAAACGGTGTGGACAAACTTGTAGCCCTTGGTGCCGGGAACCTCTTTGCCATCGTCGTCGAGCATGGCGACATTGCGGCGGTAGTTGGCGCCGCCTAGAGCGACGATTTGGTTCTCCCAGTGACGCTTCTCGCGCAGTAGCTTGTTGATTTCGTCGTTCAGGTCGCGCAGCTCATAGTCACTCAAGCCCGCTAAGAGAGGTATGAAAAGAGTTGTTGCTTGTGAACACAGAAACAACTTACGGTCTTGAATTTTTGCAACCTTGCGACTGACCTCCCTGAGCATTTCACCGCGCCAGCGCTCTGCCTCGCGGAGACTCTTGCAGGCACTTGCCATGCGTGGACGTCGGTCAGCGCGAGTGCCGAGGCCCAGCTCAGCGGCCTGAGCCTCGCGGAACCGATACAGCATAGACTGCGCCTTTTCTTGGTTACGAGCCTATCCATTTGGTGAGTGTTTGAAACCTATAAAGGTAGTGGCGGACCATGGTCAAGTAGTGAAAGTCACGGGTCACACATGAGTCGATGCACCTCTGTGTACCCAATGCTACAGGCTTTATTCGCTGCACCCGTACCTGTAGAATATTTTCATGCAACTCATCGAGTTGGCGGCCGAAATTATATTCAGTGGTCGCGCTATCTAATCAAAAGATCTTAGATAACGCGGCTGTCATTCTTGTTTGGGCGTGAGCCCAGGTTGCGTTCCTCCGCTCTTGGCCTCGATGTCGACCGGATCGCTCTCAGACGACCTCACCTCTCCCTCTCCCTCGCCGCCTCCGCGTCCAGTCCCTCCAACCCGCAGACCCGGTCGTCCCAAAAAACCTCCCAAAAAGCCACCCCCACCGAAGAAGGAGAAGGGCGAGCCAATGCCAAAGGCACCAGGCGTCGAGATCGCCATGGACTCGGGGTCAGAGCTCTCAGAGCTCACCGAGGACGACGACGGAGCCCACGCCAATCAGCGCCGCCTCTCCCAGGAGGGCAGCGTCGACGACGACGACGAGCAAGGCGAGCAAGACGACCACGACGATGACGCCAACAACCTCGACGACGACGACAGTCTCCCCCGCGACGCGAAGCGAAAAGTAAAGCCCCGCGCTCGCAACAAGAAGCCGCCGTCCAAGGCCCGACCTGCAGCCAGCAGCACAAGCAGTGGCAGCAATGGTACAATAAAACGAAAACGCAGCAGTATCATCCCACCGACAATGTGGGGCTGGGTTGCACCAGGCACTGGCACAACTTCCGCCGTAGAGGAAGAAGAGGAGGAGGATGCTCAACCACGAGCAATGGAAGAAGAGTCGGCCAGCGACCAGGTCCTTTTCTCTTTCATTCCTATCCACCAAAACTAACGGAAATTTAACAGGATATCAAAGAAAGGGACGATACAGAAGAGGCAGACGAGGTGCGCACTACAACGCCCACATGTAATATTTCTGATGCACCCAACAGCCCGCGAATGGCATGGATGTCGACGAACCAATGCTCGCTGCCCCCATCGAGTCCGCAGCAGCTGCAACTCTCCTCGACTTGCTCGCCGTCGCGTCACCAGAGCTCATCAATGGCGCCGCAGATCAAAACACCGAATCCGAAGACGACGACGGAGAGGACGAAATTGACGTGCAAGACGCCCCGGTCGTCACAGTCGAGACGCTTGCAAGCGTCAAGCGCATAGCCCGACGAGCATCTGCAGCTCGGCCCCCACCAGTCGACGATCGCCCCGTTTCCCCCATCTCACAAGACGGCGACGAGCCAGATGGCCCAAGTCGCCAAGTATCACCCGTCTCAGAGCGGAGCGCCGACGACGAACAAGACAAGAGCGACATCGAAGTCGACGCGCCAGATAAGAGTGATCCCGAGGAGGAACCGGAAAACGAGGCAAAGAGCGACAATGACGAGCAAGTCGAAATGGAACTACAACCCGCCCATCGCGCCGAGGCTCTTGATGTCCTGGCCGGAATTGAACTCAAATACGCCCTTCTTCGCCAGGCCATCTATCTCGACCGGATGGAAGGATTGGGTTGGGAAGAGGCCCTGGTGCAGGCTGGAACCCACCCAGAGATGCTCCATCTCCAGCGCGAACTTATGGCAAGACGTGACCGCCGAATCGAACTTGCAACTCGCAAGCGCTCCTTCGAGTGTGTGGATGCCGGGCGCAAGAGATCGGCTGCAGAGCATGGCGTATGGACATGGTGGAAGGTGCGTCCGTCTTGCTTTATCATGAACGTCCTTCTGATAGTGGTGCAGCTTGCGCGCGATGACCTCCAAACGGACATGATCACAGAGACGAACACGAAACGAAGAAAGATGGAACGCGACAGACGCGGCACCGAGCGACCGCTACCTTGTGGGTATTCTCATGTTTATCTTGTTCTTGGCTGAATAGTTTGTCAGCGCGTCGCATTCCTTCGGCCCCGCCTCCACATGCTCCGCCGCCTCCGCCAGACCTGCGGCGGATCCTCAAAGGCGAGGCTCCATTAGCTCCAACGGAGCAACAAACGAGTCGCATTCGCACACGCAGCCAACGCAGCGCAGAACCTCGTCCAAACGAGAACGCACCCCCGGCACTCGTATTTCCTGATATTGCGTGTCTCAGTGCAGCAGACATTGCGAACGATCTCAGTCATATTCTGCGGCAAAGCCAGCCGCCCCCGCCTCCACCAGTATATCACTGACTTGCCGCCACCACCGTCGCACATGTCTAACCGAGCTCGGATGGGACTGCCGCCGGCACAAGCACCTCCGCAAGCTCAAGCGGCTCCTGCTGGGCAGCCGCTGTACGAACAGGGATATCCGCGCTCTCACCATCCCATGGCACCCCAGCATCAGCAAGCGCCCCCGCAGTTCCAACAACAACAACCAGTTGGACCTGGTTCCGGCCCGGGCTTTGGACGAACCCACCACCATCCTCAAGCCCCACCACCGCATCACATCCAGCACCACGTACACCCTCCACAGGGTGCATTTGAACTTGGCTATGGAGGTCCTTATCCTCCTGGACGCCGGCCAGACAGCCCTGCAGGGCGATGGGCTAAACCAAACGACTGGGCTGGCGGCGAAACGCGAGTGATTGGAGATGGGCGTATCGAACCACCACAAGGTCGCGTGATTGGGATGGGTATGCCAATAGGGAGACATGCAGAGGACGACGAGCGGGAACGGATGATGAAGCGTGAACGCGACCGTGACAGGGAGCGTGATCGCGAGCTACTGGAGATTGACCGGCGACTTCCGGAGTATGTCCATTTGCATCGTCCGGTCGTGGGACCACACCACCATCACCACCACCACCACCATGTCGTCCATCATCACCATCCGACGAATCCTGGCCCTTCACGACCCTCACTTAGCCCTCGTGCCTCTCGCGAATTTGATAACAGGATACACGACGGCAGCAGAGCCGAACTTATAAATATCGGGTCATCCAAGTCGAGCTCGAATGACCCCGCTGCACGCTACGAACGCGACCGTGATCGTGACCGACCAAGCGCAACACCGTTTGTGATGGGTGGATCGTATGGAAACAGTGGACCGGGAAGCGGACGCAGCATGCGCACTCCCCCTCCAGTCAGCGGACCAACTCAACCTCGAGCGTCTTCGCGCGCTCTCGAGGATGCATTCCGTATGCCGCCCTCGTCGTCTACGTCGGTGGGCTATCTTGGAGATGCCGTCCATCACCCGTCTTCGCCTAGACGTTACTCGCAGAGTTTGCAAGGTCCGCCGCTGCCTGGCTCGTCGTCATCCTCGTCTTCGTCGCGTCCTCCTCCTCCTCCTCGACCCAGCGGGCTCTCGGGTCTCTCGCCTCCGCTACATCGTACCCTTCCCCCACCTAATAATAACAGCTCATCTGCGTTTGGTGGAGGGAGCAACGGTGCCTCGCGTTATGGACCAAATCCTCCAGCACTAAATGGACAGTCGCCCATGATGGCTGGCGGGAGCGGACTCGGCGCTCGCGCCCCAACACCAAGCAGGTCGCCCGTACTTGTCCGAGCCGAGCGTGACCGTATTCCATCTCCGCCCCCGAATAAAATGATGGTCGGCGCAATGATGAACGGACCGCCGCCGCCATCATCATACTCGAATTCCTCGCGGACAACGACCCCAACGGTTGCGTCCGACGAAAAGTCTGGCCTTCGCAATGACTCGCCATTCTTTGCGAGCATCAGCAATCCGGCCCCGCCGTACGCTAACAAGCCTTCGCTCTCTGTGCATCATCCATCCAAAGGTGATTCGGAAAGGGATTCAAAAGTCGACAAGCTGCCTGCACGTATTTCGCCACCTCCGGTACTTGCTCCGCCCCCATCAGTCCTTCCTCCCATTCCAACTCAACCAAAAAGCGAACGGGTTCAAGGCTTATGAGCTTGTAGTGTTGTTTTCTGCTCTGCATAATTGTTTTCGTCTCTGGATAGATTATTCACTTGTATTTTCCTTTCCTGCAGAAATGTAATTGCTCTGAATTCCCTCCTCCTCTTCTCCCCTGTCTAGATGCTTTGATGCTGCACTATGTATAAACCTGATACGGCTCAGAAGAAAGTAAACCTCTGAGGACGTTTCAACGGACCTGATTCTGCATCGCCGGTGCCTGTTATGTCAATCTTACAGCCTGGTTTCGAGCATCGAAACTCGAAGGTTTGGTACGTTCCCCATTCGCAGGGGTACCAAGGGAGAGAATGCGTGTTGTTGAACGACACGGGAAGCGAGGAAAAGAACTTTCCGCCGAGTGGACGCGTCGAGTAGGACAGCTTCTGCATGTTCAGCTTCTTGGAAACTGGCAGCAGGTAGATGTCGATTGTTGACGATTCGTAGGCGATAACGTCGTTGGCTTCGTTGCGGGCAGGGACCGTCACCGAGAGACTGCACTGCTCCATTCCAAAATCTGGGCTATCCTTGAGTGCTCGCGTTCAGCAGGGTTGTTGTCAACGAACCTACGATCCGAAATTGGGCGATTGTCGACATCTGGTAAGTGATGTAGTTAGGACGTCGCGCGTTCATATGCATGGACATACGGTCTCTGTCGCCACCAGCCGTCTCTCATATTCCGGGATCATCCCGTTCCTACTAGCGCCATACGAAGGGAATATCTTATCTGGCTGGTTCGCGTCGATCTGTACAAAGGCGCGAGCATGGTTGATAATGGGCTCGTCCTCTGAGCTCTTGAGCTGCTTCTGCGCGTAAAGTTCTGCGAGATGCACGTAGGGAGAACGGATCTCGAGGTCATCGGATTGCCAAGTCGCGGACCCCGCTCGATTCTGGAGGCCGACGTAAAGCACCAATACGACATCGACAACTGCGCATAGCACAATAACGAGGGTCGCAATTCGAACGAGACGGTCGAGCTTAGAAGCCGCCTGTGGCGGAGCTTCCTGTGCACTGGCTGGTACGAGGAATCAGTCAAAAAACTAATGCAAAATTTAAACCAACCTCTCTCCTTTGTAACAGCAGAGCCGCTGAGTAACAATGTGGACTCTCCGTCCTCCGTGTCCAGAGCTTCACGATAGACGAGGTCAGGGTCTGACCCAGAAGCGCTAGAGGGAGTACTAGTATGCTGGTTGTCGAGCTTCATGGTAGAGGGAGAAGAGCGCAGTTCATTCTTATTTCTGGGCTGAGAGGCGAAGTATATGATGGCCCTTTCTTGTCCTGGTGCCTTGACGAATGGGATGTATTACCTGATGGTCTAAATTCAACGTTCAACTGTGGGCATGTTCCTTGATCAAGAAGTTTTTCCCATGATCCCGAGCTTCTCTCTCTCTCGGGACAAATTAGATTCGAGTAGCTGGCCACAATCTCACTTGACGATGAAAAACGTCTATTTGTGGTCAATAGAATTTCGAGGAACGCATGTGGGCGAAGATCTTCGTAGCTGCCAGTCGGACCGGTGTGGATGTCGATTCACGAAGCAAGGATAAACTGGGCTGCTTCATTTCATAACAGCGGAATACTAGTAATTCCATGTACACGTCAGGATAAGGGTCTACAATGGAAGTGAGTCAATGGTAAGTCATCGCCGAAGTCCTACCCAGTCATTCCAAATTATTGTCAACCTTCGAAACAACCGCGTTCCAATCGTGACAGACATGGGTGGCACCGGTGCGATCCTGAGCGAAATTTCGCGTCGTAAAGTCGCCCGGTTCCAGCGTGAGATCCGCTTGACACAGCGCTCTCTGGCGAAGATAGTTGAGACAACGATGAAGATCGCCCCAAGCAACGTGCGCGCTAAGGTCGACGAGAGTGTCGCGAAATTGCTGTAGACAATGCAGCTGGTGACGGGTGAGAAGTCTCCTGCGGAGATGAGAACCTCAAAAAAACCTCGTGGTACATGGAACTAGCATAATGAGTGTCAGAGCAAGGGGCTTTTTTTTTTTTTTTGCAAAAACGTACACGAAGAAAGTTCGCTGAGGAGTGCCTAACCGGACGGACCCAGCGCTGTCCGGAAAGTACCACGCGTCGCGAGTCTCTGGAAGAAGGGAGTAGTGCACACTTTCTTCGGCGACCAACTTGACGCGCTCATCGAGAGCAACACTAGGCAGCGTCGGAGGAAAATCGTCTACAAAACCGCGGTTAGGCAAATGCACAAGGTTCATTATTCGACGAGTCACCTCCGATATAGGCTGTTCATTCCAATAAGTCAACTCGACAAGGCATCGTAATTTGTGCGCACTGTAGGAGTATTCGTCGTTCGGCTTTTGGTATGCCTTGGCGAATGGACGCGCGTGAAGGGTAGCTTGGACGTAGTTGAAGAGGGTGAAAGTAAACCATAATGAGACAAGACTGAGAGTAACGAGTACAACAGAGAGGGTCTTGTCGTGCACGGAGGTGGAGCGGGCCATGGTGCTGGTCGAGGGAGCGAGTAGTCTCGGAGTGAACAACTTGAAGAGCAAACGACAGTCAGGCCCGGATGTGCCATGAGTTGAGAACTTCTTTTCGTCCAGGTACAGGTCAAGAGAACTTAGAGAAGCATATCAGGTAGGTATTTGCTGAGTCCTGAAATTGGCTGATCCGGATGATAGCAGACTCAAGAGTGGGCAGTCACGGAGTAACGCCGCGTTCAAGGCAGTTGGCCTGAAGAAAGAGACAACGGTCTGAGGCGACGAAACTCTCCCGCATCCCGTTCTCCGAGCTTGATACCATATGTAAAGTCAAGTCTATTCGCTACTGGCACAGAAGCAGCTCAGGCTCGGGCAAAATCGTCGTCTGGTAACTCCGACTCTGGTTCACCTCTGAGTCTCTCATGCAGAGTCATGCATATGCTAGCATCAACAAAATACAGCTCAATACAGTCTCACGTTCTTCTCGGCGAGGTTCAGACGGCTGGGATTTGACGATTTCTTGAAGCAGTTTCCAGAGACCTGCAGGTCGTCGAACCTTCAGTTGAAAATTTCGTCGGCGAGACAATCCAATGCAGTCCTACAAAAAGCTCAACAAGGCGATGACTTTCGCCAGGCGAGACTCGTATTATTTGACTCCAGTCGCAACGGATCTCGCGACCATGCTGTTGAAGACTGTGCTAGTGCTCTATCAAGATTCACTTTCTTCTCGCCTATCCGCCTACTGCGACCAATGAGGCAAATGTGAAAGCCCATTCGCCTCTTCGATATCTGCTCATCAAGATCAGGCACGATTCTACGAGGTCGTGGGTACACCACGAGATGATTTCATGTTATGATTTTCACCAAGTGAACCTTGTTCCTAAGTGGCTCTCTACACCTGGACCATCGCACCGATTCAACGAAGGTCGGGTCAGATTACCACGGTATCCAACCTCAGGTACACTTGCGTGGAAGAAGGGTCGGGCCGTGAGACTGCAAGGTCCCTGGAACTCACGCCTCCGGCAGCCTCTATCATGCGATGTGAACTACGGACTCGCTCGATTCTTCTGTGCCATGGTATCGAGCACAAAGCAACGGTTCCTCGTCACTTTCCTGCTCTGCATTCTGCTCGTTGTCAAGACTGGAACGATCTTCTGGCTTCAACGGCGCGCGCAAAGCTTCGAGGAGCTCAAATATTGTATGTGCGCATTAATGGGGTTGAAGCGGCCCACTGAGGGATTTCACGCAGCATATCTTGCAGACGACCACCCCAGAGCATGGCCGATACCCATGTCTGGTCCCATCCATATGCCACTCGAAAATACAGTGCATTACGCTATCGAGTCGTCTGAAGCCGACGAAGAGTGGCGGTCCATGATTCCCGGCAACGGAATCGTTTATCTTGGCGAACATCGACGTCCGTTCAGCATCTCCATGTTTCATCGTACGCAATAGCTTCTTTTTGCTGTTATTCCATGTTCAGTCGGGTTCAGAGCTGCGGTGCATGGATATTCTTCGCCAGGAAATGTGGTCAGCTCAGAGTACCAACGTCACCAAACCCGATTCGCTTTTGAACCAGCATTGCCTCAACTACATGCGCCAAATGGTACTGTGCGCTAGCGACACGACCCTGCTCGAGCCCATCTCACAATCGCTGGTCGCACCCGAATTGGTTTCGTGCAGGAATTGGTCGGTGGTTTACGAAGCGGTGGAAGAGAATCAGCGTAGTGTACTTGCGTTCCAGTAGAAGAATCTGAATCATGTCCAAGATAGTACTGGACGACCAAAAATTAAGCGTAGCGTGCTTGTGCACCAAGACAATACTGGACGAACAAGAATTAAGTGCAAGTAACATCTACATGTATGATCTACGTCTAACGGCGAGCGTGCGTACAATCACCATCGGTCTCCTCCTCCCAAACGACCGCCATAGCCATTGTCCGCCCCAGACCCGAAGCCGCCACCTCCTCCTCCTCCGCCACCTCCTCCCCAGCGTCCGCCTCCACCGCCCCCGCCCCCGCCGCCTCGACGACCGCCTCCGCCTCCACCGCCGTACCGCCCACGACCACCACCGCCCCCGCTGTACATTGCCATCTCCTCCAATTGCGGAGGGATATTCGCCTTGGACTCTTTCAAGATCGACAGCAGCTCGCGCGCAGACTTGGCATTCTCCGTCGTGAAGTACGTGTACGACGTCCCTGTTAGCCCAGCACGCTGAAACAGAATTAGCATGGACTTCGCTCGATACAAGAGAATCACTCACCCCCGTACGCCCGATACGGTGAATATAGTCTTCGCAGTTATTCGGGAAGTCGTAGTTCTGGCAAGGGCATCAGTACGCATCACAGGCGAAAAAGAGGCTGCAAGAGACTCACAATTACATATCCTACATCCTTCACATCTGCAGAACACAAATCGACAGCCAGGACGACACAGTGCAGAGAAGGCAAGGGGAAAACAGACACAAAATTCGGTCAATAACGTGAACAGTCACAGATAAAAGCACAAGCGCCGAAACACCCAGGGTTCGTGAATACAGGAGATTGGAGGTCGCAGAGGCCATCGTCGACGAGAGGAACAGGATAGATCAATCAGCCACAGTCCATAACCGCTCGCTACCGGAAACCAACAACAGTTTGCACAAAATGTTCGTTGGGAGGTAACCTAACCCGCTTGCGCGCTTCAGCGCAGTTGGGCCATTCTTGGAGAGGTCAGAGGGATGTTGAACAAATTGTCCGCCTTGATCCAATGGTCTTCCTCTCGACGGAGCCTTGCGTCCGAGCCTCAAAAATCTGCCTGTTCTCATTGCACGAAGACCTTGGCGGAGACGGGTGGAGCTGTATTGTGTCAGGTAACCACGCGGGAGGGCACACCCTCCCAATTACCGTGCACCACGTTGCAGCGCTTGTGAAAGTATAGAAGAACGTACCAAGACCACGAGACGCGACGTCAGTGGCAATCAAGATTGGAGACCTGCTAGCCTTGAATTCGCTCAAGACCCAGTCACGTTCACGTCTGCGGAGCTGCCGTGAGAAGAGTCAAGATGGTTGAGAAACGTAAGACGCACTGTTCTTTGTCGCCATGAATGGCGAGGGCGGGCCACCCATCCTGGCGAAGGTATTTGGTGATGTCGTCCGCGACCCGCTTGGTGCCGACAAAGATGAGCACTTTGGCGTTCTCTGCGCCAATCTGATCGAGATGCTTGACGAGCTTGCCGCGTTTCTCAAAGTCACTGCACACTTCGACGATCTGAGTGATGTTGTGGTTCGCAGTGAGCTCCATCGAGCCAATGTTGACTTGGATCATGTCTTTGAGGAAATCCTACGGCACGCGTCAGTGCATGAGACAGTCAAGAACACGAGCAACACACGTTAGCCAGCTTTTGAACATCCTTCGGCCACGTTGCGCTGAACATGAGAGTCTGACGGTCGGGTCGAATCTGGCTGACTATCTTGCGAATTTGGGGCTCGAAACCCATATCCAGCATACGGTCGGCTTCGTCCATGACCAGGTAAGTGACTCGGCGAAGATTCGTTTTTTGAGTTTCGAGCATATCGATCAAGCGGCCGGGAGTTGCGATGACGATTTCAACGCCTCGCTGGAGGTCACGAATTTGGGGACCTTTGGGTGCGCCGCCGTAGATGGCGGTGTTGCGGATACGGGAGTTGGAGCTGGTGGGCATAGAGTCAGATCGACCGGAGCATGACAAAGACCCGAGACCTACCCGAATTTGGTGCACTCTTGCTGGATCTGGACAGCCAGTTCGCGAGTAGGGGCAAGAATGAGGGCAATGGGGCCGTCCCCAGCGGAAAGGAGCGGCTGACTGTAAACGTTGAGAGCGTATTCAAGAGAGCTGTCGACAAACTCACGCATTGATATGAAGCATAGCAGGAAGAGCAAAAGCGACCGTCTTTCCACTTCCGGTCTGGGCAATGGCCACGACATCGCGACCAGTCAACGCCATGGGCCAGGCTTGGCATTGGATGGGCGTCGGCGCGGCAAAGCCTTGGGCACGGATGGAGGTCATGAGGTATTCAGGGAATCCGGCCTCTTCGAAGCTAGTGACTGGTCGAGGAACCCCACGGCCTTGGACCTTGGAGGGGTCAGCGAAGAGAGAATGAAAAAAACGGCAAAGAATTACCTTGATCTCCTTCACCCTCCTGAAGTCGTCGATGTCCTTGTCGCTGCGCTCCTTGACCTTCTTGTCTTCGACATAAAAGTTCTTTTCAAAGTGCTCGACTTTGGTGGCCGCCCAGTCTATCGAGCGAAGACTGCCTCCGAGGTTGCCCATGCGGTCGTCGCCTGCACCGCCACCCCAGCCTCCGCCACCACCGCCGCCGCCATATCCGCCGCCGTAGCCACCACCGCCGCCATATCCACCATAGCTCTGAAACACGGTCAGGGTCTTTTCGAGCCCAGGAGCAATCACTGACCATTTTTTTAAAGTTGGGTGATGGGGGTACAGAAGAGAAAAAGTTACGGGGTGTCACACGCCACCCACGCATAGCATCCGACGAAGGCACAGACCACGTCGCAGCAACTTGAACACGCATGGCCCCAGCTGGCTCAGTTACTGTCGATTTTGGCCCTTCCGACTCGCACCCACGGACTTCTGACGACTTTGAGCAAGTCCCCTACCCGCCCAACCATTGGGCTACTTCTCAACACGAAGAGGAGCAGCCCCTCTATGCCGAAGAAAAGGCCCGAAGAAGAGGTCCAAAACCTGCCGGTCCCACACCTTTCCTGGTTGATGAGCGAGACTTGTACGATGACGAGGGCAAGGACCTGTACAACAAGCCACGCGCGTTCAAGGCCTACCAAACAAGCGGTCGTCCTCGTCAGCATCCGCCGCCACCGCCGGCGACGATTGTGCGTCTTGGTGCACCAGTTCTGCTTTGCAAGTTGACCATTCCGTAGAAAGAGTTCCTCTTGCAAAATGTCGAGCATATAACACCAATAATCTATACCCTGCTATCTTGCTGGACGCGATACCATAAAATTGGACACTCCAAGTTTGTCGTCTGGGACGAGGCCCACTGTGAGTGTTCCACGTCCATGCATTACCCCGCTAATATGCCGCCCAGTCGGTAAGTTTCGGTCCGCACCCAATTCCCAACCTTCAAACCCCGAAATTTAGGCAAGTTCGGCTCCCAATACATCCGCAGGGAGTTTTACTTTGATGTCCATCCGCCGCTGGGAAAGCTCATTGTCGGTTTCGTTGGCCTGCTCGCCGGCTATGATGGTTCATTCGAATTCAAAAGTGGGAGCGAGTATCCGGAAAACGTGCCGTATGTTGCAATGCGTGTAATGCTTGCGACCTTTGGTGTAGGAATGGTGCCGCTGGGATGGTACACCGCGGTAGAGCTTGGCATGAGCCAGTGGGCATGTCATCTTGTCGCGCTGATGGTTCTACTTGGTGCGTTCCATCGGGTTTGACCGAATTTGTGCTCAAACCTGCTGCAGATGTTGGTTGGTTATGCATCTCTCGTTTCATCCTGCTGGATTCCATGCTATTATTCTTCACATTGCTCGCGGTTTTCTGCATGACGAAATTTCACAACCAACAATACCAGTACGTCGGAACCCCCCGATGATATTCCGTCTCTAAATCTTGCAGGCCATTCTCTTTTGACTGGTGGGCGTGGCTATCGTTCACAGGGATCTCTATCGGGCTTGTTACAAGGCAAGTTCAGTATTGAGACGTTGTATGGATCTCTGACTCTCGACAACTCAGCGTCAAGTTGATTGGCTTGTTTGTAACTGCTCTCATCGGCCTTTATACGATCGAGGACCTATGGGATAAATTTGGCGACGTGAAAATGCCTGTCGTATGTCGATAATGTTTCTCGAGGTTTGAATCCTGACGGCTCAACTAGCGAACTCAATTGAAACACTGGGGCGCAAGAATAGGCTGCTTGATAGTACTGCCTATTCTCGTGTTAATGGCGTCCTTCAAGCTCCATTTCATCGTTTTGAATCGTTCTGGTTCTGGTGATGCGCAAATGAGCTCGTTGTTCCAAGCAAATTTGATCGGGAATGACTTTTCGAGAAACCCGCTAGGTACGAGGACAGCTCTATACATTCATTTGTTCATTTTACGTGGCAGAAATCGCTATCGGGTCAAAAGTCACTCTCAAGAACTACGGATACGGAGGTGGATTGCTACACTCGCACGTCCAAACATTTCCCGTCGGCTCCAACCAGCAGCAAGTCACTTGCTACCACTACAAGGATGACAACAACGAATGGAACATCCTCCCGCGCTGGAACGAGCCTGCGTACGATCCAAAAGCGCCTATTCGGTTCCTCAGACACAACGATGTCATCCGACTGTCGCATGGACCCACAACGCGTAATCTGCATTCACATACGATCCCTGCCCCAGTCACGAAACTTCACCATGAAGTAGCGTGCTACGGGAATGCCACAGTCGGCGACTTGCACGACTACTGGAAAGTCGAGGTCGTAGATGATATCAAGCGCGGTAGTAGGGAACATGTGGACAAAATTCACTCCCTCACGACACGATTGCGATTCAGGCATCAAGTTCTTGGATGCTACCTGCGTGCGGCGAATTCGGTCCTGCCACAATGGGGTTTCAAGCAAGTCGAGGTTACGTGCACTCCCGCAAATGATCCATATGATCCTCACACGTACTGGAACGTCGAAAGCCACTGGAACGACCGCCGTATGTTCAATTCCCTGTGCCCGTTTCTCTTTAACATGTCATCTATAGTCCCGGCGGGAGAGACAAAATACTACAAGTCCCCGTTTCTCCACGATTTTTGGCATCTCAACGTCGCCATGATGACGTCGAACAACGCCCTCGTCCCCGACCCGGACAAGGAAGACATTCTCGCATCCAAGCCATTTGATTGGCCGTTCCTGCACCTTGGGCTGCGTATGTGCGGATGGGGTGACTCTCAAACAAAGTACTACCTCACAGGCACCCCTCTGATCTGGTGGGGAGGCGCGACAAGCTTGATTGTCTCGCTTGTCACCCTTGTCGTGTACCTGTTGCGACAGCAAAGAAAATACGCCGACATGGATCCACGTGTGTATCTTTTCAATATTGTCGCTTGCTGCTGATAAAATTTTGCAGAGGAATGGGACCATTTCCTGTATGTCGGGAAGGTCGCGTTCCTGGGATGGGCGCTGCATTACAGTAAGGGTGGTTTCTTCAGTGAACGTTACTCAATCCCGTGTAGTTCCGTTCCTAATCATGGGCCGGGTCACCTACCTCCACCACTATGTACGTCTTCTCCTGCACATTCCTCCTTTGCTGATGTTTTCCAGTTGCCGACGCTGTACTTCGCGGTGCTGATGTTCGCGCACCTCCTCGATCATTTTATTTTCTCCTCGCGTGGGCTGACTCAACGAACAAAAACTATCGTCTTCGGGGTATGCGCGGGATCCTTAATCCTAACGTTCTGGTGGTTCCGGGGTGTAGCCTTCGGCATTGATGGACCCATATCAGAACACAAGGGCTTATTATGGCGGAGTGTACGTGTTTCCTCAGTCTTCCAACCGCAGTTACCGACATAAACCTACAGTCCTGGAATATATACACACAACGATAGATATTGTTCACTGTCCCCTCTAATCTTATTGTCCTCCCATATCGATATCGGCACATAAGCGTCAACTGAGTTTCGTGCACCGCAACAAAATGTTGCCGGTAGGTATATGCGTGGGGGTATTTGGTACTGGCGCGCGAGTCAGCGACACAACTCGGAGATTAACGTGCTCACCATTAGAGGCATGAAAGGCGTCGCAAAATTCACATAATGATGCATGGGCCCGGTTTCTGTTGTTTCTGCGGCTTCTTGGGCTTTTTGTCCGGAGGGTACCGCGCGCGCATTTGTCGAAGGAGATCCTCGAAGACTTCGTTAATGTGCCAGTTGCGCTTTGCTGACGTTTCGTAAAACGGGAGGTTCCACCGGGTGGCCAGAGTCTCGATCGTCGTTGTCGGTACTTCTCGTTCGCTGATGAGGTCGCTCTTGGTGCCGACAACGACAATTGGGACCTAGTTGCAGTCAGAGAATAGTCAAGAGAAGCATGACGCCTGCGCACATTCTCCGAGCCCTTGATCCGGAATATTTGCTTCCGCAAGCTCTCCACCTCCTTCAAACTAACCTCTTGGGTTAAACTAAGATTACATTAGAAATTGACTTGGGATGAACCGGAACAGACATACCTAAAGACCAAGACAAAGCCGCGACCAGACTGTACAGTTGGCTGAGATGGTGCCTTGTGAAGGGATACGATGAAACAGGCCTTGATATAAACCTCATTCAGCGACGTGAATTGTTCTGCACCAGCCGTATCCAGAACCTCGAGCTGATATTTAATTAAGCGGAGGAAACGCGTTGATAAATCTTGATAGATGGCAGACGTACGGAAGATAGCTCTTCGTCGACCATCAATGGCCGATGGTACTGCTCTGCATGCGGGTTGAGAGTCACACAGCGCCCAATAAGCGCGCACAGACCTTCAATCGTAGGGTCGTAATTCTCAACGAAGACATCCCGGACGAAGCGGACTAGGAGGAATGAGACGAGAGCGAGTGGGAAGACAGAATAATGGACCAGTGAGGGCTGATTTACCGACCCCACCAGCTACGCGTTCGGTGAGCAGACGTGTCGCTAAGTGATTAAGCGGCAGCGTACCTCCGAGAACAACGACGTTGAACTGACGCTGCTGGGGGTGAGGGAGAAAGGCTGATGAGAGAGAGAGAGACACTGACCATGGCGTCCAGAGACGAGTCGTGGGATCTGCCAGGCCCAGTGCTGCTTGTCACACTCACAACTTGAAACTTGAACACTCATGGCACGTCCCCGCGTATTTCTGGATTGGTCTATCGGGAACGAGCCTCTGGGACGGTAATACAGCCGCTCCTTCCCATACACTTCCTCATCCGTTCACAGTGTTATATTTGAGCTTTTCGCAGATGAAGTGAGATCAAGTCATTCCAACGCGTCGCGTGTCGCTGATCCACCCTCAAGGCGCCTCAAACTTCAGAGAATTTTAGAGCTCTCTGTACTGGAGAACGAGGCCTCTCGAGCACGGGCGTCCCGCTTTACTACAAGAACTCAATCTCTCATCGAGTAATTCGAGATTTCATGATCCAAGCCGGCGGTATGACTGCTCTGCACACAGCTATATCAGAATTAACGCGTCGGCGACCTAGATTTCACGAAACGCAACGGCCAGGGTGGTGAATCGATCTATGGCCGGTCATTCGAAGACGAGAACCTCGACCGACCGGTGGACGCACCAGGGCTCTTGTGTATGGCCAACAAAGGCGCGCGCACTGGCAGATCTTCCTGATCCACGTCTTATTTTCATTCAGGACCCAACACCAACGGCTCTCAGTTCTTCATCACCTTACGAGAATGTCCGCACTTGAATGGCAAGCACACAGTGTTCGGAAGAGTCGTGAGTCTGTAGCTACACCCCCAGCGGTCTATAACATCGTCCTAGGTTCGGGGGTACGAAGATGTGGTGCAGAAGCTAGGAGAAGTTGAGGTCGACGAAAAGTCTCGACCTCTCACGACAGTCTCGATAACAAACTCGGGAGAACTAGAACTGCGCCAAGGTTAGATCCTCCAGCTTCGTTGCACGTTGCCTTATACCCTTCCGATAGCTGCCAAGCCCGCACGGCCCGCATCGCCCTCGTCTGAAGAAGAAGAGGAAGCATCTTCGCGTCGTCGACGAAAGTCAAAACGTTCGGCTAGTGCAGAGTCGGAACGCCGGCACCGCAAAAAATCCAAGAAGGAAAAACGGCGCAAAGAGCCTATTCCGGAACCACCGGTTGGGTCGCGTCAGGAAACGGAAGAGGAGTACGACGCGCGTCTGGAGCGGGAAGAGAATGAAAGGATAGAAGCGCAGAAGAAGAAGGAGCTGCAGCGGCTCAAGGAGCGCTACGAGCGGGAGGCCGAGACCAACAACGGCGGGGTAAGATACAAGGGACGCGGGAGGATGATGTACCTTGATCCAGGTGCGTGAGTTGTGCTAACAGCTGGTACACGAGCTCACAGATGGACAGAAACTCGGAGATAATCCGTTCATACATACAATTGCATTACATCTAAAAGTCGGCAGCCTCGTCCTCCTCGTCGCCCGAAACCTCTGCGTTTTCTTGTCCAACTTTTGCCATGAGTTGTGCCAAGTCTGCTTCGTCGGATTCCGAAACAGCTTTGGGCTGGGAACGAGAATGAGTTGTCGCAGGGCAAGTCGAGATGGGAGACGCACCTTCATCTTGACGACGCAGTTACCGCCTTCGTCCTCAATACTGGCTTGAATTGCCTCGATCGCACGCTCCAGCCGTTCTACGGCGGCGAATTTGTCTGTTGCATTGGTGCTAGATGGATGTTGGATTGAAAATCGCGTCAGTGTTCGAGACGCACCTAAGAACATACAAAGGTGGAGCAACGAGCTTGGCCTTGATAGGGACGGCATCTGTGCTCGCTTTTTCGCCGGCCCTCAGTGCGCGCTTAATCGCATCGATACCAGCGGGTGTGTAGCAGGTGAGCTCAATGTCGGCACGCAGCTTGATGGGCTGGGGAGTGAGACGACGTGCGATGGTGGCGGTGAGCAGGGAATAGGTGGCCTCGGGAATGGGGTTGGCGAGTGTGGCGAATACAGTATCGGGTTCGCTGGAATCGAGTCAGATAAAAGACCTAGTTTTGGCAAGAGTGGAATGCACGTTAATGCGAGTTTGAATGCATCGTATGGATGGCCGTATGTGCGTCCCAGGGGCCATGCGATTGTGTCGTAGAGGTGCTCGAGACGCTCAGCCTCGCCGGCTGCTGGTGGCGGGGGCTCGTCGAGGACATCTTCTGCATCGGCGGCGCCTTTTTTCCGCGAGCGCTTTTCCCGTTCACCAGGAAGCTCTCCACCGAGTTTGCTGGCGACATGGCGGAGGATGCTGGCAACACTCTTGCTCTTCATATACCGCTCTTCGCAGCGCGTAATGTCTTCAGGCGACACCCGTCGCTTGGAGAGATCGATGTAGCCCTTCTCGTTGTCGACACGGAGGACGACGACGACCTCGTTTCGGCCGACACGGATGAGTTTTTGAACGGAACGGATGCGACGACGGGAGAGCTCGGACAGCAAAATCATGCCCTCGATGCCGTCGTACTCGAGGAGACGGACGTACGCCCCCATCTCGGCGATGTGCTGGACCTGCACCATGACGAGTTCATCGACCTCGGGATATTTTTGCGAGTAGTACCGCATTGTGGAGGAGAAGAGCTTGATCGTTACGAGTCACGGAATAATTCATGTCCTAGTACAGTACAACAGCATACATGTATCTACTTTTGCATGAGAGCCAGGTAAAGAACCTGTAGAAGAAGGTTAGCTGCCGACAAAGAAAGAGGTTGGAGAGATTCAGAAGGAAGGCAACGGAATAATCCACATGGGGTTTTGCGCTCTCGGACAAGTGAGTCGTTGACTCTACATCCGTAACTAGGTTCATCAAGAGACGTGAAGGAACCGGACTTGCCTGGTGGGGGTTGCAGAAAAGAATGTCTTGTTTGTGACCAACGTGATCTTATTATACAAGAGAACGGTTTGTAAGCATGTCACCCAAAAAGGAAGAGCCAATGAGAACGCTCAGTTGAGGCTTCCAAATTAGGAAGACAAACCACCACCGCTCCCCAGCACGTCCCGTTGCCCTCTATGCCCCAAAACTTGGCTATACACTGTGAACATGTATTACAATCGCTTCCCCCCCTTTTCCCCGACAAAAACAGTCCAGAAGCGACCACAGTGATGTCCTGCTAACTTGCACATTTCTCGAACATTATGGCTTTCTGAGCAACACTGAAGCTCTCTAAGGCCCCTTGGCCGTCAGAGGACCATTTCCAAGTGTTCTTGACACAGCGGGAGTCGACTTCAGCGGAGAGCACGGTCAAACGGGCGAATCGGGCTCAATTGATGAGCCACGGGCACCAACTTGCCGCATTCCATTTGCTGTGAGCGCTACCTATCTATTACTTGGAATCTGGGCCGCGCGCTGCCGAGCTCTGCGAGGCAGCAGTGCGGCCCGTCGTATTTGTTCTTCATACATCACGAAACACTCAAATAGTTGCCCGATGCGTAGCACGGGTTTCCCCTAGTGCGCCTTATATAGTCGGTTCAACTTGACCATGTCCCACCACTACCAGCCCTACGATCCAAGACTATACCCTCAGCCGCAGCAGCCCTATTACCCTCCTCCGCATCCCAGCAGTTTGCTGCCCCGCAACAATACCAATATCAGCAGCATCCCCAATATGCTCAACCGCGATCGTCGATAGGCCACCCTCATCCTTATCCTCCCGTTGCACCTTCAGCATGGCAAGCACAAGCCGTACAAGTACAAGCTCATGCAGGACGACCACTTCCTGCCCCCAGACGCGCAGATACACTACCACCGGCTCCGTATCAACCCCAACAACCATATTCACAACATCCTGGTCCACCTGCCCGTGCAAACTCATTTTCCGCTACTTCTCGCCCACTTCCAACACCCACTCCATCCTCGATCCAGCCGCAAATCCCACGGAGTCCCGGTAGACACCATTCCCTCGACCTAGGACGCCCTCCTACGCCTCCAGAGAAGCCTGTTTTGCCGCAAACCCAGTCGGAATCCCCGTCCCAGATTCGCCGACGCGCTTCTCCCCCGCGATTCACTGGTGGTTCCGGGTCGTGGACGGATGTACCGGCCCATCCGACTCAGCCCTCTGCTCCTCCATCGCCTGCTGCAACGATCAGCAAGGCCAGCGAACTGAAGGACCTCTTGTCTGGTCCACCAGCTCAACTCGAGGGCGGGAAATTTGTGCCCTTGTGGAAACGCGGCCTGCTTACCAACGGCTCTACACCCGCCCCATCTTCGAGCCGACCACTGCCGACGCCTTCCAAGACCCCAGCTGCACCAGCTAGCGGTCTTAAACGAGGAGGCTCCCTACACGTCCGTTCCCCCGCCTCGACTGCCCGGGAAAAATCACCGACACCTTCTCCGGAACCTTCTGATGACGAGTCTGAATCCGACTCGGACGCTGAAACGCGAACCAGCGCAACAGAGAGCAAACCGGATGATTCGGAGGACGAATCAGAATCGGAGGCTTCCGAGGAAGCACACGAGCGAGAGGTCGCGTCTCCGGTGTCTCCAACCTATGGCATTCGAGATCTACCAAGACCTCCATCTATGGATGGGCGCGCGTCGACATCGGCCCGCCCACAACCTCCTCAGATGCGCAACTCGACATTAGAAGGGCGAAGCGCCCCGGGAATGATGGAGAAGACGACAGGAAGTAGCCGAACGCTGATGTTTGCCACTGCCGGGCTTGCTGACGACGGCGGCAGGCCGAGTGGGTGGCCTGCTGGAGTGCCACCGTTGCCTCGGACACCAGGCAGCACGATAAAGCGAGACGTTGGCGATCTCGAGGATTCACCACCCGTTTCATCCATGAGAAGGGGTCCATCGTCTTCTGGAATCTCCGGGCTTCCTGGCTCGCCTCTAAGATCGCCATCCACAAAGCCGACCCCTACTTTCAGCTTCAGCGGCCCTCCATCGACCTCAAATCCCCCGCCTCCAACATTCGCCTTGAACGGTTCCTCACCCACCTCGATTCCTTCCATCTCTGTACCAGATGATAGCCCACCTTCTGCTATCCCGCAGATCAATCTGCCCGGCGACGATGACGATGGACCAACTGGGCCGTCCATCTCTGTAGAAGACGTCGACACAAAGCCGAATCGTCCTCCGCAAATTTTCGAAGTGCCAGGGATCAGTTTCACTGGAGGCGTTCCTTCGCAGGGATCTCGAACGCTCCCGGCTAATCCCCCGAACCCGAGACAACTCCGCGGCATTGCATGCGGCGGCTGCGACAAGTATATCGTCGGTCGCATCGTGAACGCTATGGGGCTTCGTTGGCATCCCGAGTGCTTCCGGTGTAGCGTCTGCAGCGAACTTTTGGAGCATGTGAGCAGCTATGAGCGCGACGGGCATGCTTATTGCCATCTGGACTATCATGAGGTTCGTCGGATACGTTCTTGTCTCTTGTCCTTTTTTTGATATGTTGTTAGAATTTTGCTCCTCGGTGCTTCAGTTGTAAAACTCCCATCGTCGACGAGAGCTTCATATCTCTGGATGACGCCGAACTTGGAAGACGTACCTACCACGAGCAGCACTTTTTCTGTGCCGAGTGCGGGGACCCGTTCTTACCGCCTTCGCAGCCCAAGGCCAAGGGTGAACTAGCCTTTTCCGGTGACGGCGCTTTCATGTCGGACGATGTCGGCTTCACGGTGTACAAGGGTTACCCTTATTGTGAGGCCTGCCACGTCCGTCTACGATTGCCCAAGTGCAAGAAATGTAAACGGAGCATTCGGGACCACGATCAGGCGGTAGAGGCGTTGGGCGGCAAGTGGTGTTGGGCATGTTTCTGCTGTGCTGGTTGCGACAAGCCGTTTGAGACGCCTGCGTTCTTTGAGAGGAACGGCAAGCCGTGGTGTGAGCCGTGTTTTAGCATTATTTTGCGAAACGAACTGTAGCCTATCTGTATCATCTAGATCTGTAGCGCTTGTTGCAACTTTTACCAACATTTGATCTGAATCAAATTGCCCGCAAAGCTTGCTCTCCGACTACGATGAGCCAATTCAAGGCTCGGCAACGAAGCGACTACCCCTTCTTTCTTTCCTATAGGACACGATGGTATTCCCTTTGCTACTCCAACCACAGTCAGTAAGCCTCTCTAGGAGCGACAACGACCAATATTTGGTATACTTGTCGCCTCCGCACGATTAAAATAAATCCCTCACCCAGCACGTTAATAACGCGGCCTACTACCTCTGGTTCGACTCTACCCTGCGTATAGTAACCACCTGGGTACTGAAGAGGCGCCAAATAGGTTTGATTCTATCGTGAATACCTACCTTCAAGAGCACTGTGGGCAGGACCCAGCGGCAAGCCCTCTAATTGGCCTAGTCATATCGTCGTGGTGCGAGGTGGGTGTACATATCCAGGATCTCCGCCCTTTCAACCGATTTTATGCAAGTTCTTTGCGCCGGTTTCTTTTCCGGAAGTTGTGGACCTCGGGCTGCGAGTGAGCAAGTTGGGTACTTCCTCGGTGAGCTACGAGGTTGCGGTGTATACTAGTAGGGCCGGGGTGGACACGCCGTCTGCTGTGGGAGGCTATACCCATGTCTTCGTGGAAAGGGTGAGCAGGACGAGTGCACCGATGACGGATACAACCAAGGATGGCTTGAAGAAGTTGATTACAACAAAGGCCAAGTTATAGGATGCGCAGAGGATGGTGGATGCGCCTTGTATTAGGACCCCCCGAAAATACGCTCAGAGGTCATCCTGAAAATTTTCTGGGGCCGAAATTTGTCCGAACTCTCCGCCAAAACTGCGCCATGTCCGAATAAGTGGTCGTAAAATTGCGAAAAAATTCTCACAAGTCCCTAGACGCGTCAAGGAAGCTTCCCTTGAGTCCTGTGAAGCCTTGCACCTACAGAGGAGTCGTTCCAGCATTTGAATATGAGGATTTGAGTGTCCAAATCAAGTCGACCGACGACCATGCCGTCCAAGCAGTGTGACAAGACACTGCCAGACAACATGACTTGTTGGCGCCGACGCTGCTGGATGTCCGAATTCTTACATGACGTTGAGCTGGAGGGCCTCAAAATTTGTCCGAACTCCCGGGATGACCTCTGAGCGTATTTTCGGGGTCCTCTTGTATTTTGTAGTCTTGACCAAGTCTTGACGCGCTTGTCACCGCGGCGTGAGTCACTGTGACGAAACGCGCTTTTCCTCTTGCAACCTTCCTGCCTTGTTAGCTCCACCGCGACCTCTTCTTGACCTCCTCGACCTTCTTGACACGAGCCTCAGCATGGGCATCAAAGGCCTCACAGGACTGCTCTCTGAGCATGCTCCCGACTCGATAAAAGAACACGAGATAAAAACACTCTTCGGTCGCAAAGTCGCCATCGACGCCTCCATGTCCATCTACCAGTTCCTCATCGCCGTGCGCCAAAAGGACGGCGAGATGCTCACAAACGATGCTGGCGAGACAACCAGCCACCTCATGGGCTTCTTCTACCGCACAATACGCATCGTCGAGAACGGCATCAAGCCTGCGTACGTCTTCGACGGCAAGCCCCCAGACCTCAAAAAGGGCGTGGTGAGTCGATACGTCGCGCGCCGATAGTCCATTTGAGGAACACCGCTTAGTTGTCGAAACGGTTCGAAAAGCGCGAAGAAGCCAAGGAGGGCGGCGAGGAGGCGAAGGAAGTCGGCACAGCTGAGGACGTCGACAAGTTTTCGCGTCGACAAGTCAAGGTGACGCGGGAACACAACGAAGAGTGCCGACGACTCCTTAAGCTTATGGGTATTCCTGTCATTGTCGCTCCCTCGGAGGCTGAGGCACAGTGTGCGGAGCTTGCTCGTGGTGGAAAGGTATGTATTCATGGTGCCACTCGTCCTATATTTTACTCATAGTGCAGGTTTACGCTGCAGGTTCGGAAGACATGGACACCCTCACTTTCTCCGCCCCCATTCTGTTTCGCCACCTCACCTTTTCCGAGGCAAAAAAGCAGCCCATCAGCGAGATTAATCTCCAAGCTGCGTTGGATGGTCTTGACATGGATATGAGCCAGGTTCGTTTTCAAATATGGGCTGGTCGCACACGCTGAACAGCTGGCCCAGTTCATTGATCTGTGTATTCTTCTTGGCTGCGACTATCTCGAGCCGATAAGGGGCGTGGGGCCAAAGTCTGCCTTGAAACTCATTCGGGAGCATGGTGGGCTCAAGGGCGTTGTGAAGCACCTGCGCGGAAAGTACGTCGCGCGTTACATTCCAAGATCGCAATTAAAGGTAACAGGGCTGCCGAGAGAACTGCGGTAGCGGCACCTTCAGATGACGAGGAAGAGGAGGAGCCTCCTGCGCCGACGTCCGACGTCGACAAAGGTTCGGACGATGAAGACGACGAGCCCAAACCCAAACCGAAGCCAAAGAAAAAGGGCAAGGGCAAAGGAAAAGGTGGCATGGTTATTCCCGAAGAATGGCCCTGGGAAGAGGCAAAGAAACTGTTTGAGAAACCGGATGTGACCCCAGCAGATGAGGTGGAGGTACGAATGAAGAGCCACAATCGAGTCCAGTCTCATTCTGTTTTTCAGCTGGAATGGAAGCTTCCTGATCTGGATGGACTACTGCAATTCCTGGTGGTTGAGAAGGGGTTCAGGTATTCCATTTCTTGCTGCCGATGCGTCTTGCCTGACATTACCTCAGCGAGGAGCGTGTGCGGAAGGGTGTGGAGAAGCTGACCAAGTATATGAACGCCAAGCAGCAAGGGCGGCTGGATGGTTTCTTCACCATGAAGCCCAAGGAGAAGAAATCGCCAGTCAAGAAAGGGAAGGAGCCCGTGAAGAAGGGCACGAAACGTAAAGTGGGTCTGAATTTCTGTCTCGTATGCTGTCCACTAACTTGGCACAGGGAGACGACAAGGCTGAAGGCAGTAGTAAGAAGGCCAAGACGAAGAAGTAACTAGTAGTAGCACGATCTTTATGTTTCTTGTAATTTACTTGCCATCAAATCGGAGTGAGCACGCGTATCGGCACTTGGCTACCTACTTTTTCGTCGAGGACCATGTATTCCTCCATTCGACGAAAGATGCCCTCCGTGCTCCCTACCTCCAAAGCCATCACATATGGGCTTGCCGTTCCCTCGCGACGCGTTGCCGACTCGGCTCGACCAGTCCACCGCCAATTCACGACGTTGAATACCACGTCGGGCTCCCTCCGCAAGCGATATGTTAACCCCAATCCGGCTGCTCTACGCCATATGCACATTCGCGCCATCTCCTACGCGTCCATTCCCCGCTTCGTAGCTCGCGCATTCCGCGTCCCAATTGCCGGCGCCACAATTGGTGCTGGGGGCTTCGGGTATGCAAACTACAAGTTTGAAGGTCAGTTCCATAGCGTTTGACTGCTCAAAAGCTCATACGAGCCCAGAGTTTCGCAATACTACAGCGGCGTGGTTGAACTCGGCCCAAGATACCGCAACAGACCTCTTCGACGCTGCCTCGGACGGAATCAAGTCCGTTTCGTCCCGTGTGTCCGACATAAAACTTCCCAAGTTGGAAACGCCGGAGTTCCTCAAAGACCTGTTAGCTGCCAGCCAGGAGAGGCGGCGGCAAAAGAAGGAGCAGCAGGATGACGGCCCCGAGGGTTCCAACGAGCGACCACCGACAGATCAAGCTGCTATCGCTGCCCTCGTGGCAGCGACTATGTCTTCTCCCTCAGAGCCCAAGACCAGGCTGGAGGATGTCGACGGACAACAAAACGGCATGATGCATCTGACTCGTAAACTAATCGAGATACGGAGCATGCTTCTGAGCATTGACCAGAGCGATGCCCTCAAGCTGCCCAGCATCGTCGTCATTGGCAGCCAAAGCTCTGGCAAGAGCTCGGTGCTAGAGTCCATTGTCGGGCACGAGTTTCTGCCAAAGTGCGTGCTCTTTAAATCTTGTGGCCACACTCTAACGTCCGATTCAGAGGGAATAACATGGTTACACGGCGCCCAATCGAGCTTACACTGGTCCACACATCCTCCAAGGACGGCAAGGCGGTGGAATATGGCGAATTCCCTGCGCTCGGCCTCGGCAGGATCACCGACTTTTCTGCTATCCAACGCACTCTGACAGACTTGAACCTCGCCGTTCCAGACTCTGACGCCGTATCTGCAGAGCCCATCGACCTGCGGATATACTCGCCGAATGTCCCCGACCTCACGCTCATTGACCTTCCGGGCTACATCCAGCTCGCTTCCCTCGATCAGCCGGAGGAACTCAAGGAGAAAATCGCTGCCTTGTGCGAGAAATATATTCGAGAGCCTAATATCGTGCTCGCAGTCTGCGCGGCCGACGTCGACCTTGCCAACTCCCCGGCCTTACGTGCAAGCCGCAAGGTCGACCCGCTGGGTCTTCGTACCTTGGGTGTCATCACGAAGATGGATCTGGTTAGCCCAGAACAAGGCGCAGGCATCCTCGCTGGCAACAGATATCCTCTCCATCTTGGATACGTCGGGGTCGTTACAAAGTCGACTAAATCGTCTAAACGGGATTCGACCGCCTTGACTGTGTCGAACGACTACTTTTCCTCTCATCGGGATGTCTTCAATAGTTCCAACTCTCTTATGGTTGGAACGGACACGTTGCGGCGCCGTCTTATGGAAGTCCTCGAGTCCTCCATGGCTTCCTCTCTTCATGGGATTACAAATGCGGTACAGTTGGAGCTAGAAGAGGCGACCTACCAGTTCAAGGTGCAATACAATGACCACCGGATCACGGCCGAGTCCTATGTCGCGGAGACGATGGACGCGCTGAAACTGCGCTTCAAAGAATTCACGCAACAATTCCGCCGCCCAGCCATTCGCGAGAAGCTAAAAACCTTACTTGACGACAAGGTCATGGACGTCCTCGAGCAGCTCTACTGGCTAGACAAGCGTGCGCCAGAGCTGGGCACGATTGCTCAAGATCCTCGTCTGAAACCGGAGGATGTTGAGCCATACTGGCGACACAAGCTCGAGGCGGCTTCCTCGCTGTTGACCAAGTCGGGTGTCGGGCGTGACTCCACGCTCCTTATTGCAGACGGTCTTCGTGGGCTCATTGACACCATCGCCTCGGGCGAACCGTTCACATTCCACCCGCGCGCTTCAGAACGCCTCATCCAATTCTCTCATGCCATCTTGAGAGACCGGATCGGTGTCACGTCGGACCAGGTCGAGAACTGCATCAAGCCGTTCAAATATGAAGTAGAGGTTGAGCCGCAAGAGTGGGAACTTGGCCGTAAACGTGCAATCGACCTCTTTGAGAAGGAAGTGGTCATGTGCGAGTCGAAGCTAAAAGAAATTCGAAAGAAGGTTGGCGGCAGTCGTCGGTTGGGCGGGTTGGTTACCTATGTGAAAAGCCTGGAGGAGAAGGAGAGGGAAAGGAAGGCGAGGCGGTTGGAAGGATCCTCCGACGACTCTGAGCCTGCTGAATCATATCGTTATCCTCCGGCTCAGATTCTCGACGGTATGAGTGGTTTTCTCGGTTTCCAGTTTTGCTCACATTCACTCCAGCTCGCCATGCGATTATGTATAACGACAGACTCGGCATTCTGCGCCTCCGTCTCGCAGCACTGCAGTCGAAGCGATGCAAAGCAGGTCCTCAAAGCGAGGTCTTCTGCCCTGAGGCCTTCCTCAACGTCGTAGCAGACAAGTTGGCGTATACCTCGGCCATGTTCATCAGCATCGAATTGCTAGACCAGTTCTTCTACCAGGTACGCCCCAATAAAGAAGCCAACGACTAATGTCAACCGCGGTTTAGTTCCCTCGTGAAATCGACACCCGGTTACTCTACGACCTCGACCGAAAAGAGATTGTCGAGTTTGCGCGTGAAAATCCTGTAGTGCGACGTCATCTTGATCTGCAGGAACGCAAAGACAAGCTCGAAGAGGCGAGTCCTGCCGATGCTGCCGCAGCTACGGTTTATTGAGTGCTTTGCAGGTCATGAAACAACTCAACAGTCTGTCGACACTACGGTCCGACGCCCAACCCGCTCCCCGGCGCCAACGCGGTCTCTTTGGCAGCATCTTCTGAGCATTTATGACTATCCGGATGTATGTACAGTAGACGTAGAATCTTTATAATGATATCCCTCCCCATTTTTCATTATATAGATCTTTACAGCTTGGCTTTGGGCTTGCCCGCCTTGAACGAGTCAGACTTGGACGGAACGACGAGCGGATGGCATACCTTGAGGACACTGTCGAGCTTTGTTGCGAGCATCATGTTTCCCTTGGTCTTGAGCTTGCCAGTCATGAACGCCTTCTGGCCGTTGAGCTATTTTTGTGATTAGTGGCGTGGAGTGGAGGAAAGACGTGACCGTACTTTGCCAGAGGCGAGGTCGACGAGAGTGTCGTCGGAGAGGATAACAGTAACGTCTGCCTTGGTCTTTGCCGGGCCTAATGAGACGGTGCCCTCCTTCTTGAGGTCCAGTGTCCAGCTCGCTGTGTCTCCGGCGGGGTTGGTGACCTGGAGCACGATGATACCGTTCACCTGGCAGACATGAGCCTGCGCAAGGAACGCGCGTACATAGACCCCACCTTCTTGACCTGAGCTTCTCTTTCCGCGTCGCTCATCGAGCTGAATTGCTCATTGATGGCAGCAATGAGGTCGGAAGACTGCGTAAGTAATTAGTCGGCGCTGTGGACGACGACGAATACGTGCTTTGAAGCCATCCACTTTGAGGTCTGACATAGTTTGGTGAGAAGGGGCGCCGGCTATCACATATTGCTTGGAGCCGGGCTTTGTTTGGTTCAGAGGCCATTGGCAGCTGCCTTGTGCCATAATGAAGTTCCTCGAATGCCCAACGCTCGCTAGTCTATCTGAAGCGCTCAACCATGAGGTGTGCATTCCCACAAACTTGCCCAAACGGACCTTGCCGCTGACCGGTCCAGGGACCGGAGTGTTCGGTCCACACGCGCATCGAGGCATACTCGTGCAAACAGATAAAGCGCGACAAGAAATTGTTCAAGACCCTGAATAATGCATACAAGGACGACCTTGCCAGCTCTCCACCGCTCCCCAGCTGGATGGGACTCGACCGAGAGGCCGAAATGACACCATTTGGACCGATTGGCAAAGAGTCGTCGAGAAAGACACTATACCTCCTCATATCCACGCTCAACAACGCTTTCCCTGATTATGACTTTTCCAACATCCAGCCGAGTCAGTTCAACAAAGAAGAGAGCGGCGCTTCGGTGCTCAATGCCCTCAGCACAACCTTGGTTGCTCCTCACAGAGCCGGCATGTCCGCACCTCGCACCTACTCCTCTTATCCTCCTAGCTCCTCCGACTTCTTCCCGTCGTCGGAGCCCACATCCTCGTCTCCCCTCTCGTCGATTCTCCGCAGTCCATTCACCCCGCCACTCATTGTGTCCGGCACCCACCCCACTCTTTTCCGTCTCATCGACGACGTGATTGGGCTGGCGGAATGCGAAGTCTTCTCGTATACCCCAGAGATCGACTCGGACCCACACGCCAACGACTTTTCGGACGACGAGGACGACATTCCATCCGTGGGTTACGAGACCTCGTCGTCCGACGAAGAGCTCTTTGAATTCGACGACTACGACGTCGACGAAATCAGGCCTTCTGGACGCTACAAGAGCGGCACCATCGCTGCTACTCCCAGAGCCGCCGTAGACAGTTCGTTGTCCAGCTACCTTTCGTCTTCGGTCAAGCGTCGCGGGTACTTTGCTGTGGTCGTCGCACTGGTTCTTCTTGAACCGCAAATTGAAGCGAATCCTCTTCATCTCCGTCTGGGCCCGCAGCCGTGGCTTGAACCGTTCATGGACCAGCGACGAGGAGTTTGAGGCGTTGGATGCGAAGGTGCCATCGGAGCGGTTCTTTGGATGGGAGGGCGGCGTTGGTGCTGGCGCTCGTGCTTTGGGGCTTTGACGATGCTTTGACTATGTGAGTGAACACCTCGACTTTCGGCTTCGAGACTGAGTCGTTGACCAGGATCTTCCCTCTGTGATCTGTATTGTATCGTGTACCATCTGCTTGGACCATTAACCTCTGTATGTATTTGTACCAAATACTCACCTGGTACCGTACCTCCACCTATATTTCTCGTATATTCGATTGCTGCAGAATACGATTGCCTTGCTTTTGCTGTTCAATTCTTCCCGTGTCACGACTCCAATTGGCGAAGAAAAAACTTGTGCGGCAGTCGTGTGCCCATCGATGAGAGGTGGGGACATGGCGGTTGAGGGAAAAGTCTGCCGCGTGGAAGGACGTGTTTGCAGAGCAAAGTCAAAACGAGTAATCGATGCATCCCAAATGAGTCAAGCCATCAGCTTCCGGCTTCCTCAGGCCGGTTGCTCCGAAAGTAGTCTCTTGTAAAAAAAAAAAGATGTACATTGGTATGTACATACTGCCCTCAGTTCAAGGGCGTCTCGATGGGTGGTACCGCCAAATCAGAGATGTCCTGCGGTGGAGGAATCGCTGCAGGAAGCGCTGTCGCTTTCCAGGCAGTCTGGAACGAAACCACCGCTGCAATGAAAGAGAGGATATCGACGATCAACTGAAAAAGGGTTCAGTGGGCGAAGGTCAGAATAGATGGAGCAGTACAGGATTCCTGATCAGTCCGCCGTTGATTGACCTATAGCTAGTTAGCTATATAGTACGGAGAAAGCAGACCAGACCAGGCACCAATGTAGCGACAGCGGGAGGTTACACGCGTTAACGAGCAGTCCACTCCAGTAGGCATCCCATTTCCTTCTTAGCTCCTGCGTCTCCGTCTTGCTCGGTGTGCCTTTACTCTTGCGCCGCAAGGTGCGCTGCTGAAGTTGCAACAACTTGCGGTCTTCACGCAGATGCGCAAACTGGAGAACAACATATGATGCCCAAAAGCGGCACGACCAACGGGAAAGGATGGCCGAGTCGAGAGGAATAGGCTTCGCGGTGGGGTCGAGCAGGAATGCGGGCGAAGGTAGGGAAGTAGGGATAATGTCGTGTGTACGAAGGTAGTAGAGGTGCTCGAGGGGGTAGTAGCCGAGCATAGACCATCCTTGCAAACGTTCTATCGTGAGCAGATTCCGCGTTGGCTGCTGGCTGCGTTCCAGGGATATGAGCCACTGGAAGATTTGAAGAAGGCCTAAAACGCGTTCAACACCATTCCAACGTGATAGAGATAAGTGTAGATGTACCCCAGAATCTTCCGAGCATCTGGGAATCACTAATTACGCCGGCAAATTTGGCGAACCTATCACATTTATTACCTGCGCTGAGAGGGCGCAAAGAGCAGGAACCGTACCCTGCCGCAGCGTTGCTAACGGGCACCTTGCTCAAGCCGGCTCGATGTTGGAGACGAGCGCGAAGGTGAAGCAAAGGAACCAGAGTTTTGCATATAGATTGGACAAGCTGGGGCAGTTGAGTTGCTTTCTGAGCACGGGAAGAGTGTGTTTACGGTCAGAAGTTTACTGGGTTTGGAGATTAAAACGCGGTACTAGATCGAAGACAATACGCAACTCGGTCCCAGCCCAGGTCGAGAGAAGTCGGAGGAGATGATCAAGTGTGTCGGAGTGTGGCAGAAGTCCCCATGCGCCGAGCACAGAGTCATTGAGGCGAGCCAGCGAGTATGGTTTACGGGACATATGTACTGTCACAGTCACAAAATATTTAATCTCTGATTCGCGCCTTCGATGGCTGATCGCGACGTCCGAGTCGCCGGCCTCAAGAACCTGGACAAGACCATTCTCATACCCTCCCATACGCGGCTCGGCGTCGTTCTCGATGGTCCTTCCGCCCGGTGACCCGCCCCCACCGCACTCGGCTCTCTCTATGCAGGTCGTTATCGTCGTCGTCGAGACCTTTGCTTTCGCCGCGTTTCTTGTCCTGTTCTTCGCAATGAAATACCTCCGCACGTTCTCTCCGCCAGAGCGGAGGCCAGGTCTCAACTTTGTCAACCTCTCATCGCTCGCGATTCTCGCGTTAGCCACTGCGGTTTGTGTTTCTGCGTCTGCCTGTCTTGCCCTTCTCTCAGAATCGGCAGCACTGGGCCATTATGACGACTGTTTTCTTTTCTGCAATGTTCTCGGGAACCGATTCTAATACAACCCTCGGAGACATCCTCCTCGATGGATACTTTGGCCGTCTGCAGAACGCGCTGACAATTGGCAACGCTTTATCTTTCGTCGCGATGCTCCTCGGCGATGCAATTCTGGTCAGTCTCCGTTCGTTTCGCCTCTGACTCTGGCTCACCTCGACAGATACATCGCCTCTCTACGATATACGACAGTTACATCGTCGCCATCCCCGCTGCTCTGTGTTGGCTGGGGGTGCTGATCACAGGAATCATGGTGGAAGTGATCCTTGCCCAGCACCTTCCGAAAGGACTACCGTTCCGCTGGATCACTGCAAACTGGTCATTTAGTACCCTGTATGTACTCTCATGAGCGTCGAGCTTGATTAACTGGGACTCTACAGGACGACGGTGTATTGTACGTCCTTCATGGCGTACCGGATATGGAAAACCATTCGGAGAACACAGAAGATGAAAGCGAGGATGTTCATGGTCCGGCCTTCTCCTATGTGCATTAAACGAAGAAGTGACCAGAGATCTAGTCCATCCTTATCGTTCTCGTCGAGAGCGCAGCAATCTGGGCGTGCGTGCTCTCTCGCTCAGCGAAACCTGACTCATCTATATTCTTACAGTGCCTGGACACTCTTTTTCATCATATTACATATCACCCATTCCGAGCTGCAAGTGCTCGGAACCGCCCTCGTTCCATCCGTCATCGGCATCGCAAATGCCCTCATTTACATACGAGTCGCTTTCTCTGACGGCTGGGGTCCCGGTCGAGAGGCCACGACGCGACGACTAACACTCACGAACCCTGCGTCGTTTGCGATTACGTCGGTAAGCAGTGAAGGCAGGAGCGACTACGGCTACGAGTATGCGTCGCGGAAAGGCGGCGCTATCGATGATCGTCAGAGGGCAGAGTATGGCGACGAATACCGGGTGGAGTATCCCCCAATTGCTTTGGCTTACGGTAACAAGCCCAAGTGATGGACACATCAAATCTGTATTTATAGTGTTTTGCTTGGACCCACAACCGTCTTGTAACCTTATGGCCCCGACAGAATGCTCTTCCGTGGTACTTGGGACTCGTTGGAGACTCTGCAGAATCCGCTGCTCGGTGCTCACATGGCCTCCTCTTGACATGTGGTTGCGATTCTATGACATTTGCAGGGTGGTAACATCACTCTGCATTCTTCCGCGTGTTGGGTCCCCAACTTCCGGTCGCAGATTCAGAATCAATGTATTGCCATGTGCTGCGAGTGTGAAACCTCAGATCTCAGATCGCTCGTATTCACTAAATCATATCGAAAAGCTCTTCAAACGCGCCCGAGTGAAACGCCGACACCGGCGATCGTTTCCTAAGCAAAGAATTCGGCCCAGGAAGCGATTGTTCGGAGTTCCTTTCCACTACGGACGATTTCATAGCTCAAGTAGGCAAATACTGGCTGAGCGATTCGTAACGAACTGACTGTCTCCGCCGCTACTGACAGTAAGTAACTTGAAGTTGAAGTTCAGTGACGTCCTCCTCCTTATCCAGGACTATCCATCTCTCTGGCCACTGTCAAAACAAATCGCGAGTATTGGAGGGGGCAGCAGAGCCAAGATGCAACAGAGCCGAGGTGCAGTGATCAAGTCGTTCCGTACCATACCTTGACGCTATCGCACTGTAAGTTGAATCTACTTGGACTCACTCGCTAAAATCTGGTGGTTTGTCCTGTTCGTTCGTAACGGAGCAGGCGAAGCTGATATTTTTTTGCAGCGGCTTCAATTCTGGCCACCACATGTATAGATGAGCTGCGATGAGATATCTCTTGACGTTGAATTCATATATTTGCCTGAGTCAGCGAAGCAGAGTGGATACGAGCACCGCTGCGATCTTTCCCCAGCACCAACAGAATGTCCATTATTGGAGGTCCGTCCTGATTGCGGTGAAGACGCAGCTCGTCAAACAAACAAAGACCGACCTTCATAGCAGTCAACGCGTGTCTTACGACAGGCAGAAACATCCGCATCTTCATGCGTTCCTTTTCTTGAGTCATGCATTGCGAGACAGAGTTGGAGTCCCATGACGGGATGCCTTTTAAGGCGGCGGCAAATTCATTCAAAATCCATTCTAAAAGCATTGAGCAAGGACTTCGCCTAGAAAGCGGGACTGACGTCGGTCTGCGGCGGAAACCTTCTGAATCATTTCTTGAGCTTCCTTGGTGGAGTAATCTGGCTCGACGAAAAGGTATGGTGCAAGATTGACCATATCTCGAACATTGACGACGCGGCTCTGCTTTTGATGAGCAAAGGGCATAAGTCAATAAGAACCAACTTGCATCCAAGACACGAATGACACTTTGGATGTATTCTGGGGTTGTATATTCACGACTATGGGATGTTAGATGCTTTCAGGATCATTGAGAACGATCCACCTTATCTCGCCAAGTGGTTTGCTCTCATCCATCCACGCCCTCACGCGGGTAGCCACGTCGGCCAAGCCGGGCACTGTGGCTGCACTGCGCAATAGGTGTTGTCGGTTGAGATATGCTAGCTTTCCCAGGTCCAGAGAAGAGGATCGATGTGTCAGTGCTGCGATGTCGAACTATCGACATCGTCAGTCCAAGTCAAATACACGGTGTTGAACCAACCTCTGAGATGAGTTCATCTATATCCATGACTTTTGTGCTATCTGGAGCCGCCTGGATCGCCCGTGGATGTGACTCGGAGGCCGTGGAGGTCGGCGTCACCTCTGTTGCAGGCTCGGACTCGTGTCGTGCTCCCCAGCCCGAAAGAGCGAGCCAATTCAGAACGGCATCTCGTTCCCAGCCGCGCGCCTTGTAGATTGCTATGAAACAAGCTAGGGGAAGGACATGAGCGAGCTCACAATGTAGTCCTCTGCCTTGACATCGCCGTTTCGCTTGCTCATTTTACTCCCGTCAGGATTGACGAGGATCGGAATATGAGCATATTGCGGAGGTTCAATTCCAAGAGCAGAGTATATGTCGAGATGGAGCGGAAGAGATGTTATCCATTCCTAGACCATCTCAAAAGAGTGACGATTCCGGGACATCGAACATACCTCCCCACGCAAAACATGGGTTATCCCCATATTGTGGTCATCGACCACGTTGGCGAGATGGTAAGTCGGATATCCGTCAGTCTTCAACAGAACGGGGTCCGTTGACAATGAGCCGTGCGCGTCTTTCAGATGTCCGAAGACCAAATCAGTTGTCGGCCGTCGGGCGAGAGTACCAGTGGTCTATCCGTCGCGTTAGTTTAGAGTACAAAGCGGATGGGACGCACATTTAACCGGACAATGTGCCTTTCGCCAGCGCGAACGCGACGTGCAACTTCTTCTTCCGTCAGATGCAGACATCGTCTATCATACGTGGAGTTGGAACCCGTGCGGGCTAGTTTCTCGCGGACTTGAGTAAGAGTGTCCATCGAGCAGAAGCAGCGATATGCATGTCCAGACTATTCAACGTCGGCTGCGCGACGTGGTGAGGAAAGCAGAAAAAGCGCACGGTAAGCAACTTTGCTGTGTATGAACGATATAGATCGAGACGTTCAGACTACCAGGACTTGTTTAATTTCGCGCGTTGATATTCGGTGCACTCACCTGAAAGTAGGGAGCATGAGGTCCACCGCGGCTGGGTCCTGGTCGTGGTCAGAAGTTGGACGGTATAGCTGGTCGAGCAGCACCGTAGTCGTAGTCGAGCCCTGCCCAATCCAGAGCGCGTTGAATGCCCTCTACGGAGCCTGGAACCAGACGCGACTACGGTCTTGAGCTCCTCGACAGTGAGAGTGTTGAAACGTACAGCGTCGGTGTCTTCGATGCGCAGTATCCACTTTCCTTTCATCTTCCTAGCATACAAATGGTTGAATAGCGCCATCCGGAGGCCTCCAAGATGCAAAGCGCCCGTGGGCGAAGGCGCGAATCGCAGCAGCGTCATGGTTCAACGTAACCCTAACCCCATCAGCCAGAAATGAGCGATTCTCCTCCGGCCCCGACCCACCTGCTTCGCTCGCATTCGACTGATGTAACCGCTCTCTTCTTTTCCGACGACAACGAGCGTCTGTACTCTGGGGACGCGTCCGGTCGCGTTGTTGTAACCTCAACGCGCACCCTCCGGCCAATTGTGTTATGGCAAGCACACACCGACAGTATTCTCGGTATCGAAGAATGGGAAACTAATATCGTCACGTTCGTTGTACTAGAGCTCCAAGAAACCGCAATCTCATGTCCACCAGCCACTCGCGCGACCACAAGCTGCACGTTTGGACCCGTCTCGAAGATTTACCAGCATCTGAGCGCCTCGGAGGTTCCGCTGCCCTGAGAGATCTGCCTAGTCCCACTCTCCGCTACTCCATGGACGTCAATGCACTCAATTACTGTCGATTCTCCCTTCTGCCCTCCTCTCAAGGGGCATTGATCGCCCTCCCAAACCTTGTCGAGTCCTCCGAGGTGCGCCGCTGTGCAACTTGATGCTCACCAAGTAGACTGCGTTCAGGCAGATATCTGGTCTCTGTCCTCGCAAAAGAGGATCCATGCCTCTGTGGGAACGCAACGGAAGCAGTCGATATTCTCGCTGGAGGGCAGGGAAGGCATGAAGACGGGCATTATCATGTCCCTCCATCTCTTTCGCGCGCCGCCTCCCCTAGAAGGCTCCTCTGGGAATGAAGGGGAACTACGTTTGCTTTGCGCCTACGAAGACGGGGGTGTCATCCTGCGACGTTTTGTTGGAAGCGGTCCTGACTCTGAGATCTCCATCGAGGGCAGAGGCTGGGAGGTAATCTGGCGAAATAAACTGCACGTAGAATCGAGTGGGTCTTTCATCTGTGCTCACACAGTGTTGACCCACTTTCAGTCATGGCGATGCGAGTCTCTCGCGATAATTCCTTCGCGCTCACTGTATCTGCCGACCATATTGTTGGTCGATATGAACTCTCGTCGTCGGCCCCATCTGGCATCGACAGTCCTCCTTCAGGGATCATCTACCGCACGAAACACCCAAAAAACGGATGCATTGCCATCCGAGACGACGGGCGCGTCTGCGCCATCGGCGGATGGGACGGAAAGTAGGCGCTTCTCACCACATTTCACCTGCGTATTTATAACAAACACAGTATTCTCTTGTACTCCACAAAACGCCTGAAGCCGCTCGGAACTCTGCGATACCACAAAAGTGCGTGCCAGGCCGTTGAATTTGCGCATGCGGGGAATCAAGCCGCGATTTTCCTGGAGGACGATGATGACGAAGACGAGCTCACTTCGGTGGAGCGCGAGGCGCGCGGGAGATGGCTAGCTATTGGCTCGAAGGACCATCGAGTGTCCTTGTGGACGCTCATGAGTTTTGAAAAGTCGTAGGCGACAGACTCTGTATGATAAGCTGGTAGCACTATGTTCGACTGTTACGCCTTAATCTACTTGAAATTAGCACGACAGTAACTCGGAATGGAAGCAACAACGCACATATCCAGCTCCAGCGACATCATATTCAATCCCCGCCTTGGCCAGTTTCTTCTGGCGCTCGTCCTGGCGTTTTATCAACCGATCCGCAACACGGAGCTGCTGCTCCTTCGTCCGAGGCTACCCCGGTATTCAATCCAGTATCTACAAGAGAGGCAAAGTCAAACCTTGTTGTGCTCCGCCTGCGCGACGCGTGCCTTGGGTATAGGCCGCCATTTGCGATTAGCACCGAGCCACAGCTCGGGGTGCACCTTCTCCTTGGGAATCACCTTGCACTGCATGATGTGGCCCATGAGGAGGTAGTTGTCCATGGTTTCGGCGACGATTTGGGCGACGGAGGACGAGTCGAACTCGATGAAGCCGTAGTGTTTGGATTTGCCAGTCTACAGATCGTCAGCTACTGGCCACGTGGAATTCGAGGAGCGAGTACCTTTTTATTGCGGGACACGCGTAGTCGGGTAACTGTACCAAACTGCGAAAAATATGCCTTGGCTTGCTCCTCATAGAAGCCATGGGGTATCCGGCCCAGGAAAAGAACCCCACGATCGGCAGTCTGACCTCGCATTCAGTATCGGTTGAGAAGAAAAGGCCAGGAAATCTCACCGGCTTCCGCTTTGCATTCTCCAGCTTCCTCTTGACCGTCGCATCATCTTTGGCAATTGTCGGCAACTTTGCCATATCCGCTGCAGATACCTCAACGTCCATATATCCCTCGTCATCGTCTGAGGAGTCCTCGTCGTCCGTCGTGAACCCATGTATCGCGTCGTCGTCATCATCCCCTTCGACAGCGGGCTCCGGCGAAGGACTGCGCGGCTTGGTGGTTTTACCGGTTTTCTTCGTGGGTTCCGGCGGTGGAGCTACGTCCTGTTCGGCCTTTTTTCGAGTTGTTTTCGACTTGGACGGTGCGTCGACGGAAGCTGGAGGTGTATCTTCCACGACAGCCTTCCCTTTCACTTTCTTCTTCGCAGATTTCGGTGCATCGTCGACGGATTGGGTTGCAGTTGTCGTCTCCGCATCTTTCTCTGCTGCGGAATCTCTTTTCGCGGCCTTCTTCTGTTTGCGGGAGAGTTTTGGAGCGTCTTCGACCTCGACCACGGGTGATTCCTCTGCTACCACAGCGTCCTTCTTATCCTTCTTCTTTCCGTGCTTTTCAACGGTTTCGGCCGGCGGGGGAACTTCCGCGTTGACTTTGGCTTTCTTTTGCTTTTTGGCCGGTTTAGGTGCGTCGTCGGTCGTGAGTTGGAGAGGCGCGGGAGAAGCAACGTCCTCCTCGGTCGCTTTTCGTTTCAGAGGCACGGATGCAGCAGCAGCAGCAGCAGAGTCTTTCTTGTCTTTTTTAGACTTCTTGGCCGGCTTGTTTCGTTCATATCGTCTCGTTGGTAGGCACGGACAACTCACCTCCTCCCCGACCTCTGCTGTTGATTTTTTCTTCTTGGCCGGCTTGTTTCGTTCATATCGTCTCGTTGGTAGGCACGGACAACTCACCTCCTCCCCGACCTCTGCTGTTGATTTTTTCCTCTTGAGCGCCTTGGGTTCTGGGCCTGGGACGGCGTCGACCGCCTTGCGCTTGGCTTTTTTGGTTGTCGATTCCGAGGTCATGGTCGAAAGCAGAAATTTTACACAGCCACATCCTCATTGTGATGTTTTCTTCAACGTTGCAAATCGCGACGCGCCGAGAGCTATTCGAAGATGACGAGGAGGTGTATGGGTACGACGAGCAGCTGCTGGGTGCGCTGGATGAGATGTTGAGCGCGACATTGGAAACGGACTGCCGAGCATTGGAGCCCACTGTGAAAACGGAGCAGCCAGCCTCTGATTCTGTGGGCAAGTGTGCATATCTTCTGCCATGGTTTACAACAATATTTCTAGTATTCCGCCTGCTCTCCACCACGCGCCGGATTTCTTTGCTCCCCAAACCGTTGCCTCCATCCATGTCCGTCGCTGGCATCCGTTCGAAGGAACGCCGCTCACCCAGTCATAGAACACGTCCACCCGAGTGTGAAGACTCCAAGACAGCCGCAAAAACACGTAGACGATGGGCGAAAGCGGCCGCAGTCGATGCAGAGTGGGTGTGGAAGCAAGCAACGCAATTGCCTCCAGTAAGCTGTCGCTTTTACGATAGGGAATGCTGAATTCTCGAAGCCATTTCGTTCCGGGCGTGTCCTGCATGTTGAAGCGGTAGTATTCTCCTCCAATCCAGCCGTTATGCATGTGTATCGGCCGCAAGAACCGCGCAAGACGCGTCCACCGGTGGCCCATTCGCAGTTGCAACATCATCCATACGGTTCTGGCATGCTCCCGACGAGAGTTTCGGGAGGAATGATACCGAGTATCGAGGTGAAGAATGGAGTGGCAAGGCGGAAGAAACGCACAAGACACAGTAGAGGTCGAATAAATTAAAATTTGATCCGACCTTGCTCTCGACTATGTTGACGAGTACCCCGCCGCCGCAGAACGCGTACAGCGTACCCTCGATACCCCGCCTGCCCTCTCCGTCGCGTCGCTCGTCGATAAACTCATTCTCCTTTGGACCCCAGCAGCTGGTCGATCTGTATCTCGACGGCGATTCGTCCACAGCCAGCTCCCTGGACCCCAATCGCTCCATACTGCCCGCATCCCCCCTTCGCTCCTCTCCACGCCATCCACAACGACCCAAAGACGGCACAAGCCGCGGTCTCCATCCCCTTGCAAACGACACCACAACCGACATCTTCCACGACGAGCTAGAAGGCTCGGAGGAATGGGGCATGGTTGACCGCATGCGTCTCTGGCGGCACGATGCACTCATGCAGCATCTGTACGAGACAGCCGCATTCTGGGGTGACAAGATCCTCTCCTGGACAAGTACGCGTTGTTTAGTTCTCGCGAGGCGGTTCATTTATGCTCGGCAGACGATCCAAACGACGCCTTCTGGCTCGCCCAAACATACTTCATGACCCACCAATACTCCCGCGCCGAACGTCTCCTCACTCGGCCCTTTCCAACTTCCCCACCAAAACGCGCACCTCCCCTCACCAACGGCCACCACCACCTCGGAAAAGGCAAGGAACGCGAAATTCCAATGCAGCGCTTGCCACTTGGCCTCGTCGAGGTGCCCGAGGAATTGCAACGGGATGTCTCGCGGTTAGTGGACATGAGTGTCGCGTGTAGGTATCTCGCAGCCCAGTGCCAGGTCCGACAGGGCAATTGGACGGATGCGACGGAGATGCTGGGCGAGGCAAATCCGTTTCGAAACTCGGGTTCGTGCTCAAACAAAATACTTGAGCGCTGTTAACAAGCAACAGGACGAAGCGGGCCGGCAATTCCTAATCTCGACGGCGGCATCAAGGTATTCGCGGTTCCTGTATTCTCAACCAAGCCTAAGCACTTTCAGATTGAAGCATCGATGTGCCATCTGCGTGGTATTCTCATGCTCAAACTCAATCGGGGCGACCAGGCCAAACAGTGCTTCATGGAGGCCCTTGCCCTGGACGTGAAATGCTTCGAGGCATTTGAGCAGCTTGTGAGCGGAGAGATGATGACACCAGAAGAAGGTTCACACTCGTCTTTGCGCGTCTACGTCCACTGATTATAATTAGAATGGGAGTTTGTACAAGGTCTCGCATATTCGCAGCAGACCCCACAAGATGCGTCGTTCGTGCAACTCATTTACACGGCGCGGTTGCGGAAATACAAGCATGCGACGGAACATGCCCTGACGCGTCAACGTCTTGTCGAAGAATACGGTCTTGGGGATAATCCTGATGTGCTGTTCAGTTTTGCAGACGCATTGTACACACAGTTCCGGTGGGCGGACTGCTTTGCCATCACGACAAGGTCCGATTTACTGTTTTCCGTGTTTCCCGAAGTTTAATCTTGTTATAGAATTCTCGGTCTGGTGTCGATACACAACCCGACTATGCCTCTGCACATAGCATGCATGTACCATCTCTCGCATCTTCATTCAAAGCTCTTTATTCTCGCACATGAGATGGTCGACCGTGAACCGGAGAACCCAATCAGCTGGTACGCTGTTGGCGTGTGGTATTTGAGCAACAACAAGTGGGCCGAGGGGCGGCAATATTTCAGCAAGACGTCGCTCATGGACCCGCGGTTTGGTCCGGCCTGGATCGCGTTTGCCCACACCTTTGCGTTGGAGGGCGAACATGATCATGCAGTAACGGCGTATTCGACGTGCGCACGAATGTTCACTGGGTCCGTGCTGTGTTTCTCTCTGGTCTTTTACCCTGAACGATAAGCAGCTCACACCTTCCGCTCATGTTTGTCGGCATGGAGAACATTATGCTGTCCAACTACATGCTGGCAGACGAGGCGCTCAACGCCGCCCAATCGATGTGTGATGGCGACCCATTACTTGCTAACGAGCTTGGCGTCATGGCCTACAACCATGCCGAGTAAGTACACCTCCCGATAAAATCCATCCACATCAACTTGCATATACAGGTACGAACAAGCGGCGACCTTTTTTCGGAAAGCCCTTGAACTCGCCTCGGCAACGCAAAGCTCGCAAAAGACTTGGGCGACGACGCATCTGAACCTCGGGACGTGCTACCGCAAGCTCCGGCAATACGATGCCGCCCAGGCGTCCTATCAAAAGGTCCTCGACCTCGACCCGCGACACCCACAGGCTCTCGGCTTCATGGGAATCGTATATCATCTGACAGACCAGGTCGACAAGGCGATTCTCAAGTACCACGAAGCGCTCAGCGTCGAGCAACTCAACCCGCACATTATGGAGCTCTTGAATGTCGCGCTGGACCAGACATCGGCGGTGAGCCCTAATGTGTCCGAGTTCAAGACCGTAGTGAGAAGTTTGAGGGATAAATATTCCAAGCATAGCAAGAAGGAGAAGGGCAAGGGAAAGGAGAGGGCGGAGGAGGGGGAGGCGATGAACATTGGATGATTTAGTCAAAAGTTGCCGGTCTAGTGGACATTTCATATTGAGGTTCATCCAAGTACACAGCAGTGAATACAAGAAATATGTAACAATAAAAATCCGAAGAAACGTCTATAGACCAGAAGAAGAATATCATCGGGCCGCCTTCTCGGCTGCATCTACTGCTTCGAGCAAGTCCATGTCCAGGTCTGCTGGCTCGGCGAGCTTGGCGGCAGCGCTGGCCACCGGCACTGGCTCAACGGCGGCCTCGTCGACTTCTGCTTCGGCATCTCCATCAAGTAGGCCATCTGCATCGATATCCGCCTCCATGGGACTATGTGTTCGCAGCGGGGGGAGAATGCCGGGAGCACCAAGCGGTGTACCGCTGTTCGATGTGGCAGCAGACACCGCTACCGACAGCGTACGGCTGGGGGCAGGGGCAGGGACAGGCCCAGCGAGCGATGACCGGATCGAGCTTTCGCGTTCGACTGCCATGTACCCAGCCGTCGTAATGGGGACAGCGTCGCTAGTGCCGCTTCCGCCAACCAATATGCCTGAGCCGGTGCCCCGCCTCTCGACCCTCTTTGCTCTCTTGCGACACCTGTCGCAGACTGTGCCCGGTCCCATAGGTCCTGGACCCCATTTCTCCACGCAGCGACCGTCCTTGTACCGTCCTGCGAGTCCACATTGTCGACAGAGACGTTGATTCTGCGCATTGCGAGCGGGGAAGGGTTGTCCGGGCGTTGGATTAGGGACTGTAGCAGGAGCTCGACCGTCCATCGTTCCTCCGCGCTCTTTTTCTCGTCTTACTTGCATGTTTCCGGTCGTACTATCAAGCAGCATGGCGTCTAGATCCTCGGATCCGCCGGCAGACAAGGAACGGGAGCGAGATCTCGAGCGTTGTGTAAGATGGCTAGGCTGGCGGGCAGGAGAGCGGTCGCTGTATGGGGCGAAGGGACTGGCATTCGTGTTGGGCACTGTCGGCTGCCGGTCCAAAGGGTGGTGGTGGTGGTGATGGTGGGGAGGCGGGATAGGTCTGTGGTTAGCGGTCACGTACGTGCTGCGACGCGACTGTGGATACGAGTACTGTAGAGTCGAGGTTAGATATCGAAAGATAAATACCGAGACACTTACCCCATCGTAGTCTCCCTCTGCTCTGGGCCTCTTGTTCGCCGAGGCATAACCATCGATACTGAACATGCTGTCCGTCCTTGTTCTTTTCGAATCATTCGCCCTTGAGAACGGCAATGGTGGCAGCGAGATTGGATGCGGAGCTCTGTAATCGTAGCCCGCTGCGACATCTCCCTCTTCGCGAACCACGCGGGCATATCCCCTCCTGGCCTCGCGGACACTCGCTTCAACGGAGCCCATGTAGGCCTCGAGCTGGGACCAGTTGCTCGTCAGCGTGGCCAAGCGGGCTGAAAGTTCATCGCGTTCGCGCTCGGCAGTGATTGCGCGTTCGTCGAGAGCGAGAAGGAGGGTGACAGTGGCTTGTGGTAGTGGAGTCGGGTTTGCATCGGTGCCGTTTGTGGCTGGCTTGGTGTCAGGCTCTTGAGACTGGGCGGTCAACGATGCGGAGACGAGACCAAACGTGGTCAAGAGACGTTCCGCACGGTCGGCACGCTGGCGAGTGAGAGCCATCTCTTCGCGAAGGGCATCGACGTCGGTGAGAGCGGTGGCCAGGAGAGCAGCCAGCGACGCAGGCGTGTTTGCAGCGGCCGCGGCTGCCGCTACAGCAGCGGTGGAAAAGGTCGATGTGTTGACGCTTTTTGAGCTTGTCTCGTCAGCTTCAGCCGGTGTCGTCTCCACTACACTCATGATTCAGCGGCAGGCGGAAACAGACGACGTGGAAGCAGGAGACAAGCGGAAGTCGAAGCCGCCGCCCGCCTGATGGGCATTGCCAGCGCACCGACGTTCCCGTATCACGTTCCATTGATCAGAAGCGCTAACTAACATGCAACAAGTACAACTAAAGCTTCCCCGCTTGCGCAACACTCAGAGTTTGGCCCGAAGCCTTTGCCCGTTTACGCAACATGGCCGTCGACTTGTTGCCCCGAATTCCACCGCCCCACTGCCGGCGATGATCCTCATACTTGGAGTTGGCCGCCGCCGCGCTCACGAGTGTCGCCAGCTCTCGAGAATCCTCGGACTTGACATCCTGCAGAGCGACAACTGCAGTCGTCTTTTTGTGCACGACGGTGCCGAGCCGGGCCTTGCCCTTGACAATCACGTACGGAACACCCATCTTGCGGCAAAGTGCAGGCAGGAAGACGACCAGTTCAATGGGGTCGACGTCGTGAGCTATTACCACCAGCGACGCCTTCTTCGCCTCGATGAGTGCGACGATGTGGTTCAATCCATACTTGACAAAGAGCGGCTTCTTGGTGTCCTGGAAACCGTTGGTGAGTGTCCAACAGATGCATACACAATGAGAGCTACTTTGGCCGCGTCCTTGTTCTCGGCAATCGCCTCCGCAGTCGCGGTGAGACGGGCTTTCTTATCGGCCTTGGTCTCGGGTCGGTATTTGTTCAGCAGCTTGAACAGCTGCGTCGCCGTGTTCTTGTCGAGGGTGTGCGAGAACTGCGCGATTGCGGGAGGCACCTTCAGCCGTTGGTGCAAGATAACCTTCTGGCGCTGGAGGCGAATGTACTCGGGCCATTTGACGAAGCGGGTGAGGTCGGAGGAGGGCTGAATGTCCTGACCTGAGGGAGAGGCGTCAGTACAATTGTTGCGATTCCCGAGACGACGTACCGATGCCAAAGTTACGAGGCTTGGCCTCGAAGAGAGGGTTTTTCTTGACCTTGGAGGTTTTGCTGGCGCCAAATGGGGCGGGAGCAGGCTTCTTGCCGGATTTTGCTTTGGGCTGGTCATGGAGACGAATCAGCGCCGAATTACATTCAGACGACTGCTCGGAGCTCTAGCGTCTGCACAAGTGCAGACCCAGCATTGGACGCTTCATCGCCGGAGCTCAGCGTAAAAAAACAACCGAATACGGTCGCCAGATGTCTGCGTTGTTTACGGTCAAAAATGGGCAGCTTGCGGTAAAGGGCGTACCTCCACCTCAACTCAAGTGGGAGTTGGGGGAATTCATCCGGTAGAGAGCTCCAGGACGTTGGATAGTGTACACACCATTTTTTCTTGGGTCTTGATGGTCAGGGAATACTTGCCAGTTGTCACGTTATGATGTGACGCGACCCCTTGTTACTAGACGCGACGATTTTATTGTCAAAACTACGCGACCTCCCCGCTGCCGGTCATGTACTTGATGCTTGCTATCAAGAGCCTCTCTACGATTTCCAACTCCTCGTCGTCTCTCGGCGCGTAAACCAGCAAGTAAGTACCTGGGAGCGGGAACATCTTGAAGACCCCACTCAACGGATGCCTCTCTGCCCAACCCAGCTCGATGGCCACCTTACTATCGGCCGGCGACAACACCAGATGCATGCTATGGTCGGTCGGATGTATATGTGCAATCTCGCGGACGGCCCACTCTGCGTCTCGGTGGGGCGTCGCGATGTCTGGATGTATCACCATCCCCGGGTGCAGCTGCTCATGCGGAGAAGACTCCACAAGCTGTACTAGCTTCGGGTTCGCAGCGACATGCTTGGCGAACATCTCCTCGAGTCGCTAATATTATAAGATGAGCTGCTCCTCAAAGTTCAAACTCAACAACATACCTTTGCCATCTCTTCGCTGGGCAACCTGTCGATCTGGCGATGCGGCGCGCTATGCCATCCCGTCTGTGGTCGCGATCCTCGCCGTTCCACCATTTCCCCGGCGTCTATACACCCTTGAACCTTCTCACCGTACTCTGCCGTGCTCAACGTCTCCCGCCCCAAACCCGTCAACGCCACCGTCGTCAACCAGCCAAACAACCCGAACTTGGTCAACTGGCTTTCCCCCAGCGCGACGTAACGTCGATAGTTGTCGATGACCATGGGCGTTCCAACTGCGATGATGGCTGCCAGTGTAACCGCTCGAGGGTTTGCGTTGATATAGTGTAGTGCAATCGCCATATTCGTTGAACTTTTAGAACGAGCCCGCAGCCGCTCTTATATACCCGTATCGTGCCGGGCCCATTCGCGTTTCTTCCCGATGCCGAGCCGACGCGTCAGACCTCGCCTGATCGGAATAGGCAAGTGTTAGACTCGATTCAAGTTTGCGAGTGCAGCAGTTTTGCAGCATATATAGAACAGCACCCAAAAAAACGATCTTGTTGGCCAGTTGAATGGCGAGAGCGACTACACAGACACACGTATTCTAAAGGTGTTGAAACCGTCCCAAACGATTGCATCTACCAGATTCTCGTCTCAAGCAGGAGATCGCTGCTTCCCTCGATACCAATGCAAGCCTTGAGGAACCCCTCGAGCGCGTTGCGCTGGCGATTGAGGCTGTTGACAACCTCGGTGCCTACGCTCATTGAGTACATAATCCACACACAGTTAACGTGCACGTACCAGGCTTGACGAGCGGGGCCTTGAGCATGTACGAGAGGAGGGACAGCACCGGATAGAGAGGCGCAAAATCCTTCTTCTCCGCGCTGCGGTACTTGACACGCGTGAGAAGCTCGGTGAGGATGGTCAAGTCCAAAATGAGGGGCGTGGCCAGGAGCGAGTCCTGGAGAGAGTGTGAGGCAGAACGAGGCGAGAATTACGGCAAGAAACACACCTCGCATTCATTGAAGATGTTGATAGTCGACCTTCCACCGCAGAAGATCTCGGAATAGTACTCATCGATAGCTCGCTTGCTGTCCCCGACGGCGGGCACGTACTTGATAACGACCTAGAATGAAGAAGATCAGATACAAGTTCGACCAAGCGAGAGAACGTACGATGTGGTCAGGGTGCTCGCCCTTGGAACCCTTGATGTCGTCGGCTGGAGCCTTGTAAAGGAGTCTGTTTGCGTTGACCATGTCGTCGACGACGCTGCTTTTGCTAATCTCTTTGCTCTTGAACTGCCTTTCAGCAGACAAATTGTGGCCATCGTTGTTCCCAAGGTGGTTGTACGACGCAATCGAGAGGGGCTTGATCCCAGCATTGACCAAAAACTCCGCGAGGACCGACTTGAGCTTCGTCTGACCAGACTTGAGGTCGTCACCGCCGATAAAGGACTGATGGCGCTCGGCAAGCTCGATAACACCGGGAACAAAGGTGTTCTGAGGGGCACCGTTTACGAAAGGCTCACCCTCGAGGATAGCCGCGACAGCGAAGAGGGTCGAAGGCGACACCTCCGAGTGGGAGGACTTGATGGCAGCAAGCAAGTTGTCTGCAGTGTCGTTAACGCCAGGGATGATATCGCTGTAGCGCTCCGTGTTGGCAGTCCAGAAGACAACCGTGCGGTCGAGTTGGTTGTCCTGCTTGAACTGGCGGATATCGGCGCGGATGTGCTCGAGATGGGCCTGCTTGTCCTCGCCCGAAATGAGGTTATCTGCGCGGGCCTCCTGGTTGGCGGCGATAAAGTCGGGGTAGTAGATGGAGGGGAGAGGCTTGCCGAGCAAGGCCATGTAAGGAGCAACCTGGCGTTGGAGATCGTAGTCGAGAACCTGAGCGCGTTCCATGGCCTTGTCCATCGTAGCACCCGAGATGTCCCAACCACCGAGAACGAGGTCGTTGGGGTGGACCATGGGGAGGACGTCAGACACAGGAACATGGACGTCTTGGCCAGTGGAGCTGTCAGTCCCGATGCGAACGGTGGAAGCACGCAGGACAGAGCCGATGTAGTTGGGCTGCTGGATGCCGCCCTTGGTGTGCCAGATAATGTTGTGGCGGTTAGCGAGAATTGTAGCACAGAGGGTGCTACCGTTATTGCCTCCCAGTCCGATCATCATCAGACTGCGGTCAAGTCAGGAACGCAGGATATGCAAGAGTCAACGAACGAACCCAGTCTTGGAGACGGTGCGCTTGGTTTGGAACTCGTAGGTCTGCGCCGTCGGAGTAATGAGGAACTGGCCATTCGAGACATTCACGCTGGCACCGCGGTTCACAAACTTGGAGGTGATGTGCTCGTTCGTGTACTGGGTGTTCTCGGACTGCACCGTGAGGTAGTTGGGGCGCCGAGCTGCCGATGGATGGACAGGGAGAATAGACTCGAGGTCGGGGGTCGTGTAACCAGAGTCGGTCATTGTAATAGTAGATAGTGAGACGGGGGGCGAGCAGAAAATCAGTAGGTTATAATGAAACCAGAGGCGGTGTGCTTTGAGCCTGTATATCCATGAGCTGCGTAGTCCCTGTCTCTCTGAAAAGGCTTGCCTCTGTGTTGGTTGTGTGTAGAGCACAGAGAGTTACTGAACATGCAGTAAGGGCGGGAGCTGGTGGGGGTGGGTTTAACTCGGAGACGAGTTGGTGGTTGGAAGAAAAAGTCGGACGACAGAGTTGTTCTTATAGGGTCGGTAACCCCTTTTGGAGTGTGAATTACCTTATCGATGGGCCGGCAGACCGGCCGTTCAGTCAACAAGAATATGTAATTGCATTTTCTGGAAAGCAAAAGAAATCCATCCGATTAAGCAAGAGGGTATTCATAGCAGGCATAATCCAAAAAAAAAGAGAGCGTAGAGGCTGCGACCACCGTCAGAAGAGCAAATCAGAATAAGACAACATACCATTTATCAGTACAACGGTTGTGGGCGATACATGTGGGTCGGTCGCCCTTGATTTTGCTCGATATGGGTCCTTCAAACATCTAGATCGTCCGGGATACTCGCAATGCTGAGCGGACGCGTCTTTCCTTCGAGCATGTGCACCATGTCCTCCAAATCATTGCCAGTATCATCCTTCGCCTCAACAACGGTCGCACTCGCATCCGACGGATGCGAGTCGTCGCTGACAATGTCCACCGTCACGTCCCCCTCATGATCCTCGACCTCTTGGCCGTCGTGTTCGTGCGTGACCTCTTCCTCATGAACCTCTTCCTCCTCATGAGTTTCCTCCTCGTGAACTTCCTCCTCTTCTTCGTGAACTTCCTCTTCTTCGTGTACTTCCTCCTCATGAACGTCTTCCTCGTGCACTTCCTCCGAGACCGCGTGATCCTCCTCGTCGGGTATATCTCCCGCCGCAACCACCTCTGCCGGCTTTACAGGCTCTTTCTTCACCCTTGTCGAAGCCGGTAACTTGGCTTTGGGTGTCCCGCGGGTGACCGCACCTCTGGTGGCAGGCTTGCCCCTAGTAGGTGGTTTCGAGGCGGCCGCCGCTGCCGCTGCTATGCGGGCCTTCGAGGCGGCAGTGGGCTTACTCAAGCGCTCTGCAGCCTCGGGAGTGAGTGTGACCTTCTTGGCAGGGGGAGGACCAGTCTGAGAGTTGCGAACCCTAGCAAGCGAGGCTGCAGTCGGGGCGGAGAGACCCGAGCTCGGAGTCTTGGGACGCGCCGTTGAAACTGTGCTCCCAGCCGATTTCGTTGGCGTCGGAGCGCCACGAGCAGGCGGCTTTGGAGCAATAGAAGCAGCCTTGGCCCGAGCGGCGGCGGCAGGTGACAGAGACTGCGAAAGAGATGGAGTGTGCGATTTAATCGGTGGCACAGTTGTTGGCTTGGGGGCAACTTTGGAAGGAGATTTGGTCGCAGTGGGTGTCTTGGGCGGAATGGCTTTAGGGACAGGTGTAACGGCGGCAGGCTTTGGGGTGGCAGGGCTGGAAGGATCTATCGCGATCAAAGGCTCGGAGGGGAAAGGTTGAGTTTCGATGTGGGGTGGTACGACTGGCTGCGCCGGCGAGCTGGATTTATTCGTTGGCACTGCGGGCGACTGGGAAGCCCTCTGCGTCCACGACGATGAAGGGACAACCGTCGGAGGAACCTTGTCGACCGAGGACTGGCGTGGAGGCCATTCGCGCTTCTCCTTTGCCTCTTCCTTTGCAGACTCGCCGGTAATGTTGGAGGCGACGCTGTTACTCCTCGGTGAGATTGACTGTCGCTTCTGCTGCTCGAATCTCCCAATGAGATTGGCTACGCTCTGCCGCGGACGCTCGTCGGGCAACGGCCTGCATGCTTGTGAGCAAGCGAACGACAGCAAACAACACCACCTACATGAGTGAGAGAAGCAAGCCGAAGATCACTTTGATGTCGCTCAATCACTGTGTTCTAGCAACCAACTTAATTTTCACACAAAATGAATCTCTTTACAGCAGATACGAGTTCATCTCCGTCTGCTCCCCGCCAGAAATGCGTCCCTCCCTTCACTTCAACCCACTCTACATTATTCCCCACGGTTTTCCTCCGGCTCCGATACCTCTCCACTCCAGTAAATTCATCGCTGTCTCCGAATATGAACAAGACCCTGTTTCCAGTCAACGCCTTCAATGCGTCGTCGTAGCGCGACGAGTGGAACATCGTCAGCCAGCTCCGCACGCCGAGAGGATAGGAGATGAAGATGTAGGCCGTCTCTACGTCCGGGAGAGGTGGTTGTAGCGACGAGATGAGAGATCCATACGAATATCCCTACCACAATTCAGCCCCCGTCCACAACCAGATAGATTGTCCGCACCACCACGAGAACAGAGCGGACGTCTCCAATTTTGTCGCGCGCCCAGTCAATCAGCGCAGCGAGATCGGCCGCTTCATTGTTCCCAGTAAACGACGCCCAACCGGTCGACTTGCCCACCGCTCGGGAGTTGTAAAGCACTACGTGAAAGCCCTCGGATTGGAGTGGCTTCAAAAGCGACCGCAAGACCCTTGAGTGAAGGAAGCCACTTATTCAAAACTCCCCGAGTTTGAGGGGGACACACGGGTCATTCATTCGCCCGCCGAGCCAGGACCAGGGGTGCAGGCACACAGCCAATTTGTTTCCATTCTTGTTAACCGCTTGAGGAGGCGAGATGTGCACTTCAAGAGATACGCCAGTGGAAAGAGGCACAAGAGTTGACATGAGAGGACTTGTCACGCGACGTGACATGATCTTATCTTTCCTTTGTGATTGCCAAGGGGGGGTCGGATCAGGACGGCCGGACATGGGGAGGGGGGGGTCCGAGGGTAAAAAAAAACTTTATGTAGCTATTACAAGGGAGGTTCAAAATGAGTAGAATCCACCCCCAAACCACTTCTCTGACCTACCTGGGTGTATTTCGGGCACAGTGGCCCACCTAGATCAATGCCGTGCTCCATTCGGTCACCCCAATACCCAGCGTGGCATGAGAATCATCAAGTGCATGCCGCCATATGGTTTGGGTGAACCAAAACTAGGCGGCATACATCTTTTGGCGCACGTTGAGTCGTCGTCGACACATTTGCGTGAGTTTGGGACAATTTTCCAGTTGACAGCCGCCTGCCACGGACTTGCCGGCCCGGGTGTTCCGGCCGGCGGTGGGACGTCAGATGGCCTAGAATGACACAAAATTCATAGGGAGTGTTCACAGTCATCTGTACATATATACTGCATGTATCCTACACTGTAGACTCACTCCCCAAAAAAAATTGGGTTATTATTATATGCAAGCCACACTGGGGTTCGAAGCTACACGTGACCTTATCTTATCTTATCGTGGGAAATCACTACCCGATAGGGCAGGAGGGGGGGAGGGGGGGTCCAAGGGGGTCGAAAAAAAACTTTTCGACCCTGTATCCACTTTTACAAAGTTGAACCCCCCTTGGTGATTGCCAGAAACATCTAATTTCTAACTTTCGAGAATCGGTGCTCGACAGTAGACAACAGTGGCCACCAGTGCAAGATCCAAGCAGGTTCTGAGCTAGTCTTGCACATGCCCAGTGAAAACACGAAATCCACTCAAGCAAAAGCACAAAATCTACCTCAAGCAAACGTCCCCCAATCTACCTCCCTCTTGGTTCTACTTCTCCTCTCTGGGAGTATATCCGCCAGATGGCGCATCGTCGGTCGTCCGTGCGGGCAATTCCAGGGCTGGTCCATAGTGCCCATATGTCGCACAACCTACCACGAAAGAGTTTAATAGCCGATTCAAGCAAAGTAATACACACCGCAGTCATCTGCCCTTTCGTCAGTGGCATGCCTATCATGACGCTCTTCCTGCACGCCCGACTCGCGAACATCGCGCGCGCCTTGGTACACCGTGGTATCGTCCCAGCGGGTGCGTCACGCATACGGTGGATGAGCTCTTCGAGGTCTGCGTTGGCGTTAGTTTCAATAGAGGCAGGGAGAGCAGGTATACCTTTCATATCGAAGACGGTGCCCTTGCTAACGGGTTGGGCTGTCAATGCCAGCCTCGGTGTCGTCGCGGGCATCTCCAGGATCTCATCGTCCTCTACGCCTATTACCCCAGCCTCCGTCTGCACCTCGACCTCGAATCCGTTCTGTCTGAGCACCTCAATCTTCTCCAGCGCTAGCAGCTCATCGCTCGCCGTTAGCTCGAGTGGTTGTGGGCTGCGTATGAGATTAGCAGCGATCAGGAATGAAGAAAGAACATACCGAAACAACTTTTGCGACTTGATGCTCGTCGTTTGCTGCAGTGTCTCAAAGTTATACTTTTCGTCCGCCGCATGCTGGTCGACAATGAAGAGGTCGTCCATCGCCATTCCAGAATCAGATTCTGTTATAGATGCTGCAGCGACTCGCCGCCGGACGACGATAAATCCCAGATTAAACTGCCCCACGATGTCCATTGAGGCAAAGTCGGATTTGCTGATCGTCCGTGAAAGCGCCTGGGCAGCAACGTCCACGTCTGGCATGCTCGGCGCGACCAGCCCTGCAGCCTTTAACACCTCCTGCTGCTCTCCTGCATTGACACCGCTTCCCAGATCGCTCTCCGTAGCGCTTTGGAGTTCATCCCTCAACTTCGCCCAATTTCCCGCGATGCTCTCTACCTCGATTCGCAGCACTATCTGCCCGTCGTCAAGTGTTCGTATCACCTCTCGGCGTACGACGGGGGTATTAGCGTTGCTATTGGGATCCATGGAAGGATGAGAGAATGAGAGTTCGGACGTATCGAATGCGTCCTTGTCCGAATGAGAGTCAAGATCGGCCGTGTCGATAATCGGCCGAGTGTCGATGACCTCGCTCTCGTCCGGGGCTGCAGCGCCGATATCCTCGTCCTTGTCCACATCCATCTGCGTTTCATCTCCTTCTCCACTAGAATCTAATTCATCTTCCTCCGCATCAGACTGGTCTCGACGCTGCTGACTTGTTTGGATCCCCGCCCCTGGACCAGCAAACTCCGCGAGCATGGCGCGGAGGTTCTGCTTTGATTGCCTTTGGGTCTGCATGAGCGCTTTGGGTTGCGAACAATTTAGTCCGGCGGCTGGTGGTGTTTGCGTCTTGCCCCCGAGATCGAGATGCATTTCGGGGTTGACATTGTCGCCTTCATCCTCCATCGAACCAACTCCCTCCGACCGCCGTCGTTTTTGTGGTCGCCCTTGTTCATCTCCGTCATCCCGAGCATCCCCACTGGCTGATTCAGGGATCTCCGTGCGTTTCAAGGTTCCGCTTGAACCCGAGGTAATTCCAATCCCGAGTTTGCGCCCCCAGGTCGTCTGTGAAGCGTCTATGTCGAGGGTGCGGACCGACTCCGACTCGTCGTCGTCGTCGGTGACATTGGCAGGTACATCGTGGTCCTCATTGGCAACATCATCGTCCTCTTCCAAATCATTTGACACAGAGCTCTCTCTTCGTTTCGGCGCGATAGCAACGATTCGCGACGTCGACACCGAAGTGGAGGACGTAGGGTCGGCCTTGTTGGTACTTTTGGAAAACGCAAGCTTGGTCTGTATCGTGGATGTGGATTTCGAAAGGGAGGAGACCTTCACGGTCGCTTTAGCAGTGGAAAGAACGGTGGCGGCTCGAATGGAGGTGGATGTCGTAGATACGGGCTGTAGGAATGGACTATCGCTGCTGACTGTGTTGTTGGTCGTGGCCTTGCGACCGTTGATAGTGACGTCCTTCGTCTGGGTGATTGAGCTCGTCTCGAGTTGCTCCATACCCACATCCTTGCCCTCCTCTTCTCCACCGACGTTCTCTTCCTCGTCATTATCACCATCCTCCAAGACGATGGGCCTGTCCCTGCTGTTAGCAGCTTTGCTCCCTTCATCCCTTGATCCGCCCGCTCTCGCCTTGCTTCCAGTTTGTGTCTGGGTCTGTGTCGGGGAAACACCGAACGTCGATCGCACAGGTGCGAACGCTTCTTCGAGAGAGACCTGTTGGTAGCGGGGGTCTCGTCAGCCTGGGTATTAAACGTAAAAAGTAACAGTATTGGGAAAGAAGAAATGCGAGGTGTACCAGAAATCAACAGGAAAAACGCAGAAAAGATGTAGGGAAGAGCGGCCAAAAAAAAAACGCGATCTGGTTAAGTAGAAAAGGCGAAAAACACACCTTCAACCCCTGCATCAACCCTGCTTCGTGGTGAACAAATATCGTGCGCTTGTCGGGAGAGACGTTAACATCATAGGCATCTACAAGGCTGTGAGTAAGTACTCGATAAAACGGCCGACCGTTCTAACTAGTTGGTAAGATCAAGTCAGCAACCACCATCGGCGCCTGAGTACCCGGGGCATTAAATGTACGGTACACTTCCGTGAGTGTTTTTTGGATCTGCACGTCAAATGCGTTACAGCTGGGAACAAAGAATGGAGATAGGCGGCGTACCTTGGGCAACAAACAGGGTCGGCCATTCACATAGAAAAACTGTCTATCAGCGCCCGCGCGACCAGATCCTGGCGCGAAAGCCGAGATGAGCCCCCGGAGGGAGGCTCGGATGGGTGTTTGAGGTTGGGTGGAGAGGCTGTACACAGCGTTGATTGGGAGGAGCAAAGGGAAGGGAAGAGACACACCGCTTCAACGAATGTTTATCCCTCTCAACCAAGAAGCTAATATCGAGGTCGACGACGTTGTCTAGGGCGCGAGGACCCCATAGTGCTGTGGCTGCAGCTCGTAGCGACGGAGTACCTGGAGTGCGGAGTTGTACAGATTTCTGGCTTTTGACCCGGTGAGAAAGAGGGAGCGAAAGGACGAGAAAGCGCACCCCTTGTCCGGCTGGTTACTTACAGTCATACGGACGCCGTTCTGCGCACACGGACCGAGGGCGTACGCCTGGAGGAGCGCGACCGCCTTGCCGAACTCCCTCTTCACATGACGTTCAAGTTCCTTGCGGCGGACAGGCAACGGCGCGAAGAGTTTGCTTAGTACGATCGTCGTCCCGCGCTAGGTGCCTGATGAGACGCTGGAACCGTACTTGGGTCGACAAAATAACCTGCCGGGCGACCTTTCCTTTGCTCTTGACCTTTCCACTCGCCTCAAGCTCGAGGATGACGCCCATCGGCGGCTTCGTCGTGGTCGACACACTGACGGACTCGCATAGGGCACAGAGAGACGAGAGCGCCTCCCCGCGGAAGCCGAAGGTCTGTACAGTGTCAAGATCGTCGAGGGTTGTGAGTTTCGACGTGTGGTGATTCAAAGCTATAGCGTCCCAATCAGCCTCCTCGATGCCGGTCCCATTATCCACGACTTCTATCGAGGTCAGCCCGTAATTCTTGAAGCGAACCTCTTGGAAATGGTCAGTCTGGGTGCATGAAAGAACCGGATGCGAACCGAGGACAGTGGCCCCAGCATCCAAGCTATTTTCCACCAGCTCCTTCACTGCCGTTTGGAGATCAATAACCACTTGGCCGGAGGTAATTCTGCGGATAGAGGTCGGCTCAATGGCCTGTATGCCACTACGCATCGCGGGCAGAGACGCGTTTGATGGATCACGTGCAGCGTGACAAAGAATATCAAGCGCGTATCAAGCACAATAAATAATACACTGGGTGTGTGCATAAGAAGAGATACAGATACACTTACACCACAATCACAGCGAGTATTGCGCCATAAACGACGTAAGATCCGCCTCCAGTTGCGCAAGGCCTACCATCGCATCGGGCCCCGCACAGAACTGCTCCTCAAATCCGAGGTTTTTGAAACTCGAACAGAACCCCGGATCGCCCGTCGGCGTGTAAAACGCGGAAGGGGCAAACGAAAACGTCGCCATCGAATCGTTGAGGGCTACAGCTGGGTAACCGCCGAATGGGTTTCCGGATTGTCCATGCAACAGCCATTCGTTGGCAATTTGCGCGGAGACGTCGATAGAGTCGACCGGGGTGTATGCTGCTGGGGAAGACGACTCAAAGTCAAAGGTAGAGTTCTCTAGGGGACTCATCGCCAGCGACAATGGGTCAAAGCCGCCCGAGGGCGCAGGGGATGTGACGTTGGAGAAGGAAAATGAGCTGAAATCCTAACATTCGATCAGCGGATGTTTCTCCAGAAGTTGAAAACCTACAAATCCCTCATCGACCACCTCCTGCTTCGGCTCGAACAGAGATGAGCTGAATAATTGGTCTCGGATCGCGTGTTGTGGCGCACGAGTGGCGGCTCCGACACTAGACGACCGGCGGCGGCGCGAGCTGCTTTCAGACTTGAACGACGAAGGAGAGAGGAATGCCCGAGAATCCTCCATGTTTGGAGCTGGTACGGACGACGAGCGCCTGTAGGCGCGTGCAGTGATAGGCGTTTCGAACTTGGTCACCACCTGCGGGACGTGGTGTCTGTCAAACTCTTTGATCGCAGCATCTAACTCTGCGCCGTTGGTCCCCTTTGCAAGCAGCTCCGCAATCTTCTCGCAACGGACAGCGTCTTGATGTACAACTTCTCGCACCTTTCGTTTTGGCTTTGGCGGTGGTCGATCTGGATCTCCCTTCTTTCCCCGCGAATGTTTAGGTCTAAACGCGTATGTCGGGAAGTTGCGCTTGTGCTCTGCAACAGCCTCCGCAGCCGCTTGCCGCCAGATCTTCCGTTCGTCCTTCGTCTCCGTTAAATCATGTTTTAAAGGACAACTTGGGTTATTTTCACCTCTGCGAGATTCTTCCATGTCAAGCCAATAATCTTCGAAAGAGTACTGTGGTTGGTCTCCACAGTCTCAGACACCTGATTCGACTTGATGAAGGAAGACCGGAAGAGAATAACGCGTTCGGTGGCCGCGGAATGTGGTTGACCGATTTCTTCCGCGAATGCACGCGCCGGGTCTCTGGAGGAGAGCCAGCCAAGGACGACTCATCCGCAAAAATGAAGGTGCTGTAGGGGGTAGTGGGGATATCAACAAGAGGCGGAGGTGTGTCCGTAAATGTCTGGTCCGTCACGTTGGGTGCGAATCCGATTCCCGACTCGCCAACAGGCTCCACAGGGAGCGTCCAGACGATCGCGTTCCCTACGGAAGAGTGAGATGGGCCGGGATTGAAAAATTCTAGGCAGACCGTCCGCATGGCTACGACGCGAATATCTTGAGCGCTCGACGGGCATGAGGCGGGGCGGAAGGCGGGGCAGGTGCGGAAGCCTCGAGGCTACGTGCAAAGAGCAGACTGAAAGGGGGGCTAGTCGTGGGCTATTTGTGGGGAGTTGGCAGATAAGAACGGTCATTCACCAACCGCAATTGGTATGTTGGTCCCAATCAACGGGTCCATCAGCCATCCGCTTTGGTTCCGTGGAATCATCTCTGTCGGCCCAGCCCGCTCGTGTGCTGCAGAGGTCGAGTCGGGCCAAGACGGGTCAGTCGAGTACAAGGCGCAAAGGCCGTCGTTGCAATTTGGGCGGCACCGTGCCCGTGTATGTCGCTGATAAATGACGACTTCGGGAACGTAGAACATCAGACGTTGGGATGCACCTCGCTTACGCTGCCCTTGTACCCAGAACGTGAGAGCGACCGAGTTGGAGTTGAAAATTTGTGGCGGATGTTGTCGCGTGGTTGAGCAAGGAGCTTCCAACCGTGGCCGGGGTTACTGTAACTGAGTTCAGGCGTGGCCCACAGCGGTTTTTACAACGTCGTCGTCTAAACCAGACGGGTGCCCGTCACAGTGACACCGGCATCTAGACACGCCCGCTTCGCCCAAGCTTCGCCAAACCCAATCTTGAACCAGGAACAAACCACAGGCCATTATGGCAGAGTCTTCCTTCTCGACTCTACTTGCGATTCTGTTGGTCACCACTTCAGCGAAAGGTAAGTAATGTGAACGACCGTTCGTTTGCACTGCAAGTTGACGATCTTGTTAACGAGACTAGGCTCGAGCATCGTGTACCGGTGAATACAAGCAGTCGGTCCTCCTTGCCACCTTTTAAATCCGTTCAAATAAGATGGCCTGCGTCGCCCGTCTCGTCTCCGAGGTTTAGTCGAGCCAAACCCGAAGCCAGTCATTTCGATAATCCTTGGAAGAGTGCGCGTCCAAATGACGCCCATAATGTCCCGATAAACGACCTGCCGCCGTCCGAAGGCGATCTCGAGCGCGAATGGAAGCGTCCTAGCACATTACGTGACCGCTCCATGTCCTTCTCCTCCTCCGGCTCACACCCATCATCCGGGAGAAACTCTCCCGACAATCAAGAGGGAGGGTCTCTCAGAGACGAATACGACCATCTCTTTGGATATCCCTCCGAGTTCTTGGCAAACTTGTTATGTCCGCAACGCTCAATGTGTCACCAGAAATTCGAGCTCGTAGTCGAAGACTTGGCGTTCATTGGCCACCCAGTCTCTGCCGAAGATGATGGTGGCTGGCGGTTCAAACCAGAGAAGGTCAAAACGAATGATCGAGGCCGAGAGTCCATGAATAGAAGGGCCCAAGCCGAACAACCAGACTCACGGCCAGTTTCGTCTGAAACGGCCTCCCCCGCTTCTTCTGCGTCGTGGCTACAGCGCTTTCACTTTGTTATGGTGCTGGACGTACCAGATCCGTCTTCATCCGCCTCGGGAAACATCACAAAGTATTTCGACATTATCTACGAGCAAATCGCCTTTCCAGTGGCCGCTGTGCTGTTTCAAGAACAAGTGCTTTACAACTTTGTCGAAGAAGAATGTGACAGGCTCGGTTCATTGAAAGATACATGCTCGAAGCAAGGCAAGCGCTCGCGAGATCCCTTGTGCCAAACTGATCACGAAAGGCAGGCGACGACTTTGTTGCCTACATGAATCAAGCACTCGCTGCTTCCTCTATCGCCCCAGCAATGAAGACGCTCTTCGAGGCTCTCAAGTCGTCGTCTGTCGCCTACATCTCTATTCACAACTTACCGCTGGAGCTGCAATTACCCCCTTATCTCGACACCCTCCTCCATTCCGAAGACGACGACAACGAGCCCCTCAGCCCTTCTGACGATAGCGACACTCAAACATGGGGACAAGAAATGAGTTTTGGATATCGTCTCCCTTCTCTCACTGCTTGGAAAAGTCTCCTTCTCTTGGATGACGGTCCGGAAGGGGTAGATCCATATGCAAACCTCCGTCAGAGTACGGGAGACCGCTCTCTTGTAGAAGGTTTATTGAGGTTCTTGGAGACATCAACGGTAACTTTATCGTGTGTGTGTTCGCTGAAATGGTTTGCTTCCTGACGACCTTCAGTCTCGCTGATATGGCAAGCCTTTTGGATTGGGATTTGGAAACGCAAATATTTCCCACCGTTCGGTGGCTGGTCCACCATCGACGGGCTAAAATTGTAGACACCGTGCACCCAGGACTGAAGACAATATTCAGGCTACCTGCTAAATTTAGCTCTCCGTGAGCATCTCTCGATCTTTGACTTCTACTGTCCTAATGGAGCCTCAGACTGGCTCAGTTGACGAAGGACTTCGACAAGGAGTTCTCTGCCCTCGGAGTCCCTTCCCTCCCTGAACTCCTTGCCAAAATATCCACTTCAAAAGAAGGCGACACTCATTTCTTCGCCTCGGTAGTCACGAACAAAGACTCGATTCCTCTCTATCTTGAAGTAGTGCTCTGGATGCTGAAGCGGGATATGCTTATAACTCTGCACCTCCGAATACGTATCGTCGCCACGGTACGGCTGAAAGAGTCGGTGAGGTTCGCAAAAGGACGTATCCGGGACAAGAAAGGTGGTGCGCGAAAAGGGCATAGCAAGTTACGCATCCAGTTAGACGCGGATGCGGACCATTCTCCTCCGGCGGCATCATGTCCTTCCAAGTCCCCCAAAGGCGGCCAGAGGTACACTCGATTGCCTTCCGTTGGCGGATCGCGCAATAGCAGGTTGAGCGAGTTGATATTGCAGGACGATAGTGGCGAGAGCGACGAACGGCGACGGGAGGACGATACAACGGACACCCAGGATGAAAGCGAGGAAGAGAACGAATCGTCAATTATCGACGATCCAGGTCGAGCCACGCCATTGCAGCGACGATGGCTCTCAGCGATGTCGGAGGACAAAGACCCGGCGCTAGTTCGCCACTTCGAGCAGTGTGTTTCCTCTCCGACGCTTTGAAGCTGTCCCTAACACCGACCAGGATTAACCAGTACTTTGATGGAAAAAGAACCGACGATGAGATCTTGTATCGCGCAGACATGAGCAGACGGGAGCTCCGTGAAGTTCTACACGCGTATAACGAATACGTGCGTTGAATGTCTCCTTAAACGGATTTGTGCTGAGATTCGCAGCTCTTAACGTTTTTGCATCCATCTTGAGAGCTAATTGCATGGGCAAGTGGCAAGGACATAATCCAAAATGATCAATTGGTTGGTACATGTAGAACGACAAACTTGCGCGTCAAGTAGTTGAAGACGCTTCCAAAGATAAACGCTATCAGTGAGCAGGTAAAGATAATGACATTATACGGCATGCTGAAGTCCGGAGTTGCGAGATCCACGAGCAAGGTCGGCGCATAGATACGGCGCTGAGGCTGGCTGTCGAGGCGAACGACGACCGCCGGAGGTAGGTCCCAGCCGCGTTGTGCGTCCGGCGGATGTTCTGTGTACCGGAGGAAGGCCTTCGTTATATCCATGCTGAGTTTCAGCGTGCTTCGCGGTGGGAGTGAGAGAACGGCCTGGAACATCGTGGGTCGAGAGTGGGGAACGGGCGGAATATATGAAATATTGCGAAGAAGGTCGGCTAAACAAGTTCAGGCGGAGGAAATCAGTTGAACGAGCCGACCTACCTCGCGCTACCCCATCTACATGCAGAGTCAACGTGTGTAGATAGAGCTGTATAATCCATGGCAGGGTCTCCAGGTAGGCCACGTCCACGGAGTGTTCTTCGTCGTTTCTGATGAGCACTGAGAGCTCGCCATTATCTTGAGTGTGACCATTTAGTGTCCTCCGAATCGAGAGTGGCGTTTCGGACAGAGCAGCTACACTGTGCTCGAAGCCTGTTGGCCAATGTAGAGACACGTCAAGTGGTTTAGGTGCTCGGAAAAATTGAGTTTCAATTATGTAACTCGACGAAAGTAATCGACATACCTTGCGAGACATCGAAGATGGCATGCCCTTGCTCTACTGACGACGGCTGAGGGTCGATACTGTATGGCACCCCGAAAGGTAAGGCAACTAAAATCTGGCTGGACGCGGCAACAGGACAGGCTCTTTGAATTGTTCTGTCGAATATTGAAGCGAAGGACCAGTCTAGGGACGTGTCAGTGAACTTGGCCGACTTGGAGCAAAAGGATCACCTCTTTTGTTGGAAATTAATCGCAGGGGATCGGAGACCGTCTGAAATGTAAGCTTAACCTGAACGCCTTCCTCCGGAAGCCAAGAAACATGCAACCCCATACCGTGCCAGTCCGCATCGAAGAGGCGATGCGGATTTAGCAAAGTAGCTATGCCGGAAAGAGACTTGCACGGCAGTAATTTGAGAAAAGGTGTGAGATTCTCGGTACAGACATGTTCTGAAGGCAGAGACGCATGTCGAATGGCATGGGGAAAGGGCCAGTCGGGGAGAGCACCTGGTGCGAATGCGAGGGCCGGGGAAGTGGTTCTCGATGCATCCAGAGACCCAAGGGACGCGCAGAAGAGCCCGGAAAGTGCGTTTCGAAGCCCGCGCCAACGCTCGTCGACTCTGACTCTGTTAATGAGTATGCGTTCATTTGCCGCGGAGAAATGCATACGTTGCGTCAGCACCATCGCCTATCCAGGCCCACAGCTCAGCACCTGTTCCTACTCCATCCTCGTCTGGGTATCCCCAGCGGTCGTAGCTCCACTTTCCCGCGTTCAAGGTGAGATGTAATTCGGTGACTGCGTATTCGCGTAGAATCTGTCCCAACCCGAGAGGAAACAGGGTATAGTGTTGGGCTATGGTCGGGTCAGATAATCGTTGGTATTCTGGCCCGGTGATACGCACGGTCATCTATTGAACGGTTGTGAGGACTTGGAGGAGTCGCGCCAGCAAGGACTGTTGTAAAGGAGAAGCGAGACGCGACCTTGCCGTCGGGGAGAGAGCGAATGTGTAGTTGCTCAGAGAACGACTCGTCTGAGGGCAAACAAAAGGCCCGCAGTGCAACACTCAACGAGAACACAAGTAGACGGCATTTCCGCATGAGAAGGGTGTCACGGTGTTGTGACTTTATCTTGTCATGTTCAATGATGTTGCGTCTCCGCGCCACCCGCCAGCTTCCGCGTCTTTTCTATGCGCCTGCCTTTCGGCGCCACCAGTCAGTACCAGCCACCGAACCTGAGGTGCGCCTCCTTCTGGCAGCACCGCAGTATGCTGACAAGAGCTCCGACCCAGGCGACTATGATGACCTTTTTCAACCAAGACCGACAGAACGAACGAGAAAATTTGCTTTCGTTAATCAAGATGCTTGAAGTCAAATTGGTGGATACAACAGCCACGAACGCAGAGCGTTACGAGAAACTGAATTTTCTTCATCTGACTAGTCTGGTACCAGCTCTGTAAAGCATCTGCGAACGGCCACTGACCATTCCACCTGAAGCAAAAGATTTCAGACCTTGAGATCAAGATTCAGAAGGTGCAAAAAACCCTCAATCTCCGGAGTGCGATGGGTGCGTCAGGTCGGACATCGCAGTCGATGTGTTATTGACTCATACGCAGAGGTCGTCGGCGAAGTCTTACGATTCAACACAAAATATCTACCCGCACCCATTCTCCCTCCTCTCCGCCCTGGCGTCCAAGCTGTCCTCGACGCTGTGATCAATGGGTCCTTTGATTTCGTTGGCAGCACTGGTCCTAGCATTAAATATGCCGATGCCCAGGCGGCAGTGATCGCTGCAGTTGCAGCGGGGGGCGGCATTCCCGGGAAGACTGTTGTGCAGTCAGCCAAAACCTTGTATCATGAACTCTCCAAACATCAGCATCGCGGGGTCTCCGACCAGATTGCCATCCAGGATGGTGAACAGACAATGGCCGAGGCCATCGCAGCCATGAGCATTGTGCTCTTTGCACGTCGCCTGTGGGGATGTAGCTTGGATGTTGTGTACAATGACCAAAAGGGTGGTACTGTAATTCTCTCACAATTGTAATATAGCCTGATTATACACGTTCAGCAGAATCAATTTCGATTAGGACATATGAATACACTCCAGATGTGAAGCGGAAACCTGAGGGTGAGCCATGCCACGGTACTTCCAGAATTGAGACCACCAGTCCATTCAACAACTGTGACGAACGCAAAGGTTTAGTTCCGAGACGCAGTAGTTGGGCCATGAGTGATGGTCTTGAGAATCGCCTAGCTGTGCAAGTCGGAGGTCGCTCGAATATGATCCCTCGACGACAAGGTGCTATAGTCGTATTTGGCGGGAGCTTTGGCCATGGATTTAGCTGCTTCGAAGAATCTACAGGATTTCCATCGAGTCGAAGCAGTATGGAGGATCAGGGATAGGTAGTCGAGAAGGAAGGGAGTGCCAGTGTGCTTTGGTGCCGCATTCGAGTCGAAATGTGTGCTTTAGTCGTTATAATTAGCGGAGTCGGTGCTTTGACAGTATCGTGCTCTTGGACGCGCTGTGGTAGTTGTTGGAGACAAGACGCACGCAAGTTCAGCACAGACCGAAAAAAGGACCAACCTGCGATACCAAGTGCTGCGCAGCCCAGTCCTGACGCCGCTGAATGGTGCCTTGCCTGCGGAGAAATTATTGCGACCTGAAAAACCAAAAGAGTAAGTCGACAACTACCAATAATAAGAACAGATCATCTGGTCGCTTTAAGTGACGCTGGGGAAGCGCGGTGTCCAGCTCGACAACGGCAATGTCGATGCATGCGGGCAGTCTCGAGAGATACGGACGTGTCGAAGGTAGCAGAAGCGGCGAGGTGGTCCCAGCTGATGCGTGATACTCGATCACACGCTTCCTCTCCGCTCCGCCATGGTCAGTAAAATTACAAGCCATTGTATCCAATCTAACTCTGTATACAGTCGACCAACACAACACCGACCATATGGGTCTGTAACGCTTTCTTTCAGTCCTCGATACTCGCTGACCGCTTGCATCCAGACCGAGCATCGCAATCCCGAGGGCCGTACCTACTGGTTCAACCCCACTACGAACGAGAGTGTGTGGGAAAAGCCAGACGGTGCGCCAGCAGTCTTTTCCCCGCTTTTTTCATGCTCATGCTCCTCCAGATCTCAAAACCCCATTCGAGGTGCGCCTGATATCATGAATGGGTGTGTTGCTGCGACTTATCCTGACGCAGCGCGCTCTGAATCAAACCAAGTGGAAGGAGTATTTCTCCGGAGGACGCAAGTACTATTACAATGTCCGTCTCATCCTGCTACCCTGTTCGCACTCACCTCCGAGCACAGACGGAATCCAAGGAATCAAAATGGGACATGCCGGATGAGCTTCTGCTCCTTCTCGAGAAGGTCGAAAAAGACTCGACTCCAGCGTACGCATGTTTGCCCGGTATCCTTCTCTGTTAAAACACCATTTTAGCCCTCCAAAACCTCCCGCTCCGGGATTCACGCCCGTCGGAGGCGGGGCTCTTGTGGCCGTTGGGAGCGAAGCACCACCTGTTCAGGCCAACGGGACTAATAATCTGGCTGTGGGTCTTCATACTGGTGGCGTCCCATTTGCACCGACGCCCGCTCTTCCGTCCCGCCCGAATCTACCAGATGATCCCATTGTTCCTCATAACGGTTTCAATAACTTCGAGGAAGGCGAGAAGGCATTTATCCATCTGCTTCGCAAGGCTGGTGTAGACCCAACTTGGACCTGGGAGAAAACCATGCGTGCAATCATCACGGATCCGTTGTATCGAGCACTGAGTTCTTTGGCGGAGAAGAAGGCTACCTTCCAAAAGGTCCGTTGAAATTATTCCTACTTGCCTGAACTGGCTGATGGCATCGTGGTTTAGTACACCACCGAACTCCAAGCCAAAGAACAACAGGAGAAGGAGGCGCGACTCGCAAAACTTCGCCCCGCCCTGCGCAACATGCTCAAGGGCAACCCCAATGTTTTTCACTACACCACATTCGCTACCGCCGACAAGCTCTTCGCACAACACCCCATCTGGCAGCAGGCGCGTATTGAAGCCGAGCGGCAGCTCATTTTTGAAGACTATGTCTCAGAGCTGAAACAAAGAGAGGTACAAGAAACCCGTTCTTCCCGCACTCGAAGCGTTTCCAAGGTTGTTTCGCTTTTCAAAGAGCTGAATGTCGACGTCGTAACGCGGTGGCGTGATGCCCAAGAACGTCTGCTCAACTCAAGCGCCTGGGCTGAGGATGCAGAGTTGCAGAAGCTCCCCACCCTGGATATTCTTCTTGCCTTTGAGGACTACAGTCGGGTCAGGGAAAGGGAGTACGAAGAGCAGATGCGTCGTACGCAGGTGGAGAAGACGCGCAAAGAGCGTAAGGCGCGCGAAGCTTTCATGGTGCGCTATCTTCGACGCGAAAATATACACGAGATTGATACTCGCAGACTATTCTAGATGAATTGGTTAGTTCCGGGCAGATTCAAGCGCGGACGAAGTGGAAAGATGTGTATCCCTCCTTCAAGTCTGATGAGCGATATCTCAATCTGCTCGGAAATCCCGGTTCGAATCCACTGGAGCTTTTTTGGGACGCGGTGGACGCTCTGGATCAGGCCCTCGAGAAAAAGATGGCAGCTGTTGACGAGGCTATTAAGCGATACAACGCTGCTCAGGCGAAGCAAACAGAAGGCGAGGATGTTAAAATGTCGGAAGCGGGTAAGGAAGAACCTCCCACTGAAAATTCCGGATTTTCTGTCGGACCCGAGACAAAAGAAGAAGATTTCTTCGCGGTAGTGAAGGCGGGAAGCGAGGCCGATCCGGCGCTCGAAGTCCTCACTGCTGCGGACCTCCACTCCGTGTTTGTTGCTGTATGTTACTGCATTTCCGCTTGGTACAGTTTTTGACCTGTTTGCAGTTGCGGGATACTGCAGTGAAGCAGCGGGCGGATGAAAAGCGACGGGCTGAACGACGCTTGAGACATCTTCAAGACGATCTACGCTATGCGCTCAAGAAACTCTCGATACCCTCTGAAACCGTCGAATACGAGGCGGCTGTTACTTTGATGCAGGATCTTCCGGAATACAAAGCGCTCGAGGACGAAGAATCTCGCAAGGCTGCCTGGAACAAGTTTATCAAGCGGCAAAAGGTTTTCCTCGTCGTTAATATCACTTGGATAAACTGACCACCATGTAGGAGCGGCAACGGGAGGCAGCAGAGGACGATGACGCGGCGAGTGCAGGAAGCCGGCGGCGGAAAGAACCTGGGCGCGAGCGAGATCGAGAGAGGGACCGAGGCAAAGACTATGATGGCCGTGGAGGGCGAGCTTACAACCGCCGTGACGACTACGACCACGGGCGCTCTTCACGAGATTATGGCCGGGAACGTGACCGCGAAGACCGTGACCGCGACAGAGATTACGGCAAGCGCAAGGATCGCGGAGGACGGGACCGTCGTGAGGACGAGCCACGCAAAGAGGGTCGGAGAAGGAGCAGAAGCCGAGACCGAGGGAGCGAAGACCGTGTCGAGAAGGTTCGTATTTCTTTTTCAGTGCCAACAGGAATATTGACGTTCTTCAGCGAGCGAGGTACGATGGGCCAGAGCGCGACGCAATGCAGGTCGATGAGAAACAGTCACCTCCGGCCAAAGGGCGAGCAGAGAGTCCGGAAGAGGGAGAGATATAAACTTTAGCACAATTTTGTACCAACCATCATCACTTGCTTCCTACCACCATGCAAGCCACCTTACCGTGGCCAGTCTCGCCCGAGTTCCAAGACGCCCTTCTGCTCGCTACTCAACGGCATCTCGCCACGTCTCCTGAACAGCCGTCTACGCCATCTCCCACTTGTGTCCCTCGTTCCGCCTCCCTCATGATGAAGACCCGCGTTGCAGTTCGCGACAAGACACCGCATCGCTTCCAAGTCGTTCCTCTTCGTGAGGCCCCGAAAAACCACGACAAGGCCAGCCTTCCAACCTGGGGTAGCACTGTGTCCGTCGTCCGCGGTGTTGGCTTGGGACTGAACGTAGTAAGAGATCTTTCCTAATTCCAATTGATGGCGTTGCTCACCAACTGGAGATTCCACCACCGCCACCACCCACTGTCGAAAGAGGCCGCGAACGCACCCCACGCGAGACCGATGTCGCGAAAACAGACACACCAAAACGCAAAGGCATCCTTCGCAGCTTGCAGGGCTTGTCTCCATCGCGTGCTCGAAGCTCGCCGGATCGCAAAGAGAATAGGCAGCCGGGCACTCCCACCACAACACGCGCTCACCGACTGCGTGAATATACCGTTCCAGAAACCACTTCTACGCCAATACCATCTCACAATATGCCAGAAGACCATACTATCGGCCCAGACACCGTCGTCATCCAGCCTACGTCCTTTGAACCAACCTCTTTACCCGAAAACCAGACTATCACTGCTTCGTCGAAACCTACCAAGAACGGCAAACGTGCCCTCCCGCGGCACGGCAAGTCACCCAGTCTCGGGGCTATCCATCACCTATTGTCCGAGTCGACTGCCTCTCAGTCGCTAGATGAGAAGCCTCGTGTCCGGTGCCGCAAACGTACCAATACTCTCTCCGTAGCCCACGCAAGCACAAAACGATATGGTGTCTACACGCCGGGCAAGCTCGACTTTAGTCCTGTCGTGCCACAGCTTCCCATTATGCGCCCTATGTCGACTTACTCACTTGGAGCGCTACTTTCCGCCTATTCGTGCGATTCCTTGTCGTCGGTGTATTCTCAAGAGTCGTTTGTCGAGTTTGGGACGCGACCACTGCGTGTTCAAGTCCGCTCTCTTCAAGGCCATGCTTCATGTGGACAGACGCATCCCATTGTATTGCAACTCCTCCACGATGTCGACACTGCCATTGGAGATTGGCTTTTCTAGCTACCCAATATATCTACTAGGCCGTTAAAACTGGATTGATCAAGAAGTTGACAAAGTATTGCGCAGCTACTGTGAGATTTTGTACGACCGGTCAAACGCGGACAAACATACCATGCAAGCGCCACGTAACATTCATCACAGCAAAGTCCTTGTCGGAAAATATCGATGGCGTTGTACGCATGCTTTCCGAGGGAAAAGACGGACCTGCTGCAGAAACAGCCACTCCATGCACTGGAAATCTGGAGAAGACAAGCAAGTCATAGCCAGAGCTTGAACGCGCGTGAAGGACAGCGAGCAGGCCTTGATCTAATCTTACTGTCCTGGAGTTGTCGCGATCGTCTTATTCTAATGGGTTGGATGATACATGCATGTAAGAGATTATTCCATCCGACGTATGCATCGTGGCTGCGGCCGGAGGTAGTCGTCTATCGAGAGATAAGTCGAAGCATAAAGGTGTATGCAACACTCACCACTGTCTTCATCCGGTCCCCGTATGAAGGGCCAAGTCGGAAGGTAGCACATTTCCTGTAAATCTATCTCAGATCAAGAATAGTTTGGGCGGAGAACGGACCTCAAAGCTGCATTCCGGTCGGCACTTGATCCAGACACTCCAGTCAAGCCACAACATGAGACCATTCAACGATTTTTTCCAACTTTGGACCAGCGCTGCCGCGCCGTCCTCGTCTACGGCAATCGCCGTGGGTGCCGAAACGATATCGTCGAGACCAGCCTCGACGCCTTGGACCCACATGTTGACGACGACACGGCAAATCTCGCGGTTGACTTGTTCTACCGCTCCGAGCAGCAAGTGTTCAGAGGGCGTCAAACGAGCGAAAAGGGAAGGGGTCCGGTGTATGTAAGACGTATGCGAGGTCGCGCAGAACTTGTAGATCGGCGAAGCCCACTCGCTGCCTGTGCTTGCAGGAACTGCGCTGTGCAGAAGGTACGGAATCAACATGATGTGGAATTGCTTCAACGCCCGTTTCGCGGTGGTCAGCGCAGTCGCGGTGTTGTTGAGGATGTTCTGCGCTGTCTCGAGCCGATTTGCAAACCGATCCACCACGACTTTGTACAGGACGTCCCAGTCAATACCACTCGTGTTTGTAGATGGGACGTCGGCAGAAAGCGTAGCCTCCAGGCGCGCCATGACTGTTTTCACGTCGCCGGCATTGATTCCCAATAGCCGGTGGTCCCATCGCTCCTGACCAAAACGCACGGGGACCAGACTCGGGACGAGATCGGTGTCGTAGAAGGATATCAGCGAGGTCAGATCGAGCTGAATGCGGCGGTCGCCTGGCCACCTATCGTGCCAAGCGCCGGCGAGGATGACTTCAGAGCCAACGGAGCCAGGTGCAAAGGAGGAGTCCGAGAGGGGCGTAGGATCTCTAGGCCTAGGACTCCGACGAGGTCCACCAGGGCCACCACGTCCTTCGCTAACGAGGTTAGTCATCGCGACAACCTCTACACCCACGGTAAAGTCACAGAGCATAATTTCACTGTAGTAGAATGTCAGCTGCGCTGGTATTGGAGAGCGTCGCTTACAAGTCCATTTCCATGCTAGCGTAAATTATCAGCATACCACTGAGTAAGATGGGGGACAATTCACCGAACGTATCCGTCCACACCCCACGGTTTGCCCCATTTGCAAATGTCGATAATACGTTGCCGCTCGTCGAAATATCGCTCAGGTGTGACCTTTTCAAGGTTAGATTGAGCTTTCTGGCTTTGTCGGACGTGCCTGGCCCCACCCCACAATGTCCTGGCTGTCCATAGGCCCGTCGCGCATCTTCGCCGCGCTGGAACCGTCGAAGTAGAGGACCTACAGAGGTCGACAACACGAGCAACAGGTCAAGAAGCACACACCCACCTTCAGAGTACGTGCTGCGACGAGGGTGAGATGCCAACATCCTGTGTCGGTTTGTCCTCGACAAAACATGTAGCTGTGTTCGGGGTCCGTGGCGACCCAATCTGGCACATTGGGAACGCGCGCGTCTCCCCGACCATGATAAAGCAGAGTCGCAACCGGCACCGTTCCTAAAACCAGACTGTGGCCGTTCCGATAACGGGTGTTAGGCCAATGTTGAAGCAAGGAGCTAACAGTCTCGAAGACAAGGTGCCCTGTTGCGTTGACGTTGGGAGGAAGGTCAAGGTTCCAAGGCGAGAGCTCGTCGAAACGGAACGGGACCTGGTTGGCTTTCGCCAGAAGGACGGCCGCAGCGACGAATGCTACGCGACGCATAGCAGAAGGGCAGATGGGATATTCTTATCGCGACCATACTTATATCTGATGCGCAGCAATCTGCGACTGCTCGGACTGTGAAAGTCTTGACAAAAGCGAAGTTCACGCGTCACTACTGTGACTGACAATATTTCACTCACTTTCGGCCATAATAATAGTAAATAATGGCAAGTATGTAATGTCAAATTTATGCTAAAAGATTTGGGTTGTGAACCCAACCAAGCATGTTTCTCGCTTTCGTACAGTCGAAGAAGCTCTGCTTGCCCGCGATGGTCTTTCCATTCTTGACTGGTACATCTGGATAGTGCTCGCGAACCAGGTCTATGGTGTCACTATCCGTCATGGTGTCTGGAGCTACAATAAAGAACGCCTCTGCTGCAGAAGTCCAATTGTCGGTCGGTTGGGTAACCGCCAACATGAAGGCCTCGGCAGCGGAGTCCTCCTGCACGTACCCCCAGAGGTCATGTTTGGCATTATAGGTATGTTCTTTCTCGTTGGCAAAGGTGCGGTTGGGCACGGACCAATGCAGACGTAGACTCGCGACGCGCATGTCGGGATATCGCCGCACAATGGTCTCTGTGGGCAGGTTATTAATAAATGATAAACACTGCGAGGTAAAGACGGGACTCACTAGCTTGGAGTTCACCGATTACTTTCGAGAGTCCATAGGGCTCGTCTGGTTCGGTGGGGTGCTCTTCGTCGAGAGGGAAATAATGTAGGACGGGCTGCTGGCTGAACACGAGCGTTACCACGTTTACGGACGACGCTTGAGCGATACGTTTGATCCCGAGCTTCGAACAGATATTGACACGAATGCAGCGCAAAGCGATTGACACTAACCTCTGCAGCTGCTCGAAGAACATTCCAAGATATAACGACGTTGCTATAACCAGGTCAGCTACACGATGATACGAAGCCAAAGAAGAGCCACTTGTTGTGCGCCTTGACTTTATAATCTCCAGGGACTGGCAAGGCGGCTAAATGGATTATTGCCTCGCAATCAGAAAGTGCCTTTAGGGTCTCGTTGTAGTCGGTGAGATCGCTCTGTAAAAACGAGAAGTTTTGCCCCAGATCTTGGTTGTCAGCGGTGGCCAGCGGCGAGTAGTCTGCGGGGGTTAGGAACAGAGCTCGGAAAGTCAAGTTGGGGCTCACCAATTCCAACAACATGGTAGCCGTGTGCCAGTGCTCTCAGTACAACCCGTTTCCCCCACGGATCCATTACTACCTGCGAAGATATTCGAGCGAGATTTGTTAATAGACGACAAGCTGACCAGTTACAGCTATTCTCTGGAGCCTTTTCGGCTGAAAGGATGTCGATATAGAAGGCGTGGTGAAATAGTAAACCAAGCAGGCGACGCCGACGGCGATGAGTGGAAGTAGCTTAAGGTGAAGTGAGCTCATATCGCCAGTGCGTTTGCGCCTCGGTTTCGACTTGGACAGTAGCAAGTCCTTGGTTTTGTCGCGATAATATGCGCGGTAGTAGTGAGGTGATAGTGTTAACGAGACCGTGATAGAAATCAGCATTCTGTGGCGTCCTTGCGATCAACTACATTCACTCAGAATCACTGGCCACTGGCACGTTTGTTTTACAGCTCCCTCAGGCCTCAGGCCTCAGGCTTCTTTTCTTGTGCTTTCCCCAGCTCTACACTGCTTCTGGGGTCTCCTGCTTCTTGTGTGACCAAGTCGACCTCTCCTTGCCATCTAACTATCCGTCCGTCGTCCCGTCATCATTGGTTTAGCGCCCGGCCATTGTCATTTATGTAGCTGTTTTCGCAGAGCCTCCTTCCCAGGCCCCTCGTCCCTCCTCACCAGCCAAGATGAGCGGCTTCGGCGTTGGGATGGGCGATATCATGCTGGTGATCACTACAGCCTGGAAGTTGTACAAGTGCGTCAAGGACTCTTCCGAAGATTTTCGTCAAATGACCGCAGAGCTCATGGCTCTGTATGCGGTCATGAACGAGATGAACGACTTCATAAATGAAAACGGCGACGACCTCGAACCATGGCGACGCGAACGGCTTCAAGACCTTATAGAAGCCTGCCTCGGACCGCTCGATGACCTGCAGAAACTGTATGATCGTTATGAGAGCCTCGACACTCAATCGCAACGGACTTGGGACCGCATGCATTTTGGTCTCAGGGATATTGCACCGATTCGTCAACGTCTGGTTTCAACCACAACCCTTCTCGGGAGCTTCAACACCATCATGGTCAAGTAAGTCTGCCCCTCGGCTGTTGACCGCGATGTTCACCCTGTTGCAGTTCCTCAACAGCGCGTATTCACAAGAAGCTCAACAAATTCATGACCGAGGTCCAAGCAGGGAAGCGCGAGGGCTCCGTTGTCTCTGTGACGGATGCTGCCTCAACAATCGATTCGCCGGACGGCTGGAATGAATTTCGGCGTGAGCTGGAGGACATTGGCATTTCAGCGGACGTGCTGGAGGAGCGTCGGCCGTACATTGTCGCATGGGTCAAGAGCGCTCTGGCGGAGGGCCGTCTGGAAGAAATTTTGGATGGCCGCACCCTCACACCAACCGGCGACAAGGAACCGGACCCCAGCTGGTATCATGCTCACGGTGACTCTGATCACGATTCTAAATATTCGGACTCGGACTCGGACGACGGTATCACGTCTATCCACAGTGGAGTCACCGAGCTGACTGCGGCCTCGGATGCTTTCGACGCCGACGTACGACGCGCGCAGAATGGGAGGAGCGTCGCAGAGCTTTTCGATCCGGTGGCTGCTGCTAGCCAGTACTCGTTGACGGCCCCCGGTCAGAGGCCTGCTGTCAAGCGGCGGACCACAGGGTTGGTCAAGAGGCTTTTCCAGAAGCAAACTGCCATTATTCAAGCCGCCTCGGACGGGAAACTCGAGCGGGTTGCTGAACTCTTGAGCTTGGGCATGGCAGTCGATGCACGCGACCGCTGGGGATGGACGGCGTTGGCGATGGCTGGTTATGGGGGGCATCTTGCCATAGCGCGGCTCTTGTTGGCTCACGGCGCGAACCTCAACAACAAAGATGTCGACGGCGATACTCCCAAATCCCTCGCTACTCAACGCGGGCATACAGCGTTGGTCGTCCTGTTCGAGCAGGAAGAGGCTAGGCGCAAGAGAGCGGCACAAACGTGAGTCGATGGTTCTTTTCTTTCTTTTCTTGCCTTGGGATCCGGATACGTAGCCATATTTTGTAAATAAATGCTTTTGGTGAAGTCGCGCCTCGTGCATTTCTACAGCTCTGCATCGCCGAAATCTGCCCAAGTATGTATACTTTGACAACTCATATGGCTGTTACTGCATATGCCAGAACAGTCATGGCCAACGCCATAAAAGCCCGGGCCTAACTCTGTCTCTCGCTTCCATATGGAGCCCATTACCGACCTCAAACCGCACATTTGCGTCGTCGGTGCTGGCATCTCGGGTTTGCGATGTGCAGACGTGCTCCTGTCGAAAGGCTTTCAAGTGACCATCCTCGAAGCGCGCGACCGTATCGGCGGGAGGGTCCGTTGACATTCAACCTTTTACTTTGCGCCAACTGAGCGGCTGTAGATTTGTCAATCGGATGCCCTGGGTTATACCGCTGATATGTGGGTTCGACTTCACCTTGCGATGCTTGCTCAAAGCTCAAAGCGGTCCTAATTGGATCCACGCATGGACTGATTCAGACGAGCCCCACCCAATCTTCAAGCTTGCCAAGGACACGAACACACCTGTTCACTACTGGAACGATAAGGAGCTGGTCTTCGACTCTGACGGAAACGCGCTCCCCGAACAAGTGACGGAGCGTCTATCAACTCTACTCTGGGACATCATCGAGGATGCTTTCAAGTTCAGCGAGGCGGCTCGCAAGAAGAAGGACGAGGGCGAATCCATTCCGAGAGAGGACTCTCTCTATGACTACGTGAAACGAGAGGCTTTGACGCGGCTCGACGATGCAAAGGAACAACACTTGTTAATTCAGATGAGCGAAATGTGGGGAGCATACGTCGGAGAGCCCATCTGGAAGCAGAGTTTACGCTTTTCGTGGATGGAAGAATGTTGTACTGGTGGTAAGCAGTTGTTTTGTTTTGTTTTTGCCCTTGCCGAAGCGAGGCTGACGATGCTTGCAGAGGAAATGTTTGTAGAGTCAAATTACTCTCGAATCCTCGATCGGTGCGCCGCTCCGGCGCTGTCTGGCGCCAATATCCGTCTCAATGCATACGTTACGCACATCAACACACCCGGAGACAAAGTCATCGTCACTACCGCAGACGGGTCTTCCGATTCCTTCGACCACGTCGTCGTGTCCACGCCTCTAGGCTGGCTCAAGCGAAATCTCGCGACGTTCTCGCCACCTCTTCCGCCACGAATTCTCAGCGCGGTAACAAACCTCGGTCTGTCGCAGCTCGAGAAAGTATACATCACATTTCCCGCCGTATTTTGGACTCCAGACCCTCAAGCAGACACATTTCCCTGCTACACGAACTGGTTAACGCCATCGTATGCCACAGACACCAATCCAAACGGCTGGCCACAGGAGATTTGGGACCTTTCGACGTTCGCACCGCCAAACAACCATCCGACGCTGTTGTTCTACTTGTATGGTGATTGCTCGAGGCACATCGTCAACCTCATCCATAACCAGCCCGACGATGTAAAATTCCGTCTTCTGGACGATTTTTTCCGGCCCTACTACTCGAGGCTTCCGGGATTCGACCCTAACGATGATGCGTGTCGCCCGGCGCGTATTTTAGCAAGTGAATGGGCTTGCGATGAGCTTAGTGGAGGTGCGAGCTACTGCAACTTCCCTGTCGGCTCGGAAGCCGCAGACGAAGACGTGCTTGCGTTTCGGTCAGGGTGCGCAGAGAGGAGGTTGTGGTTCTGCGGGGAGCATGCAGCGCCATTTGACGAGTGCGGGACAGTGGCTGGTGCATACCTGAGCGGTCAGACGGCCGGGGAGAATGTATTGGCGGCGTACAACTAAAAAGTTAGCTCTCGTCCCACTTGAGGAATCCCGGCCGCGGCTGTGGAGTAGCAGACTTGGGGTGAGGATATGGCGATCCCTGGTGCCCTCGAGGTGCATCGGGTGATGCTCAAACGGTATGGTGTTGTCGCATCACCCGACTTCACGGTCGATGAAGGCCCAGATGGCGAGCGCAAAGCAAGGTGTTAGACCGAGGTCTTATCGCGGGAGACGGTTCACGCTCTTGGTTCCCCTTCGCGCCTTGGATGAAGGCCCGTAGTCAGATCAAAGATTGTTTTAAGCCAACCCAGTTACGAGTACAAGTACAGACCATCCTGTTATTACGACGTCTTCGGATCTTCCGGTTCCGGCTCTGGCGCATCTGGCAGCTGAGAGAGCTCTTCCGACACCGGCTCCTGTTCAACTTGTCCCTCGGCATCGTCAGTTGAAGGTGCTTCGGTCGCTGGCCGCTCATCCACATCTGAGAGGGGGAAGTATTCCGGAATCAGCGTTCTACGAAAAAAGTTGGAGAGTGCAATACAGAGATCTGAGCACGTACTCGTACACCTCCTTGTCCTTATTGCTCCAGACGACCTGAAGAGTAAATTAATATTAGAGCAGTGTATGGAGGCATGGCTTGTCGCACGAAAATGACACGATCGAGCTGGCGGCGAATTAAATTCGAAAAAAGCCTTTACAAAGTCGACACACTTTGGTCCCATCTTCAGTTTCCAAATACAGGCGCACGGTTTCCAGTGCGACGTGAGTAGCATCCGAGATCGGATACGAGTATATTCCAGTACTAATCGAGGGAAACGCCTGCACATTTATTGAGGGCCAGAAATCTCCGTTTGAGATGGTGGCGCACAATGTGTTTCAAGTCGTTCTTGACTGCAATATCGAGGCTCATTCGATAGCACGACGCGAGCTGCCGTGCGCGATTTTCGGATCGTGAGTAGACAGGCCCGACGGCGTGGATAATGTGTTTCCTTGAGAATTGAAGACGAGCGTCAAGAACACAACAGATAGATCGCGAGGACTGACGATGGTAGCCTGTAAGCCTTTGTTATTTTCGCGTCGCCCGTTTCGCAACCGCCGAGTCCCTCGCCTTTCAAATGTAAGCTGTGTTGGAGCCGGCCACGAGACCTACATTCTTCGACGAGCTGGGGTCCCGCTGCTGCATGGATTGCCCCATCGACTCCTCCGCCTCCCAACAGAGTCCGATTGGCTGCGTTCACAATCGCGTCGATCTCCAACAGGGTAATATCGCCTTGGCTATTTTGCAATCGTCTCAGCAGCCCTCCCGAGAGTCAGAGACTCACAAGAGAGAGACGCGATCCAAGAACGTGGGATTCGCCTTGTGTCGGGATGCTTCCGCAGCTTTGAGCACGCCGTCTGCGTAAAGCTGGGCGATGGTTTTAACATCGGACAGGCGGACAATCTTGTCCTCTTCAGAATCAGAGCTCGCGTGCGACATTGCAAGTGACAAAGTAGATCTGCACGTGTTGGTGTTTGTGGTGTTGGCGCATTAGGCGCTACATAAATGGAACGAATGTAGTAAGTACAGGGTACAATAACCTCCAGTAAACAACGAGAGCTCCTAGCGCCCTATGTAGTGAGAGAGAGAGAATAGTAATGATTATCGCTAGTATATGAGCTATAAGTTATCATGGTATCATGGCGGGGTGTAGGCCCGAGCAGGGACGCTCGGCACAGGATAGTCGTGGTGGGAGGCGTCAAACATCGGAGAGCCTGCTTGCGATCTTTCCGCCATCGTTGCAGTATGTGAAGCCGCGAGTGTTCGCTCGCTGTCGTCTGACCCCACCGTGACGATTGGCTGGTTGTGGGGGTAGTAGGAGACTCTCTTAGAATGAAGGAAATCGTAAACTTGAAACCTGGAGGGCCAATGTCACCAAAACATATCATAGAAACCCAAGGACATACTTTTCTTCAAGTTCTCGTAGCTCTGGCTTGAGCTTGTCGAGGTCGGCATTGGCTTTTCGTTTCGTGTGTGTCAAGGGCTTCTCGACCATTAAGAACTCGTCAAGCTCATGCGATACGTCAAAGTTTGCAGCTTTCATCTAGTGAATTCAGCAAATGATCTCGTTCCAAAGGAGGTTAACGCACATCAGGGACGAAAGGCGGCTGCGCTTCCTTGTTTTGGAGGTCATCCCAGTTGATAGCAGCAAACCAAGGATGGCGATGAATGTCTTCAATGCCCTGGCCATCGGGTCGGCAGCCCAGGCGGGCTGCAGGCTCCTTTTCGATAAACTGCATGCAGAGATTAGTGGAGCTACGTTGCGAGAGAAGAGCAGACGGACCCCTTTCAGCGCCTTGATGCATGCGTCAGAAACTTTGGAGCGGCAGTCGTCCGGGAACTTTAATGGGTCTTTGAGGATAGACTGTGTCATGCGGTCGGACGTTCGGCCGTCGAATGGCCGCCGGTGAAAAAGGAGCTCGTATGCGGTGACTCCAAGACTCCACCAGTCGATAGCCCAATTGTAGCCAGTGCGGCCGACGACCTGTGGAGCCATGTATGCCATAGAGCCAGCTACGCTCGTGTGTAACCTCCGATCAGAGTAGTGGATAGCGACCTATGAGGCATGAGAGGCGGGCGCAATTACGCGACAGATAAAGACTTGCGTTGAAGTCAGTAAGGTGGGCATGGCCCATGGCATCGAGGAGGATATTGTCGGGCTTTAAATCGCGGTGTATGATCTTCTGTCGGTGGAGATACTCCAGGCCGCACGAGAGCTCGGCAATCCAGAAGCACACGACGTCTTCAGGTATTGAGCCCTTGCGCTCCAAATGAACTAAAAAGGGGGCGAAGACGTTCATGAAGGGACCGAGTGACACGAGGAACAACATACATCGTAAATCACCACCGAGCATGAGGTCAAGGACAAAGAAGCAGTTCTCGTCGTCCTGGAAGGCATAGCGCATGTTGACAATGAAGGTATGGTCAATCTGCGAGGGTGTAAGCAGGGAGTTTGTGAGGGTTCGGAGCGACGGACCTCTTCAAGTAGTCGGCGCTCCTGTATGACATTTGCGACGGCCTTTTGTCGTATGCATCGAGCCTTGTCGATGTACTTGAGGGCGTAGAGTTTTTTTGTAGGCTTGTGCTCGACCACGCGAACCTTGCCGAAAGCGCCTTTACCGACCGCGCGGTGTAGATCGAAGTGGTAGAGAGTGACCTCGGCGTTGTAGTCGACAGGTTCAGAGAGACCTGCGGGATCGTGTCAATGGGCTGTATCGGGAGGCACTGGGACCCACAGCAGCACACGGCACCCATCGTAGCGCTTCGAGCTCTACAAGGGAAGTGAAGGGAGAGAGAGGAGGGTGAAAGACGTGTGATCTATGTATAACGGAAACGTGTGAGACTTTAAAATACAATGTAAACCCCTTTGAGCGTCTCGTCCTTGTGCCCAATCCATATCCTCTGGGTCTGTCTGGCGCGTCGGTCCATGCTTCCCCGCATTATTCTCTCGACCTGAAAAAATAATGCAAATTCTCCTCTGACTTGGAACACATTGCAATTGCTTGTCGGTAACCAACCTCTTTGATCCGTGTTCACAACAAACACCGCATACGCTCTCCAAGATGGACGACGAAGACCGACAGCCGCTTCTCGCACCGAGCCCAGAGGCCCTAGCCTCCGTCGTCGTCTACCCTCTCATTCCCGCCATCAAGAAGGATGTCTCGGTGCCTGCCATCTGCCCCATGCCACGCTCCGCTTACCCGAGCGTTTCAGACCACCATCGACAGCGCACTCAGCTGGGAGTACATACGCGTCTTCCCCGTTTGTTATTTTTTCTGATTGTTCTCAGCCAACTCACCGCCGCCGACGTCAACTTTTCAATCGTCCGCCCCGTCGTCCTCAAGTATGCTAAACTCAAAAACATGGCCGTGGTCTATGCTTGTCTCGTGAATCGGGTGCGACATGCCACAGTGAGCCTCCGCATCAAAAGATTGATTTGCGTCTCCATAGGCCTACTTCTTGGACGAGTCTGAGCATTCACTCGCATATGCTGGTGTGGCATGTGCGCGTGTAAAGCCGTCCGCTTGGGTGTCAATGTCGTCTTGGCTCACTTCCCATAGGCTATGCTCTGCGAAATCCTCGCAATGAAACTCCTCAGCCACTTTGCATCTAATCACATCACCCTCGTCGCCGTCTTGACAACTTCCTGGAGTCCCCTGGCTGGTGCCTCTCCGCAAGTGAAAGCGTCAACTACTCCCGGCAACCCAGATACTTAATTCTTAACTGTAGGTTATCGAAGAAGTTAAACAAGTCCTTGGCAGCAACGCGAACGTGAATGATGCCCAAAGCGCCCTGGAGATGGCCATTAGCACGGGCGCAAAGCGCTTCATTTCCTCACCCGTCTCCCAAAAAGTCGTCAACGACATTTACACGGGCCGGATTGTCTTCTCCACGGCTGCACGGCGGTCGATGCTGGCCGATAATTACAAGCCCAAGGCAATCCAGATTTATGATTGTCGCTATGCGCCGTTTCTCGATCACTACAGACTGCGTGTGCCCAAGTATGGAGCTATCCTCGAATTCTTGAACTTTGCATGCTTGTTGGTGACATTTATTCTATGTTTATCGAGTAAGCCCGTCTATTTTTGACCCTTGTTTCTCCGCTTGACCATCTGGCAGCCCAAAACTACGAAAAAGTTACATTATGGGAGGCCGTCTTCTTCATTTTTGCAGCAGCCTTTACGCTCGAAGAGTACACTGCATCCAACGAAAATGGTGCGTATCTGGCTGCTTTGAGGACTTGATTCTGACAACACCGTCTTGAGGTTGGATCATCTACATTGCCAACGTACGCGACTTCCGAGACATTGTGCGGCGCTGACCTATTGCAGATGTGGAATGTGTTCGACACCTCTTTCGTGCTCATCTTCCTCTGCTATGCCGGCATGCGGATTAAAGGCCTGGCGTATTCCGATCTAGCGGCCTCAGATATGGCTTTTGACGTCCTGGCGTGTGGAGCATGCATCCTCTTCCCCCGTCTCGCGTTTTTCATGGTATCAAATAATGTCATTGTGCTGCAGGTCCTTCACCATTCTCAACAGCAAAAATAATAGACGTCTTCGACAGGTCCTTGCGCGCAATGATTGCGGAGTTCGTTTTCTTCATGGCTATTGCAGCAATCTGCTTCTCCGGTCAGCATCACAGCAAGTGTTTCAGCATGATTCAAACCGAAAACAGGCCTACTTTTCACCCTCTGGACCCTCGGGAAAGCAACCTGGACATTGAAGGTAAGCCAAACCAACGGCCCAACAACGAGTGCTAACGAGCCCAGAAAATTGCGTGGTTGATGGTAATGAATGAGACAGCAGTAAGAACGGTCTCTCACAGGCGTATTCAGGTGCAAATCTGGTTTGGCAACAACTACTTGTCCTTCACCCAGGCCGAGTCATTCCATCCTTTCTTTGGGCCGGTTTGTTTATTCCCTGCGGCCTCTCCATACAACTTGACCTCGCGTAGATTCTCATGACCGCGTTTGCCGCGCTATCCAATACATTACTGTTGACAAGTGCGTACTACATCCGTGCCTTGTCCCCTCTTGACATATGTGCTGCTCCAGTCCTGATCTCCATTCTCTCCAATACCGTCGCAAGGATCGATGCGGTGAGTCCATGAGTGGTGCTTTTCAACGCTTGAACTGAGCAGCATCCGTAGAATGCCACTCAGGAACATCTGTTCCAGTTTGCGATTGCAACAATCGAAGGAGTCCAGGGCGATGCTTTGTTCTCGTACCAACCGCCTTTCAATTTGCTGGCATTCATCCTGCTAAAGCCGCTGTCCTATATCGTCTCCCCTCGCCGGCTGCATTCTCTCAACGTGCTGCTCATAAAAATCACATCTTTCCCGATTCTCGTTGTCATCGGCGTTCACGAACGGTATCTTGCGGATGGGCAAGCTCTCCGCGAGTCGTCGAAGGACGCAGCACACACGATATTCAACAGTCTCCCTCGTCAGATCAAGAACATGCCTCTCGTGGAGGCTTTTGTCGGCTCGACGTCGAGCAATCTGTACGAAGCGATCTTTGAGATCGACGCACCCCCACCCGCTGGCCTTTTCAACGAAACCGACGATGAAGACGACCGACCCCATCTTCGGTCTATGGCGTCGCGCGAATCCCTGATGTCGGCCGTTGGTCCCAGCACAGGTGTACGGCGACAGCCATCCCGGGTGAGCTTCGGTGGACGATCTCCACGGAGGGAACGTAGCCCTCTTGGCTCGCCTGGGCGTCCCCGGCCCATGAGCGCGCTAGAAGTCGGGGTCAGCTCCGCCGAGGTACCCTCCGGAAACAAGAGTCCGCTTGCGAGATTCTTTGCACAGGTCGACCCCCCGCCGCCGTCAGATAACATCGAGGCGAGTGTACGCCGAGTGGAGGCGATGATGGAGGACTTGCGTGATCTGCCTGTTCACCGGTTGAAAGACGAGATGCGCGAATTGCAGGTATGTTTTCTGGGCTCTCGGAAGCTGAACATGCGGCTCATCATGTGCGATCCAAGGAACGCCAGGCGCGTATCGAGCAGCTTCTCCTAACTCTGACCCGGGGTATGAGGACGAGCGATACGAGTAGCAAGATGAAGTAAAAATACTCTTGAATTTGATGTCGCGTGGTGTGACGCGCTGTAGTTCTTGCTCTCAGCGCGGCGCTCGCAAGGCGCTCGACGTAGACCCACCCGATGATCAACAAGCCGTCACGGTTGCTACATTCCGTCAAACCACAGTCGGTCGGTCGAGATGACCGAAACGCAACCGAAACCGAAACGCGTCGACTGGCTAGGCTCAGGGCTCGCTGTGCAACACCACGCGATCGTCAAGCGAAACTGAAGCAAGGCGCCCAGCAACGCGAATTGATTGATGGAAGATCGTCCGCGACCACCCACTTGCAGAAATCACAGGGCTATGCTGAGGTGGTTTTGCGCTCTCTTTCTCTTGACTTTGTTGCATTGGGGCCTCTCGATGCGTCTTTATTACTGCGGCGATGGCACTACGGACCCAGGTCTTTCAATGGCATCTAAACGCCGAACCAGATGCTGAATTGTGATGGTGTCCCGGGATCAGTGATGGGGATCGGGAAAAGGGAACGGCTATAAGAACGGCTGAGCGATCCACAAGGCCATCCTTCTCCTCGCCTTCCTTCCCGTTTTTTCCACTTTTTTTCCGACTGTGTCGACGGCTTGCCAGCACTCCGCCCACTCTCATTATAAAGCTAGTCTTTGATCAACGCACAATGAAGTTCTCGTCTCTCCTTTCCCTCACCGTGGCCGCGGTCAGCGTCTCCGCTATGCCCGTCAGGCGTGGTGTCGACCCCAACCTTGTGGTTCCTTTCGGTGTCAACGCTGGTGCCAAGTACGTCAGCCCACTTTTCAAAGCTCTTTCTGACATTTTCTGTCCTCAGCCCGACCGGAACCGGTAAGCATGCGCGTCCGTGATGCCGAGCAAAAGACTGAGCTCGGTCTAGGCGACTGCGACGGCTTTAATGGTATCAAGATTCCCTGCTCGTGCCCTCCCAGCAACGACGAGTACCTTGCCTCGCTCAACGCCAACGTTGCGGCGGGTCATGATGTCAACAACCCAGGTATGTCTCCAAACTAGAAATACCGAGGCCTTTGGTTGACTTGAATGACAGGCGTTCCTGCTCCGTTCCCCACGGACAACTCCCAGCAATCGCACATCATTCGTCTGCAGACCCAGGTATGGAACGCCTAACCTTATTTTGAGATGCTCATCGAGTTAGATCTCGACCCTGCAAAACCTGCACGGTGCTGGTGTCGGCTGTCCTGCGGCAGGTAAATCATTCATCGAATATTAAAATCTCCAAACTCACCACCGCAAAAGCTACCAACTGGAACCCGCTCGTGAGTTTCTTTTTAAAGCTGATCATGCCGTCTCCAACACTTGCAACCTCAGCTCGCGTCGCTCATTGCTGGGAACCCTCCGCCTGCTCCTGCTCCCCCGCCAGCAGCCCCGGCACCCCCGGCCCCGCCCCCGCCGCCCCCGGCACCTGCTGGTGGCGTCAACCCCGCGCTCGTGTTGGACTTTGGTGTCGCTGCCGGGTGGGTCGACGCGTAGCTATCATCCTCTCCAAGCTAATATCCTTGTGTAGGGCGAACCCGACCGGCACTGGTGAGTCTTGTAGTCGGTCATTCTAGGGATAAAACGCTGACGTCGAACCAAGGCGACTGCGACGGCATTAACGGCGTCAAGATCCCCTGCTCGTGCCCTCCCAGCCGTGACTCGTACATTGCTTCGTTGAGCGCCAACGTTGCCGCAGGCCACGACGTCAACAACCCCGGCATTGGTGCACCCTTCCCCACTGATGGCAGCATCAACTCGCAGATCATTCGTTTGCAGACTCAGGTATCGTAACACGCAACCCGATTCTCATATGCTCATCGAGGTAGATCTCGACCCTGCAAAACCTGCACGGTGCTGGTGTTGGCTGCCCCGCCGCAGGTTATTTTTCATTATTTGTCATGCCTTCGAATTCACTAACGAGATCTTTCTTAAAGCCACCAACTGGAACCCGATCGTGAGCTTTCCCTGTTTCTCGTCGTATTCTTGAGCTAATCTTCGAAACAGCTCGCTGGCCTCATTGCCCAACCCCACTAGACAGAACAACATCACGACTAGTTTATTCAACTATTTATCTTGTGTGGTATCTTTTGAGATGGCTGTGGGTCTATATGGGCGCCAGTCGTCTCTTCAATTAATTTTTCTTGGGAAGGAAGCAAACCTGTGTGAAATAAGCTACGGCCCAAATCCGTACATGAAGTACAATGGGTCGTGGGACATTTTCCAAACGGTGACACAAAGAAGGTCGGGACAAACATTGGTGCTCTGTAGCTATACCGCTCAATATTATAGTAAATTGCGCAACCGCAGTAAATTGACCGTTCGTGTACAGCGGGTGTGTCTTGAGTGAGATGTCTGGCAGACATGCCAAATAAAATTACAGTTTCTTGACTGACCAAAACATCATATAAAAATCGGTCTCGTCGTTTAGAATTCTGCCCACTAGCTTGAGCCCTGCTCGAGCCTCCACCGTACCCTGCCCAAAGACGTCGTGCTCCCACATTGCGCTCCAGCTATCAGGAGAATGACAGAACATGGATCTGCCCTTCGAAGCCATCGAGAAGCCTTTGGAAGGTAGCGCGGCATGACAGCCGAAAATAATGGATCCTGGGCGAGGCGACAAGAGCCCAGCGAGTTTGCGGGCAAGTTCAAGCTGCTTGTTCTCGCTGAAAAGATGGAAGAATGAGGCCGTATGGATCGCCGAGACATGGCCACGAAGATCGTTGAGAGACGACAGGGAGCAGAGCTCCGGACTCGAGTCTGTTGGAGGTGCATTCAACGGCGGCCCAAGTTTGAGGAAGGCATCATCGAGGGCATCGCCAGAAATGAAGGTCGCTGGGAAGGACTCAGGCGTCGAATGGAAGAGCTTATGCCCAAGCTCCCAGTATTCTAAAACGCTTCAGCTTAGTATTTGACGCAAAGAGGAAACTAACCTGGACGCAAATCGCTGGCGACCATATTTCTAGCGGGGAATCCGTCCCTGGCAATCTTTCTCAAATCGTTGCCAACTAAGGAAATGATCGATAGGAGAGAACAACGATAAGCTCGACACGTACAACAGCAACCAATGTCAAGGATGATTGTGTCGGGGTGCTCGCGAACGAGTTGCAGGACATGTTCGTACGCAAATGCATTTTTGGAGATCTTGAGCCTACGAACAATTAAAGTGAATGGGAACGAGATGCCTTATACCTTAGGAATCCAGCTCTGCGTATACATGGATAGTCGTAGACCTGCAATGGAGTTGCAAAGGACGAGTAATGAGATGCCTGTTCCCACCACCAAGGCTTCCTTCTGTATCTTGAGAACGTGGTCTATGAGCTGGGTTTCATCTTCAATGCCAGTCTCGGTCTTCAGCAACGCGAGCACATCTTGGCCAAGTGTACGTGCGTCCATGTTCTTGCGAGAGAGTGAAGCAGAACTTATGAGAGATTTGTATCACCGTCGCCGACGGAAGAGGTCCGTCGGGCTATTCGTGACTTGTCAAAAGGCCTGTAAAGGTGACATTTAGAGCTATTACATGCCAGTGCGTTTGACGGCCCGAGGGGCTACAGCGGATGTGAGGCGATTTTACTGCGGCATATTGCACGTTTGTCTCTGCCAACTCGGGGACGATTGGGAGGTCAGTCGCGTCCCAGTCCCAGTGCGTCGCTGAAAAATGTGTTTGAAAGCAGGAAGTCAACTTGTTGTGACTGTGTCACCCATAATCATGCACAGGGCCTTTGATCTTGACCTTCGCGAAGCTCTGACCGTCTCCAACTTTTTCACGGTGTTCCTTCCTCCCGTGTGTCTGTTCCACCTCTAACAAGGCTTTATTTATCGTCTCACCCCAGGTCTTCTTGTACTATCTCACCAATGTTCTCGCGATCATGCCGCAGACGTTTGCACATCGTTTGGCGTTGCTGCCCATAACATTGTTTTGCGCGGCTAGGGCGTCCGTCTCTCTCGATATTGCGAAAGGACTCCTCCCTGCGAACCCCGACTCGGACCAGCTTAGACTCGCATACCTCAACCAAACTTTGGTGTTGGCAATGTGCACGATTCTCTCGAGAAGTCTATTCCGTACATTTGCTTCACAAACACCCCGACGAGATAACTGCCATTCGCACATCCTTCTCGACGCCCTTGACCTCACTATCAACCTACGTGGCATTGGATGGAATTTCTCTGCCAACGCCAAGATTCCGCCAGAAACACGGCCTCTTGCACCGCGTTCCGCGTTCCTCCGCTCAGTCACTCGGTCCCTCGTCTCCCATATCCTTGTCTTTGACATTGTACACTTTGCCAGTCAACTCGTCAGCTCAGAGCCTGTTGGGTCTACCCATGGCTTCAGCATCTTCGACCCCTCCATACCCAACCCATTTGTGCGACACCTCAATGCACTGGCCCTGACTCTCCTCGTAGGATTGACCATCTATGGTGCTATTCAGATTGGACACGATGCTTTCGCGCTCATCGGGGTCGGTGTATTCCGCATGTCGCCCTCAGAATGGCCCCCCATCTTCAACTCGCCATGGTTTAGCACGTCGCTGAGTGATTTCTGGGCTTCGAGATGGCACCAGGTGTTCCGTCAGGAGTTTGTCGCAGTCGGTGCAAAGCCGCTGAGCTTGGTTGCTGGTCGTGTTGGCGCCGTCTTTGGCGCGTTCTTACTTTCGGGTCTCTTGCATTTCGCCGGTCTCTGGGCAATGAACAAAGGAGCCGATGTTCAGGTCATTATCTTCTTCTTGACAATGGCTGTCGGAATCCTTCTCGAGGGCTTGTGGAAGCGGGTGTCTGGGCGTCGCGTATGCGGCTTGTTGGGCTGGTTCTGGACTGTTGGCTGGGTGGTCGGCTTCGGGTTCCTCATGGTGGACCCCTGGTGTCAAAGTGGAATCTTGGGGAGTGTTTTCATCCCCCAAAACTTTCGACCTGCCGCTTTTCTTCATAGAGCGCTTGTGTCTGGACTGCATTACTTAGACCGAAAAACATGATAGCTATACAATCTGCACTCCCTCGAAGGCTTTCGTCACATCTGCTAGCTCTGCACCAATGCCTAGTTTCTGCTTTGCGCGAAGAACAACGGTTCTCAGACCAGTTTCGCCCTCCTGTTCGAGCAGTGCAACGATTCCCGTGTCACCGCCCAGCTCCGTGCGAACTTCCTCTGTGACCTTTTTCAGGTCCTGCCAATGTTGGACTGCAATCCCCGTCCACTCCCGTATCTTGTTCCCGTTAAATGAGGACTTGAGAAATGCGCGTTGAGTGTCTTCTCTCAAAATCCGGTCATATTCATCTTTCTTCCCAAATCGCACGAGTGCATGCTGAACGCGCGCCTCACTGCTCATAACCCCATCGAGCTTCGGCTTTTGCTGCTTGGCCCACACGGCGAACTGCGCGTACATTTTACGCTCCGGTTTAACCTTTTTGCCCTCGGACTTGAAAGTCGTCGGATCGAAAAAGGACGAGGCTCCCACCCACTCGAACACCTCGAGCGCGGAGGAAAAGCCGGCTTTCCAATGTTCCATAGACAGCCCCATATATTGGATAATTTCTTCCATTGATTCGCTCAGGTCCAGTGCGGTATGTGGCGGATTTGGAAGCTACGGTCCGGTTACATTGTTTTGGATGGAGAAAGTAGAAGAACAACCTTTAGCCCTTTTGTCCCCAGGGCAAGACCATTGTTCCGCGCGATGAGCCCGAGTATCATCCCCAGATCGCCGTACGCATGGAAGAAATGCGTGCGCTCCCACTCAGCTCGGTCTGCACAAACATGGACATCGACCTCGACTTATTCAATTTCGCTCTGAGGAGCCGGAAAGACTCACCTGGTAGTATATCTCTGATTGCCCTTCTTCACGAGCTGCGTTACGAGCCGTCTGTTCCTCTGCATCGTGGCCTAATTCCGTCCACTCGCCATGCTCGATTCGGATTGCGTAGCTCGAGGTCCGATTTCCGGGCATCGGTACTACATGCTCGGCCCCAAGGAGAGCCTGCACTTGTTCTGGTGGCACGGCTACTTCGTCTAGACTTAGTGGGTCGCACGCGAGGATGTCGAGGTCTCCGTGATCTGGTTTCAGCGGCGCTTCGGCGGGTGTAGACACAATTGAATAAAGGGTTTCAATCTGCGGAGTGATTCGCGCCTTGAGAGCGAGGTAAACGGTGGGTGGAATTCTTGGGAAGGCCTTGAGAGGAAGGGATGCACTGAATGCCTGGCCACCCATGGTGTTGACTCGGAGGGTTGAATAATTAGTCACACTAACACACCAGCATGTGACCGCGCGACTTGATGAGAACGCTAACAAAGTCGCAGACGCTCTACACCGCGCGATTCTATGAGACCCCTTCCTCATCCGACGCATCCTCCAAACCATCCAAACCCTCCGACACTGCATACTACTTGGAGCGTCTATTTGACACCCACGCCGCGCTCCAGAGAATGGACGAAGTGCCCAGCTCACGTCCAACCACGCCCGATACCCTCAAGTTCAAGAAGACCTTGGCCACAGCGGCAAAACAAGCATATCAAGATGCCAAGGGAAATCCAGCGTCAGGCCAGTGGGGCATTCTGGTAAATCTCCTCCAAACCACCGCCGTCAGGGGCAGATACAAGTACATCGAAACCAGAGACGATGTCGCACCCCCACAACCTGGCCCAGACGGGTGGCCAGAAATACCAGCGACGGAGGAGGAATGGTTCGCATGGGAAAAGAGATACAAGGAGCAACGCGATCTGAAGGCGAAAGTGGAGAGTTGGAAGCAGGATATCGACGACGACGATGGGTCTCACGTTAACGAGCCTCCCATACCCCGGAACATCTCAGACGTGCCAGAGGTATTGTTTCTATCGTCATGTGTAGCACACGACTCATGATATTCCAGATACCTTTTCTGCCTCCGTCTTTCAACCCTGCTCATCTCACGACTTCGACGCCACCTGTTGTCCACAATCGAAGGCAACCGTCTCCAATTGTCCTGGCCCCTTCATCGTCGCCTCTCACACCCCTCGCAAAACCCAGTGCCGCCCCGTCTCAAACTCCAACCTCGTCCCCAAGAAATACCCGCGTGTATGGCCGATCCCGCGTTCTCGAATCCCCGCCCAAGCGCCAGCGGTCCCCTTCGCCGATGGAAGAGAGTCCACCCAAGAAGGCTCGTGTAGCTGCATCCTCTCCGGCCGTACCTCCCTCGTTGCCGAAAAAGACGCCATTCAAAGTCATTTCTCGTCCTCCCTTCACGCCGCCTCGAAGTAATCTGCCCAAACTCACGGACCTGATTGCTGCGTCCGAGCAGAAACGGAGACTCAAAGGGAAAGGGAAAGCGAAGGAGAAACCCCAATCTCTCGCTTCCTCCAAGCCAAAAGCATCCCGACCCAATTCAACATCGCCGAAACAGCAGGATGACGGTGATGGTGATGCCAGGATGGAGGCCAACATAGAGGAAATGGCGGACAAATTGATCAACTGGGCAGCCACGGCCGAGGAGCGCGCAGCGATGATACCTGCAGTTCCTTCTCCGACAAAGTCTTTGTCGTCCATCGACGGCTCAAACTCAGTAGACTCGCAAGACAGCTCGCCCAAGTTCTCGCAGTTTGACCCACAAGCCGTATCGACACAACCGCTGAGTCGACTTGAAGCAGGGGAAAGTTTGGGAACCACAGAGCGGTTACGAGGATTTGGGCAGCCGGATGATGATATGGACTTTGGGTTTCCGATGCGATACGAGTCGCAACTGGATGTCGAAACCAACTTGCAGGGTGTGAAGAAGCTGCTGGACGAAGATGTAGGTGGTTACACGGGTCCCTGGGGTCACGATGATGAGCAGTGGGATGCGCGAGCTGACATTCCGCCGTCTAGCCCGTAGCCACGGATTTCTAACTATTTCTAAGGCCAGGATGGAGGATTTTATACCAGGCTTGTAACACATGTGACCAATCCAACTACTTCGAGTTCATCCACTGGGCCATGTAGATGACGGGCCTGGTAGACCTGCCTGTCGAGGTGCTGCAGTCTCAGTCGCACTTGGCTCATCTGACGCGACATTCAGCTCCTCTACGAAGTACAACTCTATGCCCTCTCTGCCACCTTGCCTTTAACAAACCGACGCTTGCATGCCGTGTTTACAGCTTCCCCGCCGTCGTTTAAAGCACAGTACATTCTGGGCCACGTCCACTCTACCCCTCGTATCTCAGACTTGGTGACGATTGCTCTCCGTTTCCCGATGTGCTGTGAAAATGTACTGGACGCCATTCTGCGGGACCGGCCTCAGCAGAACGTTCCTGTGGACTCAGAAACCACGACGGAATCTTCGCCGTTGAAGAGCGTCCCGGAGTTGCCCAGGCGTCTGTTCCGGTCCCTTGCTCTCCGAACATCCAGTGAACCGCCATATTCCGAAGACGACGCGCCGTTTCCACTTGTCCGTTTCCTATTCACCGACCCACGTATATCTCCTCCCGATGCAGACTCGCATTCCGGGTATGCCCTCGCACGCGCAGTACACGCTGAATTCCTCCCCTTGGTCCGACTCCTCCTCTCGCGAGGCGCGTCGCCCGGAAACAAGAACGGACTTGCGGTGCTTATTGCGATTCGCAAGAAAAAGCTTGCGCTCGTCAAGTTGCTTGTCGAACGCGAGGAGATGGACCACTTGGGAAGGCGGCAGAAGGGGGTGAAGAGGCGGAAACTGGAGGATCGCATAAAGGTCACGCCCGAGATGCTCAAGACGGCAGTAAAAGCCAAGGCGCGCGACATTTCCGACTATTTCATCCAGGAGAAGGGCTGCATGCCAGACATACACACACTCAACATGCTTGTGCGATAGAGGACACCATGATACATTAGACATTTCTATAATCCAAATCATAGGCCCAAGTATTACACAGAGGGTAGATGTGGTCGTCGATACACTTGGGAATCATAAAAGCACAAACGGGAAGGGGAAATCATATATCGTCAATGTCCAAGTCGCCCTCGTCGCCGAACTCGAACGTGCATTCGCCATCCTCCTCGCCGAATGTGTCGGTTTCGTTGATCTTTGCGTTCTCGGGTAGCTCGCCATATGCTTTCACTGTGCAACTTGAGCGGAAGCGGGGATGATGAGAAACAGACGACGCACGGTTGCGGGCCTCATCCGCCGTGTATTTTACGATGACATCGGCCTTGTCGTCTTGAAAGTCGCGGAGGGAGAGCAGGACAATGTCGCCTTGGTTGATCCAGACCTTTTTGCGCATCTTGCCACGGATATGCGCTAAACGCTTCTCCCCATCGAAGCACTGGGCCTCGAGACGACCGTTTCCGAGCATCTTGATGACCTGGGCATATTCCTGGCCATCCTCGCGGAACACGAGCTCGCGCTTGTCGTCATCGTTCTCGTTTTTACCCCTGCGCCGATTTTTACCACCCTACGAGACTCAGATCGCGGATTTCATCGGGGTGCGGGGCAGCTACCTTTCCTTTATTCTGGCAGGGAGGTGAGCAAGAATAAAAAACGAGGATCAGTTGGGATGCGCACCTTGGGCATGCTGGGCTAGCGGGATATACGCTGTCTCTGCGGGCGACGCTGTACGACGCCAGAAACAGGTCGAATCGGCGAGAGTGGTGCCGAGGTGGTGGACGAGAGTTGACTCGAGACTGTGACCAAAAGCTCCTTCTCTCGACTCATTCGGCTGTACATTGCTAGCGACTCAAAGTACACATTCCTTCTGCTCTCCGCACCGAGTCAAAGCCTAGCTGGCTGCTGGATAGACATATTTGAGATGCCGATATTTTTTCAAGGCGTACAAGGCCAATGTTTCTTTTCGACTTGTTAGACGCCAGCTACGCTCAACCAACACCAAACCTTGCTTGATGTATTCAAGGAGACGGAACGCAGCCGCGATCTCGTCCTGGCGGGTCAAATTCCGATTACCTGGTGCAAGATTACAGAGGTTCGGATTTACTAGCGGCAAACTCACGCTCATAGAGGGTACGGAGTTTCTCATGAAATCTATACCTATCTTCAACACATTAGAAGATCGAATCTGAAAGCTGTCGCCAAGCCACACGCTGGATCGTGGTCCCGTCCCAGCCGATGAAGCTCCTTATACATGGCGATAGAGCGTAGGCGGTGCGTTGACATGGCCGCAAGAGTCAACCTCGATTCCTATCGAGTTATTCGCTCCATTTTCTTTCACATCTCTTCTACAGCTTTGAAACGCATCGCCATATGACCGTTGCAGCGGTACCGCCTGGAGTCTACGGCTTGAGTGGCGGGCCTGGGCGGGACCTGAAAATAACGTGATGGCACGTTCGCGCTAAGCCATTACCGGCCACAAACGTGCGTCGAGTCCGCTGAAACTCTCTGTAAGTATTTAAATGCGCATAGACTCGGCCGCTATCTCACCATCCCACCCCATTTTTCCATCCAAATGGCAGAGAAAGAGGGCTCCTCCAACGCCTCCGTCAACAAAGGCGCCGACGCCCACTTCATTCTCGATGAAAGGCGTCGTGCTGCTCTCGCCGAAGTCGACAATGCCAGCTTCTCGTACGTACTTCTTTTTCTTCTCCTGCCCCATTTCTCACTTGGTTAATTAGCTGGTTCCATGTCAAGGTCTGCCTCGTCGCCGGTGTTGGCTTCTTCACGGATGCGTAGGTTGACCTGAATGTTCTCTGCTCAGTCCATCTAATCAACCTCCGAGATACGACATATTCGCGATCAACTTTGCGTCCACAATGTTGGGTTATGTCTACGGCCACGGCAGCGCGACCACTGCCGGAAAATTGAACACCAACCAGGACCTCGGTATCAAGGTCGCAACTCCCGTCGGTACTCTGGTCGGTCAGCTCCTCTTCGGTTGGCTTGCGGATGTTGTTGGTCGCAAGAGGATGTGTATGTCTCTTGCCTTGTAGTCGGGATTGATGCTGACCCATACCGCAGACGGTGTCGAGCTCATGATCATTATTGTCGGTACTTTCGCCCAGGCCCTTTCTGGTGGCAACCACGCTGTCAGCATTATCGGTGTGCTCGTCGTTTGGCGTTTCCTGGTACGCCTAGTCTTCTCCTCGATTTCTCCGGGACTCACGTTTGATCAGATGGGCATTGGCATTGGTGGGGACTACCCTCTGAGCGCTACCATCTCGTCCGAGTTCGCTGCGACCCGTATTCGTGGTCGCATGATGACGGCCGTCTTTGCCTCCCAAGGCTGGGGCAACTTTGGTTCGTGCCTTGTCTTACTGAAGCCAGGTCTTCCCTGACCTCCTGTTAGCCGCCGGCATCGTGTCGCTCATCGTCGTTGTCGCCTACAAGAGCAAGATACTTGCGGAGCCTGCTCTCAACGAGCTGAACCACATTGACTTTATGTGGCGCATCCTGATTGGGATCGGCTGTATTCCCGGTGTTGTGGCTCTCTACTTCCGTCTCACAATCCCCGAAACGCCGCGTTTCACGATGGATATCGAGCGCAACGTTCTTCAGGCCTCGGACGACATCGACAACGTCCTCACGACGGGTCAATTCAAGAACGACCCCGACGCGGTTGTCCAGCGCGTTGATGCTCCCCGTGCTTCGTGGGCTGACTTCCGTGCTCACTTTGGCAAGTGGGAGAATGGCAAGGTCCTCTTTGCTACGTCCTACTCATGGTTCGCCCTCGATGTACGTCCCTCACTCTATAACATAACATATACATAATTCGCGCAGATCGCATTCTACGGTCTTGGTCTTAACTCGTCCGTAATTCTCACCGCTATTGGCTTCGGCAGTCCCTCCACCAAGGGTGTCCAGGGCGTGTATGACAACCTTCACAATGTCGCCGTCGGCAACTTGATCCTATCTGCGGCCGGTCTCATCCCCGGGTACTACGCCACCTTCTTGCTCATCGACTCCTGGGGTCGTCGGCCCATTCAACTCATGGGCTTTACCATGCTTACCATTCTCTTCATCGTCATGGGCTTCGGGTACGACAAGCTCACTTCGACGACCGGCGGGAAGAATGCATTCGTCTTCCTGTACTGCCTGACCAACGTGAGTTCAGTCGTCATACTGCACGTCTTTGTTTATGAACCGACCATTAGTTCTTCCAAAACTTTGGGCCTAACAGTACTACGTTCGTCATTCCCGGCGAAATTTTCCCCACTCGCTACCGTTCCACCGCCCACGGCATTTCTGCCGCCAGTGGTAAGCTTGGTGCCATCGTTGCCCAAGTTGGTTTCTCGCGTCTTGTGAACATTGGCGGCACCAATAAGTTCGTCAAGCACATGTGAGTACTTGACGTTTCTTCTTTGTTCAAGTATTGATGCTTCTCAGTCTCGAGATCTTCGCTTTCTTCATGTTGACCGGCATCTTCTCAACCCTTCTGCTTCCTGAGACGAAGGGCCTGTCGCTCGAGGAACTGTCCAACGAGAACCAAGAGGGCTTTGTGCGCGGCCAAGCAGCACATATCGAGGTACAGAACGGCATCGTTGTGGGCAAGCGTGTATAATGGCGAGAACGAGGACGGTCATGCTTACGATCTCATTCATCTCCATCATCTACAATCTCAAGTCTTGTTGCACCAGTTCTGTGCGGTCTACTTTGCTTCGCTAGCCTACATCTGCATAATGACAAAAGTACTCCGCATCGATTGTACAAGTATCTCACGATATTCGTTGTGGCATAATAGTTCATCCTGCTACGTCTGAGGCACCGTCTCGACAAGCCGAACTGAAGAAGTTTGACGGAGTTTACTTGAGGAACGTGGGTGTGAGAGTCTATCTCCCCTTTGCAGTGGATAACTGCAGCACATGTTATGTTATGTTATTGCGGCCATGGATCCAGGAACGTTAGGCTGCCCGTCGCGCAAAATGAAAAGGCGGTGCGACAGGAACATGAATGACGCGCGAAAGCTTCTCATTCTCAGGCGAAAATAGTTCTGGGGCTCGACAGGTTTGTTTCCATACTGGTTTTAGTGCGTGCTGAGAAGATATAAACCTGGGACTGTGCTGAGCTGCGCTGGGCATTAAGATGTGGCGGCTGAGGGAGTACGTTGCTCGTATGCACCGGAGCGCCACCGTCTACGCCAGGGCGTCGAACGTGCCGCGGAGGACTGGCGCGTGCCTTGCGCGTTCCCAAAAAGGGCAGACAGGAAGGCCGTCGTGTGATCGTGTCCAGATTAAACGCGAAGGCGAAGGAACAATGGGCCGTATCCGAACTACGTTGAGACCGAATGTTCTGAGCCATTTCTACATCCTTGGCGGGAAGTTCCCCCGTTGACTCCAGCACCAATACACCAAGTCTGGTGAGGCGAAAGATACAAGTCGGCTGGCCAAACCTAGTCGTACACTATATCGATGAATGTGAGCAGCGCGACGCGACATAAAGATGACACAGACCATGTACAATCCCTGGTGGTATTCAGTACAAGAACCACTCGATCACATCGAACTCACCGAAAAACAGCGTCCAAACGAGAATGAAAGTAAACGCGTTTTCCTGGCCAGGACTCAGCAGGCCCATCCATCCGTCGGGGATGTATTTTGTAGGTTTTCCTGCACAGTTGATGGTGTATATGCAGAGCGATGTGAAGAGAGTGGAGGCGAGGAAGAGCGCAAAGCCGGTCCAGTTTTGGAGACCGAGAATGCCAGCAACTGCACCGGCGAAACAGGCAGAGAGGAACTTGACCGTCATGAGGGCCGAGTTGTACATGGCGTTGGGCGCATAGATGCGCTGCGCTGAGGCTGCTTCTGCTGGCGTCGACATGGTGGTGGCGTTCAAGTTCAAGTTTCAGTCACACTGTGATTTGCGCGACCATGTCCATTCTTTGCCTTGCGTGTTCATCCTCGTTGCTCAAGGGTGATAACGCTTTCACAACCCCATGTTGCCAACGGCCAATCTGCGCTTCATGCGTCGCCGGAAACCCACGGCTCACTCGCTACAATCCTTGTCTCGCGTGCCTCGGAGGAATCGCCGTTGTCGGAAATTACCGCACTCAGAACATCGACGGGGCCGTTCGAGATGACGACACGTTCGTGGTCGGAGACGATGACGATGACAATTCGAACGAGGACGAGCCCAATGCCGAGTTGTCTCCAGAAAGCTACCCTGTGGAGCGTCCAGCTCCCGACAAATACTATATCAAACGCGCCGACACCCTGCAAGGAATCGCCCTTCGCTTCAAAGTCGATGTGCGTGTATCTAATTCACGGTAACAATTGCGATTGAATGGCTCCAGGGTCGACTACTGTGCCAGCTAAACAACCTCCCGCCAAGTACGCTCAACACCACTCCTCACCTGCTTCACACTCGCACCTTCCTCGTTATTCCTCCATCTGCGCATACTCACTTGCAACCATGCGAAACTCGCCCTAATAGCGACGAAGAACGTGCTCGGGAGGTCAGGCGAATTCGCGAGCGTGCCGAGAAGCGACTCCAGACTCTGACGAAAGAAGTAGATTGGAGAGTCGCAAAGGCATACATAACATTAGTGGCAGACGACCCTGCATCGGCGGATGAGTTTGCTCTCAAGCAGAAGGAGCTCGGTGCGACATCGTCCTCTACCACACTCGAGGCGATGGCCGCCGACCAATATCTCGACGACCTCGAGTGGGAAGCTGAGCAGCTTCGCTTGGGAAGAACGCCACAGATTCTACCATATCCACCGAAGAAACAGAGCTAAACTACAATCACAATCCTCCCATATTCCCATCCCGCACAATCTGGAGCGCCTGCCGAGCTGTGTCGATGTCGGTCTGGAATTTCAAACTCCTACACGCCCTCTCAGCTTCGACAAAGTGCGAGTCGAACTCCTCCCAGGCCGTTTGCGTCCCGAGCACCTTCTCCGCCCCCGTTGCTCGTCCGATATACCACCAAACAATCTTGATTCCCCGTTCCCCTTGGTCTCGAATGATTACCGAGAACGGCTCGGTGCAGTCAACGACCTCTACTTTGTCTACGCCGTTGACTCCTGCGGGTGGAGCGCGCGTGGCCATCCGGCAAGGCAACAACCTTCAACGAGTGAGTTTTAAAACCATGTGGATGCCGCAAGGCCTCAACTCGCAGGGGTAACCAGTCTCCTCGAATGTCTCGCGGACAGCCGCATCGGCTGTAGACTCGCCACAATCCTTTCTGCCTTTGGGCAATAGCCACTCGTCTGTCTTCCGGTCGTGAAGAATGCATATTTCGAGATCCGCTTGTTTTCGGAAGAGGACGCAGCCTGCAGAGACGACGAATTTGGAGGACGAATACTGAGTGGAGGGATAGGCAGAAGCGGCCATGACGTGGTTCAAGAGCAGATCCGAATTGATAAGGTATCGGCCATGCACGGTCTGCAAGCCCCACGTGATCACCTGCCTAATTAGGCTTTTTCTCACAAAATCGACATTGTCGAGTAGAATATATTTTAGAAAAATCCGGAAACATCATTCGATGGAGGGGCTTCCTAGCTGCAATCTAGTGAAGAAACTGAGGCAATACGTTGAGTATTGAGGGAGGAGATCCCTACATACTTTGGCGTGTTAACGGCAGTTTCGCGGTGATGGCTCAGCGAAAGGTCCGAAGACCGCGGTTGATATGGCAGTTTTGCGTTGGGATCTCCTCCCTCAGTTGGACGCCTCAAATGCTGAGAGTATTTACAGCAGTACAAAAGACTTCTCTCTATCGATGTATGTTCTCGGATTTTTTACAAGTTCCCTCTATTCAACGATACATGTCGATTTTGTGAGAAAAAGCCTAATTAGGCAGGTGATCACGTGGGGCTTGCAGACCGTGCATGGCCGATACCTTAATAATTTATCCAAGCAACCCCTTTACATAGGATAGCAAGTTTTGTCCGCCTTGCCTTTTTACAGTAGAGACCATCGCCTCCACACTATCCAGGGCCTCATCTCCCTCGGCCTCCGTCGAAACAAGACCTTGCTTGCGTCGAAGCGATACGGCTCGTTGGCGCTGAACAGACCCATAGCGCCGAACAACGTTCAAGACAGCACGCCAGCCTTCCATTACACCATCCGTCGGAGTAGTATCTGCAGGTAGGGAAGCTAGTGGTGTCGACCGCACCACGTACGGGCAGAAAGAGCGATGCTCTTTGTGGAGGTCCAACTGCCGCCGTGGTGCTGGCGGACGCGCGTTTGCCAGCGGAGGCGTGCTTGGTTCTGTTGGCGGTGCAAACGCCCAAAGGCCAATGCGTCGCTATCCCAACGCTCAGCAGTTGAATAGAAGAGAGCGGCAAGTGCATACCTGACAAAGCGCGCAATGCAAGGTTGTGACTTGACGTGTGGGCGAAGCCAAAGATACGGTACTCGAGATTCGACGCAGGAATTGGCGAGGCGGAGTGCTGGGAGGCGTGGATGCAACACCATGCGTCGGGGTCGACGCTCGAGTGGTGGGAAGCGTCGAGAGAGAAGGTCGGGATGGGAATGGAGAGCCTGCGCGCGAAGCGGGACGAGATATCGACGAATACCGTTGCTCGGTTGACGGGGGCGTGGGTGCCCAGCCAAAGAGCGCTGCGAGCAGCGCTGGGTCGGAAGGCTGCTGAGGCACTGAGATGTCTTCCTCCTCCTCGAGGTTTGGCATCTTGAAGTCGTGTACGGTAGAACGTAGAAATGCCAGTTGATTCGCGGACTAGCATGGGTTTGTCAAAGAACATGGAGTTTGGGTGGATAACTGACGAGGGGATGCTGCACCTGAATCTGCCGCAAGATGGGGTCCAGAATCAGGGCATTATTCTTCAGGTCGCGTACCATTGCCGAAGGCGCCTGAAGGGGAACACAGTAGATGGATGCTACAACAGATTAGTCCCGTTTATAGACCGAAAGAAAATCCTACCATCGCACTGACGCGTCTTCCACGGGCACCCGTCTTTGTGGCTCTGGACTAGCGACGTGCGCTGTTTCTCAACAAGCGCATTTGCTAAAGAAAAGTGAGTGCCACTAGAATAAGAAATGGGGGTCTCACCTGCTTCCTTGGACATCCCGTCCCGGCCAGCAACGACCCACGAGACACGACAGAGCCCACAGACCAGTCTGTCTTTTCCCTCGTTGACCCATCCACACTTTGCCGCTGCCACCGAGTCGATTTGTGACGGCTTGAGCGAGTATGTGGCGAGTTTGAACGTCGCGAGACGGGCAAGGAAGGAAGAGACGGACGATGGACGATACTCTGCGGTCTGTGGCAAGGTCGGGGGCACAGAGTGGGAGAATGGGAGGGCCTTTCTGGTGCGGGCGGCTGCACGCGCCAGGACGGCGGTGAGATGGGGAGTGCTCTTGGTGAGCGACGGTGAAGGCTTTGACTTGACACCATATTTGGCGAGGGTCGCGTATAGGGACCGTGCGGTGTTCGGGTCGCTTTGCAGGAGGCGCTGGGTCGACGGCTGCGTCAAGCGCCTGGAACGCCTCCGCAAGCTTGCGTTTGGTGCTCATCCAACCGTTTGTCACTCTACTCGTAACACGTGACCATATCTACGCTCCCGTCGTCGAACCTGTCGCCGCGCCAACACTTCCTCCTCCACTGCCCGGAGAATACCGACAACCTTTCCTGCTCCCTGTCTATCTCCTTGCAAGTGCAAAGCCTTGATGAACATCTTGTATAGCGGGCGGACATGCCGCTCGAACGAGATAAATGGCGGCAGCTTCAGCGCGGTAATGGCATCTGACCCTAGTCCCATCGTGTTCTTCGTTGCAAACGGAACCCCACCCCGCGTTCGCCAACCGGCGGGAGCTGGATATCCAATTCGAATCATGTGGTCAAAAAGTCTTCGAACGCGCGGTGCAGTCATGTAACCCGTCCATCGCAGGAGGACCTTTACCAGGATGTTCACCGTAACACGATCCGGCGAAAATCCAACCCGCTGTTGCAGCTGCTCGCGGTTATTCAACACATGGCGTACCAGACGAGCGTGCTTGTTCTTGGAACGGTGCAATGCGCCGTTGAGTATCGCATTCCCAAGCCAGGTTATCGCCGTCGAGTCGACTCCTGCTGCCCGTGCATCTGCCAATACGCGTTTGGCGTCACGAATGCGTCCGATGCGGGAAAGAAGGGCTACGCCAAATTTGACGGTTGGAATATCCTTTGGTCGCCGAGCTACGACAGCCATGATCTTGCCAGCCGAGCGTCGAAGGGGCCGTCCGTCTCGATAATTGACCCTGAAGCGGACAGCGCTCGCAAGTACCTCCCGTGCCGTTCGCCGTTGAGCCTTCATGCCGCCAAAGCGATACGTGTACTGCGCCAGAGTATGAGCGCCGGTCTGCGCCAGCCGCAATGCCAGCTTGCGACGAAAGTTTTGCCTCGCGAGGGGAGGGAAACTTTGCATTGGCTCGAGCAACGACACTGCGGCGAGCCGTCGGCGCCGGACCAGCGTCCGCATTATCCGGAGGAAATAATGGCTGCTGAAGAATGTCGGCTGGCGTTTATGCAGAACCCTCAGGAGCGCTGCCGACTGGGCGGGGAAGTTGGAGTCGGCGAGAATACTCAGGGCATAACGTATAGAGAACTTGACGCGTTCGGCCGGCTTCCGATCTGTGTCTATATAAAGCCGTTTGAGAATCGGAAAGAGCGCAGCCGCGAGTGGACCATCGCGAAACGTATGTGCTTCGCGTCGCAATGTAACCTAGGATGCGGTTGAAAAGATCTTCGAGTTGGTCCAGCGAAAGGCGCTCATCGCGGAGAAAGGCAAGAGCCTGACTCGGAAAGTACATCTGAGCCAAAGTCACCCCCAGAATATACACAGAATGGGCCGATATGCTGATGTTCTTCCGTTGGCAAAATGCGTACAATGTCTGACCGGCAGCGGCATCTAGAGGCAGCAAGGAACGCAGTAACCCGTCTGCGACTGTTGGGTACATCTCAGAAGGGATGGTGTCGAAAAGCTCGTCCCAACCCCCGCTGCGAGTGTAAAGCGCAGCATGAGCGTAGTCAGTGAGAAGAGTTGCTTGGACTGCGTCGGCATGCCACAATTCCTGGCTGATGCAATATTGGCGACACACGTCCACCAGTCGCCTATCGCGCGTCTTTCCCGCCAGACGGAAAAAAGCCGCCATGACAGCGTTTCGGATGGCCTCGAGGTGCGTCAACCGCCTTCCAACCAAGCCAAAGATGTCGCAGAGCCGTTCGCGCAGGTTCCACATGGTTGGGCTGAATTGAACGTTCGAGCGTCGCAAGGGCAAGTACGATGTTCCAAGGAGGATGCGATTTGGCCATACTGCTTTTCCCAAATGTTCCGTGCAGGGTGTTTGGGCCCACGTAGAGAGCGAGAAGGCTCAAGCTGACCCATCGCGATGCCACCGACTCTTGAGGATGAAATGCCGCCCGGGCCGCGGTTGTTGCCCATTCGGACACCACATTGGGGAGACCGACACGATAGCAAGGAAATATCTGCATTGCCAGAGCGCCCGCCAACTGAGAAAGCGTTATTTGGCTTTCTGGGCGGGAGGGAGGGTCGGAAGAGGGGGGAAAGGTTTCCAGACGTGTGGATAGCATGATGAGGATATTGTCCTGGATCTTCGCATTGAGCAAGCTAGAATCTCCTAGAACTATCTCCCACAACAGGTCCGCGAATCGACGGTCGGGAAACGGATGACGACAGAGGACGCGGCACAGAAAGCGAACAGTTTGATCCAAATGAGTGCGACGTCGCAAACTCAGCATTACGCCGAGGTATGTGATATGCACTTCAGGGTCGGGAGTGTTGCGAATACGAAGATACCGCGAGGTTGCTTCATCCACTAGGTCACCTAGACGTGTCAAAAGATATATACGCGTAGGAATGAACACACCTTTGTCCTCTGGCGACGCTCTGGCGCGTGCAAGAACAGCACGCATGACCCAGTAGTGATGTGTGCCAGTACGGGCTTTCCTGTGCTTTCGCACGCGAATTTCTTCGGCCAGTTGGAGGACCAGAGACCAGTAGGTGCGAAACGGAGAGGGATGGATGTGAGACGCGAATGGGTGCAGATATATACATTTTGGACGCGGGATGCGAATGGAGAGCGTGCCAAAGAGCCCCAGCAGCTCATTGAGCTCGTAGGTGTTGAGCGGGTGCCCTTTGGAACGTGAAGGCAGGGACCTGACGTCCAAGTAAAGCTTGTGGAGGTCCTTTGCGGCATAAGTAATGGCTGGTTGCTTGGAGGCGATGTTGGACGGTGCTAGGAACGCGTGGAGAGCGGAGAGAGACGCGAGGGGGTTAGCAGGGGTCGAGTAGAGTCTGAAGAGGTTGAGGACGGGCCCAGCCGGCCGCCTCCAGCATCGCAACATTCCATGGTGTCCGACGAGCAGACCAGCGAGCGTTTCCAGAGTATTGATCCGGACACGGCTTACTGCATACTAGCCAGTGTCATGTGATACGACACTTTTCTGCTTTCGCCCGCGCTCCAAGACCTTGAAATATCCGTTGGCACTAGGTCCGCGTCTCTACTGGTCCTTGGCTATGCCAACTAACCTGCCGCAGAGGTCAACCGGGAGGCTCTTGTATCCACTAACCACCAACAAAAAACTTACCATGGGTGCAACTCGCGCGGACAAGGAAATCTACTTCGAGAAGCTCAAGGAGCTCCTCCAAAAATATCGTGCGTCTCTTTCTCGTTTTCATTCGGATATAAACTGAGCTATGCAGCCTCCATTTTCATCGTCAACGTCGACAATGTTGGCTCGAACCAGATGCACCAGATCCGTGTCGCCCTCCGTGGCAAGGGTGTCGTGCTCATGGGCAAAAACACCATGGTCCGCCGTGCCCTCCGCTCCATTCTCGCAGACTCTCCCCAATTCGAGCGTCTGCTCCCCCACGTCAAGGGCAACATTGGCTTCGTATTCACCTCGGGTGACCTCAAGGAAATCCGCGAGATTATCATTGCAAACAAGGTCGCTGCACCTGCTCGTGCCGGCGCATTCGCGCCCAAGGACGTTACTGTCCCTGCAGGCAACACCGGTATGGAGCCCGGCAAGACCTCGTTCTTCCAGGCCCTCGGCATCCCGACCAAGATCGCTCGTGGCACGATTCGAAATCGTTTCGGACGTAAAGGTTGTCATTGGTGGCTCCCGTGTCGGCACATCCGAGGCGACCCTTTTGAACATGCTCAATATCTCTCCGTTCACATACGGGATGACCGTGGTCCAGATTTTCGACAGCGGCAACAGCTTCTCGCCCTCGGTCCTTGACGTCGACGAGGCTGAGCTCATTGACCGCTTCCTGTCTGGTATCAAGACCATTGCCGCCATATCGCTTGCCCTCAACTACCCGACCCTCGTCTCGGTCACCCACTCGCTCGTCAACGCGTACAAGAACCTCATTGCGGTATCGCTTGCGACCGAGTACACCTTCGAAGGCGCAGAGAAGGTCAGCGTTTTCCCTGCTTCAGTCCGGGCCAAAAGATTATTTTCCATTTACACTGAAATCCTGAGCGTCTTTGGATGCTTTGCTGAACTATTTGTTCATGATGGCCTTGTGATTTGTTGAGTGTACCCGACGCTAACTCTTTCGCAGGTCAAGGAGTACCTGGCAAACCCCGATGCGTTCGCGGCTGTCGCGGCTGCTTCCGCGCCGGCTGCCTCCGCTGCCGTGGAGACCAAGGAGGAGAAGGTGGAAGAGCCTGCGGAGGAATCGGACGAGGACATGGTGGGTTTCGCCGAATGACTCTGCGTGTGCAGCACAACTAATTTCGTTACCAGGGCTTCGGTCTGTTCGATTGAGAGTAGTTGTACGTGTACGCCCGAACTCTGTGAATTCGAGTCGGTGATGGATGAGGAATCGATGAGACTGATGTCCGTTTTCGTGCATGACCACCATATGTGGTCACGGCTCTTTCAGTCTTTCGCTGCGTGAAACGTTCGTTTTCATCCGATAAACCTCCCCGGACCGCGTCTATCTTATTCTTTTTATACTACTGTCATGGCGGCTCCTTCTCCCCAGCATTCTCCCACCCTCGATCCAGACGCCATGTTCAACGAGGGCGGACATCTCATCGTCGTCTCCAACCGGCTTCCAATTACCATAACCAAGGATGCCAGCGGCGAGTACCACTTCAAGATGTCGTCGGGTGGTCTCGTCTCTGCGCTCTCTGGCTTCAAAAAGTCGCTCAGCTTCACCTGGATTGGTTGGCCTGGGTTCTTCATCCCAGTCAAGGACCGACCCCTCGTCGACAAGCGCCTCATGGACGAGTATTCATGTCAGGCCGTCTACCTCGACGACGACGTCGCTGATCGCCATTACAACGGCTTCTCAAACTCCATTCTCTGGCCGCTCTTCCATTACCACCCCGGCGAGATGAATTTCGACGAAGAGAATTGGCTTGCTTACCGCCAGGCCAACCTGCTCTTCGCGGAAGCTGCCCTCAAGCAGATTACGCCAGGTGCCATGGTCTGGGTGCAGGACTATCATCTCATGCTCATGCCGATGCTCTTGCGCGGTTTGCTCGATGGCGGCAGTTCGGGTGGAGACATGATTGTGCGCGAGTTGGCCAATATTACAGAGGGTGTCGAGACGGACGACTTTGCAACCAAACCCGCCATGAATATTCCTGGCGTCAAGATTGGTTTCTTCCTCCATACACCGTTCCCGAGCAGCGAAATCTACCGGTGTGTGTCGAATCGCTTTCTTCTGATGTAACGCTCACTAGTTCAGTATTCTCCCTGTTCGGCGCGAGATTCTACTTGGCATCCTTTACTGTGACCTCATCGGCTTCCACACATACGACTATGCGCGTCATTTCCTGTCGTCATGTACACGCATACTGGCTTTGCCGACGATGCCAAATGGTGTCGAGTTTGAAGGGCGGTTGGCTCACGTCGGGACGTTCCCTATCGGTATTGAGCCGAATTCGTTCGTCGAGGTGCGTCTCAACTACTACATCTCACAGTTAAGTGCCTAACCTGGAGTCATGCAGAATCTCCAACGGGAGCCTGTGATGACGCGGATACGACAACTCGAATCGCGCTTCAGTGGCGTCAAGGTCATCGTCGGTGTGGACAGACTCGACTACATCAAGGGTGTGCCGCAGAAACTACACGCGCTAGAACTCTTCCTCACTCAACATCCCGAATGGATCGGCAAGGTTGTGCTTGTGCAACTTGCGGGTACCATCCAGGCAGGACGTCGAAGAGTATCAGAATTTACGCTCAACCGTGAATGAGCTTGTGGGCCGCATTAACGGCCGATTCGGAACGGTCGAATTCATGCCCATCCATTTCATGCACAAGAGTCTTGCCTTCGACGAGTTATGTGCGCTGTATGCTGTCAGCGATGTCTGTCTGGTGTCGAGTACCAGAGACGGAATGAATTTGGTGCGTCGCCTCGTCCGTCTTGCACTCGTTTGCTCATGGCCAATCAATAGGTGTCTTATGAGTACGTCGCCTGTCAACAAGCTCGGCAGGGTGTCATGATCTTGTCCGAGTTTGCTGGTGCGGCGCAGAGCCTGAACGGGTCACTCATCGTCAACCCTTGGGACTCGCAGCAGGTCGCGGATGCTATCCACGAGGCGGTGACGATGGACGCTGCAACACGAGCAGAGAATCATCGCAAGCTGTTCAAATACGTCAACAAGTACAGCGCGGCCTTCTGGGGAACAAGTTTTGTGAAAGAGATGGGTCGCATCGAAGTCGGCGAGCTTAATACGGAAGGACATGCGTCGAGCAAGGTGCGCGGGGAGGCGGCGGGTCTGGGAAGCGTGATTGTCGACGGTGCTGTGGTCAGTACTCCCACAACAGCCCCAATTCGGGTTTAGAGAAGTGTATTTCTTGGTGTAATCTAGAAAGGCCGTCGCACAGCGTTAACTCGGGGCATTTGCGCGGTTTCTCCGTATCACGCGCGTCTATCATAGTGCCAGAATGTAGAAGATCCGGGCACAGCACACCAAGTCCAAGAACCCTTAAATGGAGCGCTTTAGGTATCGCGCGGGAAATATACATCACAGCAATCAAAATGTCATTGCAGCATAGCACATACTGCGACGGTCCATGTGGGTCCATGGTGATATCGAACCCAATCGCCGCGCCTCACTCTGATCTTGCTGCCAAAAGAATGGTTAGTTAGAAGCAGCTTGTTGCTTCTCGCTCCGAGATGTCGAAGCGCAAGTTGCCATATCGGGTCTGACGTTCGTCAGTATGGGCGCTTACGCCACATGTGGGCGTCTATCACGCATGGATTCACTGCTGAATTTCCAACGGGGAAAACGGTGTACGACCTCGCATGGTCCAGGCAAATAGCTCGGCGATTTAATCCCAGACTAATCGGATTAACTTGAGTTGCATACGCATCATCCAAATTTTCATCGCCAGCCGAGGCGGAGCTTGAAATGGCAGACTCGGCAAGGCAGCCGTCGTCGTCTACCAGCAGACTGTTCAGGCGGTACGAAGAGAGACTTGAAGAGAAAAGGCCAGCCCAAATTGAAGGAAAGATGGTATAAACGAGCCCAGCGGTAAATTAATGCATGTCCATTCGCCCCTTCAAAGCCGGGTCCGTCGACTCCCGGTCAGATCGACTGCTAAGCAAGTTTTGAGTTCTTGGACTGGTCAGAGGTAGCGAGTAGGCTATATATGACGATTTGAGCCGCGTACGGCGGGGAAACCGTCTTTTGATGACCACTCACCCAACCAGCTACACCCCGGACTCCCGCACGATAGAAGTAGCCGTGGCTCTCGTCACGAAGACGCGATATCTTCCTCATCCGCAGCAGCTGCTTTGTATTGATATCATTTCGATACCCAGTGGACGAGAAGGCCAGAATCTCGAGTCATGTTGGCGACCACAGCGGAGGAACTAGCCCGATAGGCCACACGAGGCTGGGAGCAAAGCTAATGCTGACCTGAGGGGCCAAGGGCCGAGGCTCCACCTGTTCTTCTTCTCGTCTAAATTTCCGTCTAGCGAAGATAAGTGCATCAAGGATTGCTGTTTTGGGAAGGAAAGCTGTTGAGCAGCTTACAGCATAAGCAAACGTTGAGCCTTGCGGGCACGGCGAGTCACTTTCTGAGGAACGATTAAACATCGTGTAGCGCACGGTAGCCGAGCCAATGGGTAGATACATTAATGAGCCGCCGCAAGAACTCAATGCGTCAGCCAAGGCCGCAGAAAAAATGGCCAGATTGCCGACGCTGACGAAAATAAAGTGACCAAGAGGAAAGCGGAAGGCTTCCCGTAAATGGGAGGCCAAGGCGGTGAACGGGATGGATATTTTCGCCCCGAAGGCGAAGCGGGGTGGAGTATTGTTAACAAATATCGAGGAATAGAGAAGGGGATGGGAGCTTGAATGAGAATGTAGCACTGCTCGTGAACAAAAAGCCTGAGCCGTAGGTACACAGGGTGACCGGTCAACGCCGCCTTGCAATATTCATATGCCGGGCATGAGAACCACCAGAACGGTTGGAGGAATGTAACGAGGAGAAGGGCAGAGCTGTAGCTGTTGGACAGATGCATGGTGCCGAGAAACGCATGCGTAGATGAAGACCAATGAATCTGCGCAGTGAGGAACATGCAGAGCCACTGAAAAAGAAGGCACGCTGCGGGTGGTAAGCCAAAGTTTGCACAGGGTATCGAGATTCCAGGGACGGAGAACCCTAGTATATGCGCCAAATTAGAGCGGGGGTGAAGGAACAGCCTGTGGCACAGACTGCGGAAGAACGGCCTTCGGGGATCCAGAGTGGAGTAAGGAAAGTATAGAGTCGGAATTGAACGACGTTAAAACAGCAATTTGACGGCTCTAAAGAGGTTCTGCGGAGCGGTGTGTCTGGCCGGCGACTGGCGGAATTAAGAGGTTGTGAGAGCAGTGTGTTGAGAGCTTTGAGCTGTTTCGAGCAGTGCGGATGTTAAAACAGCGGTGAGATGAGCCCGGAACTGGGTAGTCAACGTTCAAGAAAGGATTCGAGACGCGTCGTGTCACAGGATGGTGACAGCGTTACATTGACTTCCAACCATGCCTCCATCATCCGCGGTTCGAGTCCCGCAAATCGACCTCGCCGCGATCCTCGCGGAGCCCAATCCGCACATAGACCTCCGCACTGAATCGTTCGACACTTCCTCCCGAAATTTCCTCAAAGCCGTATCCAATTACAAGACGCGTACGATTGCTGATCTCGTCGACCGACGCACCCAGAATGCATCAGAGAAGAAGCGCGCCATCGAGAGGATCGCGCATGTGGAGGCAGAGACCAAGGAATGCAAGATGGAGGAACTACAACTGGCCGCAGGTATGTGTGGGACGCGCTGGTCTCGGGCTGACTCATAGTTCGTAGACCTTCAGAGGGAGCAGGAAGAGCGGAAGGAGGCAGAGCTGGCTGTTGCAGAGTATAAGCGGCAACTGGCTGCCCTGCAAGACAAATGCGCGGCTATCGACACGCAAATCGAGCACTACCACGCCATTGCCGAGAACCTGCAACGCAGTGAGTTTGGCCCTATGCGCCGAGTACCATCTCAAGTACTTTTAGTCAAGACGAACGAGAAGGATAATCTCGTGGCGTCGGCTGCAGGTGTCTCTGCTCAGACACGGCAAATCGAAGAGCGACTGGCGTGTGTCGTCGAGGGCATTGGGAACGATCAACTCCTCATTCGTATGTCGCGAATCGACCCAGACAAACCAGACCGCGAGTTCTCACTCGTTCTCGATGTCTCGGGCGACTCGTACAGAGGTATACTGTCCGCTTTTCGCGCCAACACAATGTTAACATTTCACAACAGTGCTGACGGTGAATCCCTCGTTGCCCTCGTTACCGGTGCTCGTCTCTCAACTCCGCAAAATGGGAGACATTATTGTATTCATAAGAGATGTTCGTCTGGCGTTCTCGGAGTTGGTCTCGACGGCCAACTAAGCCAGTGGCACCATGTCATGTACTCTTGTATTGTATACACTGCAAAATCGTATTGCCAGCCTTAGTCGCTGGCACGGTGGCGTGACACGATACTAGTACCAGAACTATCAAGAGATGCAAGCAATGCGATCCATCCCCTTTTGCGTACGGTACAACAGCTTCTGCCCTCATGACGAGTGTGCGCTATAAGCAATGTTGTCCGGTTGAATATTATATAGACAGACCTCCGCTCGAGAACAAATGGGGAAGACAATGCCAACTTCTTGGCTTCTTGGCCGATACCTTGGTTCTCGGGCTTGCCAAATCGCGCATCCAGTGCTGTATAATGTATACACGCCGAGCCTGGTCAAGCCAGCCTGCGAAGTATCCAAGCGGTTTCAAGTTAAAAACCTGTGTCCGCTGCGACGTTTGGCGTAAATCGCGGTGGTGCGGCTTTTCCCAAGGCCTAATTGGGGAGTGCTTGGTACTGTGGCTCCCGGTGACTGTGCAATCGCCCTGTGACTGTGCAATCGGGGTTTTCTTCTATCCTCAGCAGGCACCCATTGCACAGTCACAGGGCGATTGCACAATCACCGGGAGCCACAGTATTTGGCGTAAAGTGCGCGTTAGATTCACCATTGACCGATCACGGAAGGAGGTCTGGCTGTGAAAAGATCGCGGGAAATTTATTGCATCGCCGTTGGTAAATCTGACGCTGAACCTTCTTGAATAGCTCCTTAAGCTTGACGCTGTTGAGCGCATTTTTTGGGTTACGAGAGAAAATCAACAGCTACTTTTGGCGCACGCTCCCAGGGGAGGCTCTTGGGAAGTCAAGTCGAGATGGAATGAGTGGGAGCGTGGAGCATGCAAGGAGCATGCCTGAAGGCGGCCGGGACTGTAACTGCATCATGTCACAAGTTCCCAAATGCAGGTTCCAGGAATGTTGGAGGGATAGACGCCCAAGGATGAACCATGTTGAAAGGTATACTAAAGAGGCCCTTGACCCGTACTTACAGCAGTCGCACCCGAAACGGACGTGAAAATTCCAAAGTGCATTTCTGATGCACTGCCTCGGCGTAACGGCTGTTGGCGTGTCTCCGCATTGTGTACTCATTGCTGTTGAGCATATCTTAACGCTGGACGTGTCCCAGCAGTATGCCCTCCACCGACGACCACAGCATTCCTGCAATCATCACAACCGACTTGTCCCAGGATGCCTCGCCCAACCTCACGACCTCTCCTCTCTCTCCCACCACTGGCCTCCTCTCGCCCCACAGTCCACCCAACCCCAGAGGCTCGCTAGACGTACCCAGCTCGCCGACCCACACAGACGAATGGTCGATGACAGCCCCGCCATCGCCGACTCTTTCAAGTCGCTCGTCGGTCCACTTCAATCCAAGCACCAGTCTGGCCCTCCGCGACAACAATCCTCAGCCGCGAAACCCGTCCACGATGCTGTCGCCCCAGACCCATCAGCGCAAAGGCAGCAATGCTACATTCGCTACGACAGCCACCGACGCGACAGAACCCGACCACTCTCCACGCTCCGAGGAGGAACTGCGCCACATAAAGTCCAACACAACAAGCGTCACGCGTGTCGGTTCGCGCTCCGCTTCCCGGGCAAAGCGCAACACCACAGACTCGGACACCGTGACTGCCCTCTCCTCGAGGAGCAAGAAGGACCCAGAACCCCACCTCCAGCTCGAGTCAGACACAGACCCGTCCCCATTCCACTTCAGGCCAAACGACCTCGCATTGATGCTCGATCCCAAGAATCTTGACACGCTAGAAGAGATGGGCGGCGTGGTCGGTCTGCTCGACGGGCTCGGAACGACACCTGACATGGGTTTGCGCGGCACATCCCTGGACCGGATACCAACCATGACCTCTGGCCAAGGACCGGGCGACGGCCGGCCAGGCGCGGGAGTCGGGGCCTCTCAACGTCATGATCCTGAAAAGGGTGCAGACACCGTTCCGGCTATCACGCTTACGGACCCCGAAGGAGAAAAGTCGACAGATTGGAACTCTGCGGCAGCGTTTGCAGCCTCGCTCAACGTTCGCCGACGTGTCTATAGTGAGAACGTCTTGCCTCGTCGGAAAACGAAATCCTTGTTGTCTCTCATGTACACTGCTTTGAAGGACAAAGTTTTGGTGTGTGCGTCCTTTCATTGTTTCAACATCGGCTAAACTGTCCGCAGGTTCTGCTTTCGATTGCTGCTGTTGTTTCGCTCGCCTTGGGTTTCTTCCAAGATTTTGGCACGGCACACGAGCCCGGCGAACCCAAAGTCGATTGGGTTGAGGGTGTCGCTATCATGATCGCTATCCTCATTGTGGTATGCACGCTCAGGTTTTTGTTCTTCAGCATCTAATACCCTGCACAGGTTCTTGTGGGATCAATTAATGATTGGCAAAAGGAACGGCAGTTCCAGGAGCTCAACGACAAGAAGGAGGAACGTGGGGTCAAGGTCATTCGCAATGGCGTCGAGACGGTTGTTGACATCAAGGTTGATGCATCCACCACAAACTACGACAGTGGACTGATCGTCTTTTTTTTCCAGCAAGTCGTGGTAGGAGACATTGCGCTGTTGGAACCAGGCGAGATCGTACCGTGTGACGGGGTTTTCCTTGGTGGTCACAATGTCAAGTGCGATGAATCCGGGGCGACTGGAGAGTCAGACGCCATCAAAAAGGTCCCATACGACGAGTGCATCGCTCTTCGTGGCACGGACGGGGGCGCCCACACTGACTGTTTCATCGTCAGCGGTAGCAAAGTTTTGGAGGGAGTCGGCAAATACGTTGTCGTCGCCGTGGGCACCAAAAGTTTTAATGGTAGAATCATGATGGGTGCGTGTATTGCCCTTTTGCTAATATACAGTCTAATGGCAGCTTCGCAGCTCTGCGCGGAGACACTGACAACACACCCCTGCAAGTCAAGCTCAACGCACTGGCAGAATTAATTGCGAAACTGGGCAGCGCGGCCGGCCTTGTACTTTTCACAGCCCTTCTCATCCGATTCTTTGTGCAGCTCGGTACTGGAACGCCGGAGCGGTACGTGCACTTGTTTCTGCTCGATTCGTGGGGCTCAGTTACGCAGAACGGCCAATCAGAAAGGCATTGCTTTTGTGAACATCCTGATCATTGCGGTAACCCTCATCGTGGTTGCGGTGCCCGAAGGTGCATTGTTTTGTGACCATTTGTCAAGGTGGCTCATGGCTTAGGTCTACCGCTGGCTGTGACTCTGGCGTTGGCATTCGCTACGAAACGGATGACGTACGAAAAGCTCTTGGTGCGCATCTTGGGCTCGTGCGAGACTATGGCGAACGCATCTGTCGTGTGCACGGACAAGACCGGCACGCTTACTCAAAACTCGATGACCGTCGTCGCTGGTTCAGTCGGCATACACGCAAAATTTGTTCACCACCTCGAGAGCAACGAGGCTCGAACAAACGTCGACAAGGATCTTTCTCGAAAGCATGGACAGGACTTTTCCCTCGATCAAACTCAACTCAACTCCGCCCTGAGTCCGCAGTTGCGCGAGCTGTTCAACGAGGGCATCGCCGTAAATTCGACTGCCTTTGAAGACACAAACCCTGACACCGGCGAGCCGATGTTTGTTGGGAGCAAGACGGAAACTGCATTGCTCAAGTTCGCGCAGGAGCTCGGGTGGCCCGACTTCCGCACGACACGAGATTCTGCGACGATTATCCAGATGATCCCGTTCTCCAGCGAACGCAAGGCCATGGGAGTCGTTGTCAAGACGCCCAAGGCCAAGTTCCGTCTATATCTCAAGGGTGCCAGCGAGATTCTGTCCAAGAAGTGTGTGTCGCATGTTGTGGTCCACCAGTCAGGGTCCCCAAGTCAGAGTCCAGGCGACGAGATCGAGACGGCGCCCATCGATGAACTGGCCGACGACAACATCACGCGGACCACCATCTTCTACGCCAACCAGATGCTACGGACGATTGCCTTGTGCTATAGGGATTTGGACTCTTGGCCCCCCGGCGACGATTCTCAAATTGGGCAGCACGAGGTACAGTGGAACGTTGCAGTTTGTTTTGTTTTGTTGTTGACTGACTGGCCCAGCTCTCCTACGAGGATCTCGCTCGCGATTTGACTCTCATTGGCATCGTCGGTATCGAGGACCCTCTGCGTCCCGGTGTAGTCGAAGCAGTCAAGAAGTGCCAGATGGCTGGCGTCACCGTCAAGATGTGCACCGGAGACAATGTCTTGACCGCTCGCTCTATTGCGACCCAATGCGGCATTTTCACCCCAGGCGGCGTAATTATGGAGGGCCCTGTGTTCCGGGACCTGACACCGACCGAGAAAATGGAGATCGTTCCTCGTCTGCAAGTTCTTGCTCGCTCATCGCCGGAAGACAAACGTATTCTCGTCGAGACTCTCCGGAACATTGGAGAGATCGTCGGCGTCACCGGCGACGGTACGAATGACGGTCCTGCTCTCAAAACCGCCCACGTCGGTTTCTCAATGGGCATAGCGGGAACAGAGGTGGCAAAAGAGGCATCAGACATCATTCTCATGGACGACAACTTTGCCTCGATTGTAAAGGCCATTATGTGGGGACGATGTGTGAACGATGCAGTCCGCAAGTTCTTGCAGTTCCAGGTCTCGACGAACGTAACTGCGGTTGTCATTACTTTGGTCACCGCCGTCGCGTCGACCTCGGAGTCGTCTGTCTTGTCCGCCGTGCAGCTCCTTTGGATCAACATCATTATGGATACTTTCGCCGCTCTCGCTCTTGCAACTGACCCTGCGACCGAGTCTCTTCTGCACCGCAAACCGGACAAGAAGACGGCCCCGCTGTTCTCGACAGACATGTACAAACAAATATTGTTCCAGTCGCTCTACCAGATCACCATCACACTCATCTTCCACTTTCTCGGGCTTCGGATACTCGGTTTGGATGCCGGCGTGAAGAAGAATGATACGACGGTCCAGACCCTGGTCTTCAATGCATTCGTGTTTGCACAGATCTTCAACTCGGTCAATTGCAGACGGTTGGACCGTAAGCTGAACATCTTCGAAGGCATCCTCAGTAATTGGTACTTCATTGTGATCACGCTAATCGGTGAGTTTCTGTCCGTTTTTTTTTTGACCGTGAACTAACACCACTATTGCTAGAAATCGCCGCTCAAATTATCATTGTATTCGTTGGCAAGGCTGCGTTCTCCGTCACGCCCATCCATGGGCGTGAATGGGGCATCTCGCTGGCTTTGGGCTTTGTGTCAATTCCGCTTGGTGCTCTCGTCCGGCTGATGCCCAGCGAACCATTCGAGCGCGTGTTCAAGTGGGTCGGCCTCTTGGGACGGCCCGAGGTGCTTCCGACCACTGCTCCCAACCCAGACAATGTTGGCTGGACCGCAATTACGCGGGTACGGGATAATCTCAACACTTTTGCGAATGTGCGGGGTGCTCGTGTCCGATCTTCATCCTTCGTTATCAAGAGCCGAACTGCGAGATTAAGCCAGGACCAGGAACGACCAGTGTACGTATTTGACCTCCTTTCCCTTCATTCGTGCTGACCGTCTCTAGTAGCTCACTGTTGGCCATGGCTCCAACTCTTATGATGGGCACTATCGCTGCTAGCCATGCGTGGACACAGCCGCAGTCACTCTCCGATCCCACTCAAGATGACCCTTCACGATCTTCCGCCGCTCTCTGGGAGGGCAAGCTACAACTACACCCTGGGACATCGCCCGACGACCCTTTATTTCAGAGGTTTGGAGGCAATGACAGCAATGTATGAACATGCGCTGTGGTCTCTTGCTCGCCTTTTACCCCCATCCTGTATCATATTGCAGCCTCCTCATAATTCTTGCTGCCCCCATTCGCGTATATTACACCCGACCTTAGATATTTTGCAATGCATGCAAGACTTGAGCTGAAGAGTAAATTGTGATTATTCTACAGATGAATGTTCGTCTCGGTTTAGCAAAGAGATAATGTTCTCGTATACAGTGAACACGATTCCGCCTGCCATCTACAAGATATTCAGAGCCGGACGATTGGGTTGGTCACCGGTACTCACTACTAACCGCGCGAGTCGCGGGGTTGTACCTGTCCAGAATCGCAGAATCCCCTCCTCCGTGAAGATGCGATACGCGCAGTGGAACGAGTTGCGATACTGTGATTTGGCGTCGAGTGTCTGCATTCTGGTCTTGACAACACTGCACATGGTCGACGTCAGTATCCGAGTCTTCTTTGAGGTAAAAACACTTGCTCGAGAGGCATGGTGGTATACACTGTGACTAGTCCCGCGATAGCACCGATACCAAAGGTGATAGTGAAGGGGAGCGTTTGTCCTGGTCGAGCCTGGCCTTGCACGAACTGCTTGATCGTGGAGTAGGTCGTGAATCGAACAGCGGAGTTGGCGCCTTGTCGCATCATCTAGACAATTGGTTAGTGTGGGGCGAGAAGGAATGGCTGAGGGTTACCACTGGGAAGAGACCGCGATATATTCCAGAAATGCCCTCTGTTCTGGCGATCGAGACTGTGCCGTGTACCAATCCGCGGTACTGTGGGTTGGGACGTTTGGCGTCGTCGATGAGCTTGGTCCTGGCAGAATGAGCGATGAGTCTTATCCCCAACAATAATGTTCACTTTATCGTCTCCGAAGGCGTAACAGCGAAGATGGCCTCCATCATACCAGCTCCGAGACCGGCTGAGAGAAGATAAGAGGTCGTAAAATCGGACTAAGAATCGCGAACCAAGAAGACTGCGCGGGGCGCTGACTTTTCCCTAGTCTCCAGCGTGAGCAGCGTGGACAGCGGAAAAGAGGGGAAATAAGAAAAACCTGCGAGTCGGCCAACATATTCTTGAAATGGTCGTACGTTACGAATCGCACGCCTGCCTTCAACGAGTTGCCCACGATGAGGGCCGAGCATCCAGAATAGAGGCCGATTATCCCTTTAGTGCGAAGGGTTTCTCGGATAATGGTTATAGGACTCTCTTTCTGCATATTTGTGGGTTGAATTCGATCCTTGCTCGTTGAGACTATACCTTTCCGCTAAATTGGCTCCGGGTCTTCACGAATTCAGTGGGGTATGTTACAAACCTGCCGTCCTATAACCCATGAGCGCGTCGTGAAAAGACTACGACCAGAACGCACGCTTCAATTGCTCCGGCAGTTGACCCCGCAATTCTGACGAGATTGATTACTAGAGGTCAGACGAGCAAAAGGAGTGTGTTACACAGAATGCAGAGGCTTTTCCTTCTTGAACGGGGCCATGGTGGCGGGAAGCAAAATTTTCGGACGGCGCTCGGCCGAAATTGAGTGTGACCGCGAGATGTCCCGAACCAATATCCTGCTGCTCCGCACGCCTGACTCTCCAGACCGCTATGAGACGGCATTCTCTTCAGCAGGATACACAACAGCCTCCGTTCCCGCTCTGGAAACTGCGCTCGTCCATCACGACACGCTCACCGACATCATTCGTCGGGGTTCTGAGTATGGCGGCGTCATTATCACCAGCGGACGCGGTTGCGAGGCTTGGGAGCACTCAGTTGGCACTTTGCCGACTTCCTCTGCTCGTGGTTCTCGTTTTATTCCTACGTTCGCGTTACTCACCTCATTCCAGTCACCACCTGGAAGACGACCCCATTCTACGTTGTGGGCAGATCCAGCGCGTCAAAACTCGAGGACATTCAATCTTTGTATCCAGACTCGCCCTTCACTCCCCATGATATTCGAGGAGAATCGACAGGCAACAGTGAACAGCTTGCCAGGTTTATTCTCGCCGACTTTCCATCACCTCCTTCGAAGCCATTGCTCTATTTGACCGGCGACAAGAACAGGGACACCCTACCAGAAATCCTGCGTGCTGGTGGTTTAGAGCTCGCACCACTCCAGGTGTATAAAACACAAGGTTCCTCGACGTTTCCCAACGACTTGAAGCTTGCTCTCGACAACTTCAAAAGTACCTGCTTGAACCTACTGCCCCCTTCTCCTGCCGACGCTTGCAATTAGATTCCGACGGATGGTGGATCGTATTCTTCGCACCTTCGACAGCGGAATTCGTGTTGCCGTTCCTACGAGAGCATTTCGACCTGCACTCGGCAGATGCGTCAATTGGCCGACGAGCAAAGATTGCTGCTATCGGCCCCACCACATCAACCTTCCTCCAGAAGCAGTTGGATCTTTCAGTGGATGTTGTAGCGCAAACGCCTACCCCGTATGATCTCCTTGGTGCGATCTCCAGTTGGGAGCAGCAATAACTCCAATCCGTTTGTCAGAATACACATGTTTGTACAGATAGATAGCATCAGGAATCATAGCTTAGCGTGCTGGAGGATGTAAGGTGAATTCTTCTTCGCCTTGACCTTGTCAATATCTTCCATCGTCACGGCGCGACACTCATGGGCGTGGTTATAGCCGAGTCTGGACAATTTTTGAGCCTTAATTGGCTAACGAAGGTTCTGGTTACCTCGTACGCCCATCTTCGCCGCCTGGCTTGAAGAACTCGGGCCGACGGAGCAGGGATACGACCACAGCACCGCCAAGCCCAACCTGAAGGTATGTGAGCCCAAGAGAGTAGTGATTGGGCGGACTGCTCACGTTGTGGACCAGACCGTATTTCCCTTGTGCGTCAGGCCCTTCAAACAAACCCGGTGCTTGCATCGGGCCAGCCCCTGCTCTTGTGTCAGCGCAAGAACAGAATATCAATATTGTACTTGCAATCTCTGAGCTGCATTGCGATGTAGAAGTGCATTCCAAGGCCGGTAGCACCGAGAGGGTGTCCCTTAGCCTCGAGACCGCCACTGGGGTTAATAACGTATTTTCCACCATACTGATATTGAAAGACTTGAACCCCGGGCTACTTTTTCTCAGAGGAACGCACGGTATTGTCGCCACGTTCGACCATCTTGTGGGCTTCATTCTCGGCACACAAACCAAGCGCCGGATACATAATAAGCTGTTAGCCATCAGATTCATCTCGCAACAACAGGACAGCGACGAGCCTCGTTTGCAGCGAAGCAGTCGTGGAGCTCCAGTACGCCAACCAGGTCGCGACCCTGGCCGTCGGCAAATCCAGCGTCTTTGAAGACCTTGTTCGCAGCGACCTTTGTCATGTTATAGCCCACCACTTCCATGGCACTCGAGCTTTCGAAAGCCTCGGGTCCATCCGTAGCCAAAGCTTGAGCAACGATCTCGATGGCTTGGTTTTCGAGGCCATGTGCGTGTACAAAGTCTTCGGAGGCCACAACACAGCAAGCAGCGCCATCCTGTGGCAGTCGTCAGAGAGTTGACCAGATACAAATGCACACTAACGGAAGTAGGACTACACATGAACTTTGTCAGCTCGTTGGTGATCTTCGGCGATTTCAAGACCTGTTCGACGCTCCAACCGTCCCGGAACTGCGAGTATGGATTGTTCACTGAGTGCTTGTGGTTCTTTGAAGCTGAAGACTCATCAGGTACGCGACGGAAGTACGCTCAAAGTACCGATCTGGGCAAGATGTTCGATGCCACCACCATGCTTTTGGAAGTATTCCTGGGCGCCGTTGCCGAAGATTCTGGGTGCACCGGGTCCGTGGTTCTCCCCGAGTCCGTGTTTCTCAATATCATCGCTTCGTGTATGGAGAAGCATGGTCGGTGGAACACGGTCAGGGAAATTTGTGCCTAAGCTGCCTAACGAAAAGGTCTGCTGGCTTGCGCGATACCAACAGGAGATATTACCTGGCTTCATCTTTTCGAAGCCGAGTGCCAGTGCGCCTAGATTGTAGTGTCAGTGTGTTTCTGATGGAGTGGCGGACATTCCCTTACATTCAACTTGAGAGAACTTGACAGCATTATTGGCGTTGTACAGCGCCGTGGAGCCAGCTTGAGGGCCAGTCAGCCAGGACTGTCACACGCTAAAACGATGAGACCTAACTAGAACAGTTGTTGTTCACGTTCGTGACGGGAATGTGAGTGAGCCCAAGATTGTACAATGCGCGCTGGCCGCTAGTGGAGTCTCCGTAACAATAGCCAACGTAGGCCGTCTCAATCGCGTCGTAGGTGATTCCAGCATCCAAAAGAGCCTTGGTTGCGGCTTCCAGACCCATGTCTTCAGTGCTGCGGAGCCCGCGAGGTTTGATAAAAGCAGTGCAGCCGGCGCCCACGATAAAAGTCTTGCGTCCTTTATTTGGCGCCATCCTGGAAAGCACTGGAGATGCCATTAGATACCACTGGCACTGACAGCACAAGACAAATGAGTGTGGAGTCACGCCACCGAAGACGCGTGCAAATGAACCAGACTCTGCGTGAAAATGCAATACCTGGTGGAAGTTGGAGAGAACGTTCGGGACATCCGGTCACCGGCTAACCGGCTGATGGCCGCCGTTTTTGATGGCACGCTTGCCCATTTTGGGTGATCATGGCGTCTGACCAGAACCTCGTTTCTCTCGTGCTCCAGTCGAAGAAGGCGCTTCAAACCGGAGAGCAGCTCTGTACAACAGCTCACAGCTTGTCGAACGCGTCGGCCCAGTCAGTACTCGATGTACTCGCCCTCGACGCCAAGGTCAGATGGATAACGGATGGAGTACTTGAGCAGCTTCGGGTACGCCTCATTCCTCACCGTCTCCATCGTGTAGCCTAACATGGGGTGTAGCTAGCTGCCGGACTGGCGAAGAGTATCGAGGAAAAACGCGCAAGTTTAAGCAGGCAAGTTCAGGCGTGTACAGCAAATGTTTCATTCTTCCAATTCAAGACTTACAAGTCATCCAGGAATGGGACACTGTGAGGAGGAAACACTCTGATGCGCTAGACAACATACTCGAGTCACTAGGCTCTCAACTTGTGCCTCCAGACTTCCACGAGCACTCCTCTGCGTCATCACTTTTCGGGAGTCAGAATTCAGAGGACGAAGACGAGGTCCAGCCCAACATTCTCGAGTCTCCTCGGCAAAGCCTTTCATCGACTGTTCGCAAGGCCAAGTCCTGTACGGAACGACACACGTGGAAAACTCTTCGAGACTTTGTGGACGACCAAGCGATCGAGGATGTCTTGGAGCAGATGGAGCACGGCAGAACACGTATAGACGTTTGTGCGGTCATAATAGCGGTGTTCTCGAGCTTATGCCTTCACGCAGGATATCTTAAGCAAGACGGACGAATACCCGGAGACTCTGAAGAGGACTACAACCTCCATCACGGAGAGCCTTCCCCACATACCACCGCTACCTCCAATGGATACCCTTCTCTCCAACCAAGACGAGACTATCACCGTCATGGCCCGGCATCTGGAGAGCCTCGCTGCCCATTATGACCAAATGGCCGGCGCTTTACACGAGACGGAGACTGGCGAAGCCTTCAGCGAAGAAGATTTGCAGGCGATGAATAGAGATACGGAGGAGCTGCCGTCCATTATCGGAGAGCTCGAGGAATGTCTCGCGTCGATTTCAGCTACACAGTATGTCACCCTTTTTGGGTTTTCGTTCTTTATTGACCGTTCCTCTCCCAGTGATTCCATGGTCAACTCTGAAAGCACTTCAAAGAAGAGTCTTGCGCATCTAAACGCCATCTTGGATGATCTAGACGAACTAGGAGAGATCATGACCGAAATGCTCCAAACACAAGACGTCGTTCAGGCGAGTCCCAGCTTTTTGCGTAAAATTTGCTAGCTCAGTGTACTAGAACGACTGCGATGAGCAACTTGTCCTTCTTCAGCAGCATGTAGACACGCTCGAGCATCTCCACGAGCGCTATATCGCATACCAGACTGCATTTAATAAGCTCCTGCTGGAGATCGCTCGCCGCCGACAGTATCGTGAGGCGGCAGAGAATATTGTGCGAGGTATGATGTCGCAGCTAGCTGCTATGACAGATGGTACGTTGCCTCTTCGACAATCTACGCCTCTATTCAAGTGGCCTCCAGAGGAATCACAAGTCCGAGATCATTTCAACTCAGAACACGGCGGACACCTTCCGGAAGACATCTGTCTGTGTATCGGTAATACCCCAACCAAATGGGAGGTCGTCCCATGGAATGGCGAAGAGCCTGAGGCTCTCCCGGAAATAGAGCCAGATTTAATTGCACAGGTACGTGCGAGCCCCGTTCGAATCAGGTGTATCTGACTCGAAGGCCACAGGCGAGAGAACGCCTCACTGCCGATGTAATGGTGAACGGAGCAAGTTTGTGATAGGGTGCATGTCCATCAACTATTCGAGTGTACAGAAATCGTTGCGCATTGCAACTTTGTGGCCATGTTCACAGGAATACCAAAGCCGCCTCGGAGGCTTGCACGTCAATCTTACCACCTCTGATGACTTCTTCCTGCAGCTTGCCCTTTGCAAGACCGTCGCTGTTGACAGCAAACGTTTGTCCCGCCCATGTTGTCATATTACCGAATGTCACATCCGCTCCCGCAGCCTGCAGTCGCCGCACTCGCACTGATTTCTGCCGAGGAGGCAAAAATGCAGAAATATCGAATGTTGTGCTGGGACGCGGAATGTCTCCCGGTTCCGTCTGGTTGAATATTTGTAGATTCAAGAGTGCGAGTTTGGTTGGGAACTGGTGAACAGAGTTCTCCCAGAAACCATAGACGACGTTTTGGCCGGCAGTGAAATCCCCGGATTGGGTCGTGATGGATGAGCCGTTGGCTTGTCGTCCCGGCCATAGGTTTGCGATCCGGAGGGATTTCGAACGACCAATGGCTTCCGTGATAAAGAGGTACGCGGAATACGAAGGGAACACCTGTTTTTCCCCGTTGAGTGCGTCCATAGGATACCTGGGTCGATTCAGATAGATGAGCGTGGCGGCAAACACCCTCACCATAGATCATATCTCGACAAACCCCCGTGGTTGAGTTGTGTGGATGATTGGAGGGCGAGGGGGCCGCCTTGATGGATGTATAGACTGCGATTGTGAGCGACGCCAGATGCCCGAGGAATCTACTGACCGTGAGACGTTAATCGACGCGGCGTAGAGTGTCGTATCCAGAAGCCAGAGTGCCTGCCCGAAGGTATCCGAAACACCAGCCTTGCCAGAGCAGCTAACAGAGTTGTACTCTCCAATGACAAAGGAGTCTGGTCCCAGCTGTGCACGGACTGATTGAATGCGGGGTTGCCACAAATCCAAGTACATTGCCAGACGAGTGTGATTAACCTTTGAGAATAAGCATTGACATCGGGAGGATAAGCGCGCGGACAAACAAGATTCGGGAGCGTGGCGACGGCAGTCCGTACTGGATCGCAAACGGAATATTGGTACGTATGTTCGCTGCAGGTCTTCACGGTACCAGCAGAATTGGCGCCTGCTGCGAGCGCACTAACACAATCGAGTTGCGAACTTGCGCCCGGCGCGTTGTACGGCCATAAGGGATCTTCCGCCGTTGCAGCGACTTGGAACATAGGGCCTGAGAAACCCAAGGCTTTAGAGATATTTTGAGACCAAGGCTGAAGAAGAAATCAATGCAGCTTCCCAAGAGAGTTGAATGTTACAAACCGCCCAAGTTGCATCGTATCCTGCTGCCGACAACAAGGGCGAATAATGATCGGGCTCGTTTCCGACTGCGCTCGAATACGTTCGTTACAGGTGAATTGCGAAAGTCAGACAGTGACCTACTTTCGAGAGCAATGAGTTGCCCGGGGTCAAGACCAGCCATCGCAGACTCGGCAACGGCCAAAGCTCCCGTATAATTGAAGTCAGTGAAGATCCAAATTGACTGTGATTTTCGTGCCCTTGGGTAGCAGGGAACGAGCGGCTTCCCAGAACCCCAACCCTATGGTCGTGTTGAAGAGGGTGCCTGTGGCGTCAACTGAAATTGAAGAGGGCAGTGTCCAGAGAGGCATTCCAATAGGTCGAATCCGCAGTTATGCCACCTATGCGGATTTCCGCAGGAACGCCTGTGCGCTCGTTGAGGTTCTGCAGCAGGTGCTGCGTCAAGGTATTAGGATCCGTAACGTTGCCCAGATACTCCAAGAAAAAGGCGGTTTCGATGGAGAAACTAGCGAGGGATGGGCTGAGCGGGGAGGACGCGTTAAACGGGAGTGATGCGGGACCATGGAGGGTTCAGGGTGGACGCAAAAGCGCCAAGAGCAGCAGACAGCACGATGAACGCTTGTCGAGGGCGGCATTTGTTACTGTACATCCCAGCCAGCAGGGGCAACTGATATAGGTTTTGCGAGCTTCGGGGCATGGGACCATATTTTGTCGTGGACGGACCGGAGAAAGCGCTCACATGATCGCCAATGCACATCTTGGTCACTGGCGCAACGGGCTACATCGGTGGGTCCGTGCTTGCACGACTGCTGTCCCATCCGCTCCAGAACAACTTCACGTTCACCCTTCTGGTGCGCTCTTCGGACAAGGCCTCCGCTTTGAATCGTGTTTTCGGTCACCTGCACCACCTCAAAGTAGTTGTTGGATCCAACAGCGATCTTGAGCTCCTTAGGCAACTAGCAGCGGAGGCGGAAGTCGTGATTGCATGCGTAGGCACTGCCTCGGGCTATAATGCTTTTCTCACGCCCACAGACCGACGCAGACGACTTGGCTGCCACGAAGGCCATTTTGAGTGGACTACGCGACAGATATTCGCGCACGCGAGTCGCACCCACTCTTATCCATACTGTCAGTCAACTTGTATTCAAATGATTGTTGTTCTCAGTGGCCTAGTCCGGCACAGGTGTCCTCTGCGACGATGCCGAAGGCATGTACGCCTCGAAGAACCATCTATTCCGACCTCAATATCGCCCAACTGGAAGGATTACCGGCAGATCAGCCACACCGAGATGTTGACCTTGCTATCGTTGAGGCGGATGCACAATGCTGTCTCAAATCCTACATCATTCTCCCGTCGACGATATATGGCCTCGCGTCCGGTCCTCTAGTCGATAACGGCATCCAGAATCCGCGCTCACAACAAATTCCACGACTAGTGGATGTCAGCCTGCGTCGTGGTCAGGGAGGCATGGTCGGCAAGGGCAGAAATTACTGGGGCAATGTCCACGTTGATGATGGTGCGCTGGCTTCTGGACCTCGGTGTGCTCTTCGATGACACGCTTATGCAGTTGCCGAGCTCTTCATCCAGATTTTCGACTTGAGTATGGATCCATCTCCGCCACCTTACTTCTCACACGGCAGAGCTGGTTTCTACTTTGCTGAAAACGGAGAGCATACCTTGTACATGGTCGGAGAAGAGATTGCTCGCGTCCTTGCGAGACTCGGCAAAGGGACTCCCACCCCCACGACTTTTACGGCGAAAGAAATGAGCCTGTACTTCCCTGGCGGAACGAGCCTCGGGACCAACTCGAGGAGTCGCGCTGAAAGAGGGTTGAAGATTGGATGGCGGCCACTGCGAAACACCGAGGACATGCTTTCTAGTATTCAGCGGGAAGTAGAATTATCAATGTAATAACGCGTTCGCGGTATCTACCTGTGGTTATTCCCAGTCCGGTGGATGTTATGTATATGTAGAATGCGTCGCCGTTTGCAGCCTAATCCACCAATGCAGCGCGGTACAGAGAGAAAGCACGGGATCGCGAGATATCCCCATTCAGCTGCCGACGTACAACCATGGCGCCCTTTGACCCGCCCTCGCCGGTGGCTTCGGGGATCAAGGACAGGATAGAGAGTCTCTCCGTCCAAGGCATTCCTGCTCCAGCTCAGACAGACCTACGCTCACAAACCACTAGGCGACAGACTATACGTCGGCACTGCAACCGGAAGCCTCCACATATACGGACTTGACGACGACGGAGAAGACTCTGTTGCGCTCGTCGAGTCCAAGAAGGGTCTCGTACGCAAATCCATCGACCTGATTGGCTTTATCAAGGACATAAACTCTCTCGTGCTGCTTTCCGGTGTGTCGAACCAATACCGTACACTCGAGCTCACTCATCGCTCAGAGGCGACCGTAACCTTGTTTCCTCTACCCACATTTGCGCCTCCGACTCCTCTCCTCAAAGCAAAGGCCGCCTTCTCATTCGCAATCCATACTTCCATCCAACATGTCGCTCCCGACGTGCCCCCTGGGGCAAAGGCCACCGCAATACCTACGTTGGTCACCCAGCTAGTCGTCGGATGCAGGAGAAAGGTTGTTGTATACTCGTGGAAGGACGGAGAAGCTCAAGAGCCCAAAGTGTGTCGTTGGACATGCGTTGTTGTTCATCCACTCATCCAAGACTAGGAAGCGCCTTTGCCGCACTCTGCTCGAGTTATATCGTTCCTGGATAAAGACACTGCCTGCTTTGGCTACTCCCCGACCGAATACGCCATGTTTTCCGTTCCCACAATGACGGCCACGGACATTTCTATCCCTCTCCCCGTCACCGCTGCAGGTACCGGAATGAGCGCATTTACCAATCTTGGGCTAGGTGGATACATGACGCTCGGTCTCGGTGCCAAACCCAAGCCTGCCGTCCTCCAGATAAGCGAGGCTGAAGCCTTGATCCTCAAAGACAGTGAGTCCATGCTGTTTTGCGTTGCGCGCGTTTAAATCGTCTAGATGAGGGTATTTTTGTTGGACCAGATGGATCTCCTGCAAGACCTGCGTCCATGGAGTGGCCTGCACCACCAGAAGAGACTGGTAGGCGATACCTTCTACCTCATCTGGCATTCATTAGACCCGCGATCCAGCTTATGTGAAGCCCTACGTGTTCTCGGTCCTTCCACCGGGCTCCATTGCCTCTCAGTCGCCAGGAGAGCCTTCCTCAACGGGTCCATCAGCACCACAACCTACCACAGTTCTGCAAATCCGATCCTCGATATCCCTGCAACCAACCCAAACTCTCTCATTTCCGTTCAATCAACCCTCGTCTAATACTGGTCCTACGATAAATTCATCGATTCGAATACTAACACCATCTCCTTCGGCGAAATCTCCACTTTTCCTTGTAACAACCCCAACGGATAAGACAGTCGCAGCAGCGGAGGGGAGTACAATATGGCAATTTAACCTGAAGCCTTGGGGAGCGCAGATTGATGAACTCGTGGCCGCGGGGCAATATTCCGATGCTCTGGCTCTACTGGAGACGATTGACGCAGCAACTCTTCCCGACAAGGTGCGGTTTGGTCAACTCGCCCATCATCTGATGCTCATTCTCCTCCATAGGACCAACGCATGAAGCTGGTGCGAGGTCTCAATGCCGTCGCGCAGTTTCGCTCCGCACAATTTGATACCGCAATCGACACGCTCATCGATCTCGACATTAACCCTGCGAAAGTAGTGGCGCTCTATCCAGAGTCTGTAGCGGGGCGACTCTCGGTGGCGCAAGATCAATGGATATCTCTGTATGGCGGACCCGCGCATACAGCCACAGAGGAGGCGTCGAATGTGTCAACCCCGAGTCTGAGTTCGGAAACTCCGACGAAAGATGCAGAACATCATGATAAGGCCGCCGCTTCATCTATACCTGAGGCATTGGAGGGATTAGCGGGGCTCACTGCGTCGACATCTGGAACTCTCCGGGGGAGGCTTAAAGGACTCGGAGCATTCTTACCGTCGTTGAAAGACGATGATCGTACGTCAACAAGCAGTCCGAAACCTAAGCCAACGCAGACGGTTCACGGTAAGCCAATCGTCCAACATACCTTGAGTGCTTAAATGCGCGATGTTCAGATGATCTTCCCAAATCGCTAGAAACTTTGCTCAGATATCTTACTGATCGGCGACCCAAAGTTGCGGATGCTCTCTCGGCGGTGGGAATCACGCCTGCCAACCAATCGCACGAGATTGCGTTCCTGTCTGAAACATCTGTTCAAGATCTCTTTGCGCTACCAAACGCCCCGTTTACCGCTCTGACGCCAGAACAGCTGCTACGATTTGCTCAAATCGTAGATACGGCGCTGTTCAAAGCGTATCTCGTCATTCGCCCCACGCTTCTCGGTTCTTTATGTCGAGTGTCAAATTGGTGTGAGGTGTCTGAAGTGGAAGAAGAGCTGCTGGCGCGCAAGGTGTGTAGCTTTGCTGTTTCCGCCTTCGATCTCCTTAGTCCGATAGAAATTTCCCGAGCTCCGGGATTTGTACAACAGCAAGAAGATGCATCGGAAGGCTCTGGAACTTCTTAAGAAGTAGAAAATCGTCATCCGAAGCCATTCACGTTTAATATCCTTGTAGCCTTGGCGAGCAGGAGACCGACGTGGAGGATAAATTGATGCCCTCCATATACTACCTCCAGAAACTGGGCCCCGAACACCTCGACGAGATCTTTCAGTCTTCGCGGTGGATCTTTGAGAAGGATGGGGAAATGGCGTTCCAGGTCAGTCGTGTCAATTTATAGGTCCTCCGTTCTCCTTACCAGGATCTCTAGATCTTCACTTCGGAGGATGTTGAACTGCCACGACCGGCTGTCGCGGATTATCTCGAAAGTATCGATCCTTCGCTGTGCGTTCGGTACATCGAGTTCTTGATTGAAGACCGTCGCGAGCAGTCCACGGTGTTCCATGACCGGTTGGCCGAGTTATATCTGAAGATGACGCTCGCCGCCAAGAAGCGGAATGAGAAGGGTCAGTCTCGGTTTTTGTGAGGAGGGATGCTGATATCTTGGTGGATAGATTGGACACAACATTACTCCAAGCTTTTGAAGTTCATTGATACCACGGATCATTATCGGATAGACCGAGTGTACAACATGATTTCCTCTGAAGGTATGTGGGCGCAATTGATGGCGTTACTCGACTCTCAATGGTCCCAGACTTGTATGAAGCCCGGGCCATCTTGCTAGGTCGGTTTGGCCGACACGATCAAGCACTAGAGCTGTATGTGTATCGTCTTCAAGACTACATGAAGGCCGAGCAGTGTGTTTCTCGTCAATTTCTCTGCACTTGGCCTAACGGCAGACAGACATTGCTCGCGTGTATACAACGCGACTGGCGCAACATCGAATGTCTATTTGACGCTACTACGGATCTACCTGCGCCCGACCGCAAACACCAAGCTCAGCACCTCGGATTTACTCGAGCCAGCCCTCGGCCTCATCGCGCGACATGGTTCGCAACTCGACTCGGTAGCGACCCTCGAACTTCTGCCGCCACTCGTGTCTACCCAGGATGTGGGCAAGTTTCTCATCAAGGCGCTTCATGCGCCAGTGTTCGACACTCGTGTCGTAAAGAACTTGAGCAAGGCGCGGGGAGACCAAGTGGACAGACTGTTGATGAGCCTACAAACAAGAAGGGTCAAGGTGACGGATAGTCGCATGTGCGTTTTCCCCCTTTCCCATCGGCTTCCGGCTGAGGGTATGGCCAGTTGCCCGCAATGTCACAAGCGAATCGGGAACAGTTTTATCGCCGTCCACTCTCCGAGGTGCGTATTTTAGCGACACATGTGGTTCAATGCTGAATCATTCGCAGAGGCGAGGTCAGTCACTACAACTGCCGCGAAGCGTTTTCGCGGCGAATAAACGAGACGAGGCATTAGCATGTCTTGTAGCGACGATATATGTAGTCGATTCCGAGACTGTAATGATCTCTGGCTTATCAAACTGTCTGCCTCAGGTAAATCTACTCCCATCTGCAATTGCACCGCCATCTGCAATCGACGACGATATCCCGACGACCGCCTGTCCTATTACCTCCAAAACTCAATATGTTCTACACTGCCTATCTCCCGACATCCTGGCAAATTTCCATGGTGCTGAGAGTTGTAATCGTTGCACGGCGAGATGAGCAGTTGACAAAATCAGCATTTTTTGATTAGACAAGTTCTGAGCGCTGTATTTTCATTCCCTCTGGACTATCAGCTGCCAAATTTGACACAGACCATCTATGGACCCTATAGAATGTCTGTGCAAAATCCTGGATTTTTCCATGAGCTGCATCCCTCACAACATGAGAAATGACGGAGATTTTTATTGATTGCATATGGGGGTCCTCTTCCGCTCGGCCCGTATCTTAGCGATTTCTTCGCAGAAAAATTTGAAATTTCGCAAGGCTACACTCGAGCGAGTCTTCTACCGATTTACGGAAGTTTTGGAAAGAACGGCGGCGATGGGAAGCCAGGGCGGGCCGCCATCAGACGCGATTGCAGATGGGGGCACGGGATAGTATAGGAGCATTCCCATCAAACCTACTTCCGTGCTTTGCTTCTTGCCGCTCAAAACACTATCCTACGCTCCACGGTCTTGGCTCACCGCTCATCTGACACGGGGCTACTTCTAGTCTCTCCACAAGTCGGTGAACGGAGCCCGCTCTCGGCAACTCGTGGTTTGGTTTAAAAACAAAATGGCCCCAGTGCTCTTCTCAATCTCCCATCTCCTGCGACGATGAAGACCAAGTTCTCTGCTCTCGCCTCGCTCGCGCTATTCGCCGTTGCTGCTGTTGCAGACAGCGTCGCGTATGATCAGACCTACGACAATGGATCCAACTCTATGGACATCGTTGTATGTTGGAAAAGAACGGAAACTGGTTAAAGCTTACCATCCCCCTCAAGGCATGCTCGAATGGGGCAAACGGTCTCATCACACGCTTCGGGTTCGAGACCTTCTCGGATATCCCCAACTTCCCGTTCATCGGCGCAGCCGGCGCCGTCGAAGGCTTTAATTCTGTCCACTGTGGAGAATGCTGGCAGCTGACCTACACCCCGGCGAACGGTGCGAAAAAGACGATTAACGTCGTCGCTATTGATCATGCCGGGCCGGGAACTTTCAACATTGCCCTCGAGGCTATGAACACGCTCACAAACAACCAGGCCGTGCAGCTTGGCAGAGTTAATGTAGTTGCCACAAAGGTAGCCTCATCGGTATGCGGCTTGCCAGTGTGAAACAGCATAATGCAGTTTTGTTTGTATTCGGGAGTCCAATACATACATAATTTACTTGTGTGCGGGTCTCTAAGGTCACAAATCGAAGAAATATGGTACAAGGAAGAGAGGTGTACACGATTTTGGGGGGGAAGGAGACTCGGGCGGCTGGGCGAGAGGGTGCATAAGGAGTGGCATGTGGATAGCAATAAAGAAAGCGAGTGAACTGGCGCACAGCGAGATCAAGGAAACGAATGACGATGATGCAGGGCAGGCGGTATAGTACAATATGTGTAGTTCAAGAGACTGAAGGAATAGAATAGATACGCTCACTCCTCGAGAAGCATCCGCTCAACGGTGTCTCCGTTGCCCGATACTTGCACCTTGGCCCAATCGACTGCAAACGCGGACGCCTTGAGGAACTTCTTGTGCGAGTACTTCTTGCAGACGTATTGGCGAGAAAAGTTGCGCTCCGCAAGCTTTTCCACAAGCATTTGGTGTCCCGGCAGCAGTTGCTCCTCCGTGTATCCCGAGTAAAACACGAAAGCCTCGGTCTGACAAGTCAACATTAGAACTCGTGATGTCCCGCTTTTTGACACTCACCCAAACACCGTCCAGCATCCGCCTCGCGCAATACATGCCCACTGCGGCAACGAGACTCGGCTTGACCCGTACGAACCGATAATCCAAGAGCGTCACCTCCGTCAAGAATTTGCTCAGAGTTCTCGTCTGGATGTCGTAGTCGTCGGCCTTGCTAATCTTGCGCATCCAGCTGTACGGGGAGCAGTAGTGCGAGATGCGGAACTCGAGAGTCTGCAGCATGATGCGCTCGCCCTTGAGAATCTCCTCCTTGTTGTAACCGTTCTCGGTCATGTACACAAACTCCTCCACGGACGGCGCCAGAATCTCCTCATACTTTGCCGCAATGAACATGGCGGTGACGCCGACGAGCTGGAGTTTGACGAGGGAGACGGTGCGGTGGGTCAAGAACCGATCCACAATGTTCACCGCGATCCACAGCGTTTCGGGAAGCATATGGTACCGAAGGTGAACCTGCAGCAACCAGTCAACGAGGGTCTGCCGCATCGCCCAGGTAATCTCGTGTTGGTGATCCATGTAGTCGGCCCCAGGCATCATGGTTTCCTGCGACAAAGGTCAAAAAAGTGAGCAGAAGAAAAGGCAAAGGCACGCACTTCCAATTCACTCATGTACTCAAAAATCTCATCGGCGTATTCAGACACCATCGTCGTGTCATAGATATCCACATCGTCGTTGAAGGCATCGCGGATCGCCTGGACCTCCTTCTGGTATTGGAGAGCGCGCTCAGGCGAGATGTCGGGCCAAACACGGATAGCTTTGGGCACTGTAGCCGTCTCCTCCTCCTCGTCATCGTCTTGCAGCTGATCTACTTCGCCTTCCGAGACCGCCATGGGTTCAGGCTCGCCTTCAGAGTCGGAGTCAGCGAGGTCGTCTTCAAGCTGGTCGTCCTCCAGGTCCATGTTCATGTCGTCGTCATCCTCCTCGTCTTGTTGCTCCGCCACGAGGTCGTCGACGGTGACTGGTGGGGGGACGACGCGAAGGGGCCGTCTCGTGTTGGCCATGGACTGGCGTAGAGTGCGAGTTTGGGGTATGCGAGCGGGACCGACATTGGTGGCAACTGGAATGGATGTCTGGACGCGACCAGGGCCCAAAGGGACGCGTTGAGGTGGGAGGGTGGACGAGTTTGAGCGGAGACGTTTTAGGCCAGCTTCGGGTTTGTCGTTGAGCACAACGAGCTTGGCGAGTGAGTGAGTGGGTGCTGGTGTGAGTGGGATAGAGGCGTACCTTTCTGTTGAGGGGAACCTCACTGAGGACTGTGCGCGACTTTGCGGTGATGAGTTCCTTTGGGACGAAACGGGATGGCGCGGGGTTGTTTGAGAGATGTCTGGCGTGGCGACTGTTTGCGTTTTCGTCGACCTTTGCGCGCTGCATAGGACGGGTGCGGAGAGGTGGCTAAAGGAATACATGGTTAGCGAGCACCGAGACTCGAAGGGAGTGAGTACTGACGCGGATGTTGGGGGCGGCCATGTTTGAATGTGGTTTGTGGTGGTGGCAGGAGCAGAGCTGGTTTCGCTGGACGACAGCGCAAACTCGGTCTCAACCTGATGAGCACGTGCATGTCACAAGGTTACAACAACGCGTTCATGACTAAGCGACAGTTCCCAGTCCGGCCCTGCTGTTCCTCGAAGCAACCTCTATTGGTGCCTTTAGACGTATCCGCCCATCATCATCCGTGCCATCGTCCACACCAAGTGTCGTTCCGGGCCTCCACCCTTGCGCGAGGAGAAGCTTGTGTCCAATGTTGCTCGTTGGCAGCGGCGTCGGCGGTTGGGACTGGGTCATCAGCGGTGGAGGCTCCCAAGAGTTTGCTGAAGGTGATTGCGACACAAGTTCGACTCGCTTTGGCGGTTCTGCACGTCGTAATATGGGCTCTGCTCTCACAGCACCGGGGGCGTCGTGCCGTGAAGACGGATACACGGCTCGTCGCCGTGCAGAGCGGTCAATGTAGTCTGCTGGTGGAGTGCGACGACTGGGGCCAGCATCGCTGGACGACAGTAATCTTTGTTTGAGGGTTAACAACGCCTTCTTGGAATCCCGACCAGAAGGAAGATAGCCACTAGGCGTTGCTGCTCGGCGCTTTGGCGTTTGGAAGAGAGGAATCTCGTTTTGAGGCGTAGAACAACTTGAACATTCCTCACATGGCTCTCCTTCGTGGATGTGGATGAGGAACGTCGTACTGCCAATGGCGAGCGCGTCAAGATGCCTCAGTCTCCGTGGCGGACTCGCTACCCGAGCAGGAGATAGGCGGACAGCGGCAGTCAATTGGGCAGCGGACTGGTGAAATGTGCCGTGCACAGAACCCATGTCGACAATGTGCCATCCCTCGTCGTCAGAATTCCAGTAGGCCGTTGCGTGCAGCCTTGAGACCTGGATTTCCGGGAGACGCACTCGGGGAACGTCATTCGAATGGGAGGCATCTCGACCAAATTGCAGTTCCGTGAACTCATCGGCAACGACGTGCGTCTGCTTCGGCGGGAGAACAGATGTACGAAGAACAACCAGACGTAGCAGCGGGTGGGAGGGGCCGGCGTGGATTAGTTCCTCTGTTTCAGGCCATTCAAACGAAGGGTCGTAGTCAGCTGGGAGGGGGTCTGGGTCCTGCATCGGCAAGATAGTGGTCAAGTGCAAGCCCTTTCTTTGATGGCAACTTTTTTTTTTTTTTTTTTTTTTTTTTTTTTTTTTTTTTTTTTTTTTTTTTTTTTTGTGGTGTGATAGCAGGCCATCCAAGATACCTTGCGGTATTCCCCTACTGGTTTCGGCAATTGCCTCCGCTCGGGCCGACATTGGTCGTTCGGAATGAACCCCACAAGAGGGTGACGTAGGAATTGGAACCTCGTCATGACAGGAAGGAATACACACTCAACAGGAAGAAATGCTTTTAGGCAGACCATATGTCCAATTAAGGACGGTACTGTGGGGCTCGGCCGACAACGGCAATACCCACTAAAACTCCCTAGTAGTTTTTACGGGACTTAAACCCGCGGCCGTCAGAAATTATCTTGGACGGCGGCCAGCGTTAGCTGATCCGGATCAAACGGCACATCTACCGAAACCGTTATATCCCACACTGGTTACCCTTTTGCGGGATCGAACCCCTTCCAGGACCCGCGATCTCCAAAACTAATTAGAGATCAGGGACGATGATGGCGGTAACCACTACTCCATCCGTCCCCCTTGATGGCAACTTTTTGCTTCCGCTTCTTCGCTCAAAACGCGCTATCACCGAGAAGTGGTTCAAAATGGAATTCTCCGAGGTAGAGTGTGTCCTATCGGGCAATCCTATGTCACCACGCCGCACCCACAGGAACATGGCAATCTCCTCGTCACCAAAGAGTGGCTTGTGGCCACCCACAACTCAACACCATACCTCTTTGTGCGTACACGATCTCCTCCACTGCTTGTTCGAATATTTTGTGCAGAAGTTTTCGACAACCGTGGATCTAGCCTGCTTTATCCTCATCACAGACACGAAAAGTGTATGGACCGAGGGTACTCACAGGATGCCAGCGCTTCATGTAGACACTGACGGCACTAGTCTTGGATTCGAAGCAATTTGCGCGAAGATGGAGGGCCTGTAACCCAGATAATTCCCCGGAATTCTCTCGAGACGCCGACGAAGATGACTGGCGCGTCGCCACGCAAGAGCTCCTGGCCAAAGCGCACACTCTCGGTGGTCTGGCTGAACTCTCCTTTGACTGTGTTGAATCCAAATACGCGGTAAAACATTCCACCCCCACTATTGAATTGAACTCTGTTCATCTCTATTAAACCCTGCAGGATCTGGCGATTGAACTCGAGGGCGAGGCATTCAAATGGAGGTGGGAAACGTGTCTGCAAGCTGGCCGATTTTCCGCCGAAGTCATATCGCGGCACCTGGTTCTTCCTCTAATTAGCATGACACACACCGCGTTTGCTAGCATTTCTGCCGTCGGTGAATTAACCGAGTCGGATTTGGAAAAGGTTCAATGGGGTTTTCCCTGTATCGTGACAAGCAATTGACATTGGTTTTACTACAGGCCGTGGACAAAGTAGGACGTACGGCCCGCCGTTCAGTCGACACGCATGTGAAGAATGCCTTGGGAAAGCCTAGAGTAGCCACCGCTTTACGCCGGATGACGGCTTTGTTCAATTCTATCGCAGAACTCCGTGAGTTGGTGCTATTTGCGTCCACATTGTGCTTGACGCCCGTTTCAGCACCCATACTGCTTGCGACGGAAACGCCTGACCTTCAGGTCCTGATAAAAGTATCGCAAGCCACCCGAGCGCCGTCGCCACCGCTAGCTCAGCACCGGACCTCGCACCAACTTGTCAAGTCTCCTGTGATCGAACCTACCACGCCTCCAGCTGCAGCAGCGGATATCCCGGCGAATGCGGGCTCGGGTTCCGAAACTGAATCTGATCCAGACATCGAGGCTCCTGCGGCTGCTGCTGCGAAAGGGAAAGCGCGAGCACGCTCATCAGATAGTTCGCCTCCTGCCAACGTAGAACGCCAGAGCCCGGCTCCTCGGGCGCTCTCGTCCTCGCCTATCCCCTCTAAGCCCCTTAGCAGACCAAAGCCAGGATCATCCGACTCGGATTCCTCTCCAGTCCGGGCCGTGAAGAAGGTGAAACCTCCGATGTCGTCGAGTGAAGAGGACAGCGAAGCAGAGCGCAAGAAACGTTTGGCCAAGGTGAAAAGTGGAGGTGGTGCAGCGCGAGGAACTCGACAGCCGATAAAACGAGGAGGCAGACGGTTTTGAGTTGGGAAGAAGATCATGTTGAAGATACACAGGCTGAGAGAGCTACAGTGAACAAATGCTACACGAGAGTCCGATTATTATGGCCACCGGCCACCGGTGTCGCGACCGTTGGCTTGGTGGACATCACACATGGTGCGGAACAGGTTAATGACTCGTCGGTTTTCGCCTAGAGCCTATGCGACGCTGAAAAAAAAGAAAGAGAAAATATGTGGCGAACTTCGCGCACCTTGGTGCACTGACACCGGCCTTGATGAATGTGGGCTGCGCTGGAAGACCTGTCAGTGGATAGCCGGAAAGATTCGAGAAGACCAGGTACGAAATGCCGCAAGTAGGCTGCATACAGTCGATACGAGCACCACGATATATCACGTCGTAACAACTTCGAGGGTCAGTTCAGCCACACTTGAAAAGGTCGGTCACCCACCCGCAACCACGATAAAGATTGCCATGGCTGTCAGATGTCGGTGAGCGGAGAAACGAGAGGGCACGAGAGCACGAGTTACTATTCTTGAGTGCACATATCTGTGGCCACGTCAGCGGGCCCGAAGACGAAGGCAGACGATAGCACACCGAGAAGTCAGTTTACAGGAGGGGACTAGGCTGGCCCAAGGGTCATTTCAGTGCGTGCTTTATATGGGAGAGAGTAAAAACATTGACGTAGTGTCACGAGTCGTAGATTCCGCTGCAGACCTGCCAAAGGGACTGCCGTATCACAGAAGCAGCACTGGCAGCCCAATCGGTCATCATAGTATCTGGGCGCCAGCAGGTTGCGGCGGAATGTCCCGGTGAGAGGTCGCAAGCCCAGATAGGCGTCCAAACCCGGCTGAATCGGACACGAGCTTGGGAGAAAACGAATGCGAGGCTCGATGAACGTCTATGTCGGGCGTGGCGATCGAGAGATTTGGACTGAGATTTCTGGCATGGGTATCCTGGAAGCACGTAAAGCCGTCTGATGTTCTGCTAGCTGAGGAGCAAAGAAACCAAACGGTTGGATGGCAGAAGAACGCCACATCTCCAGCACTGCGTCAACCATAGCCGCGGCCGCGATACGTGCAGTTGCGACACAAAAGTGCACCGGCTAACACAACGACTGATGGAAAAGTCGGCGCAATATCAGACAAAGGTGGTCTCGAGGTGCGTCAGAGCAGATGGCTGGCGCAATCAATAGATTTAACGCTGGGTGTTCCAAAAGACACAGTAATTCCACGTGTAGCCAGGTGATCAGGAGAGCAGACAGAGTTCCTAGATCCACAACGTGCCGAGACCAGACCCGAAAGCAGTTAATGTCTCTTTCTGGAGGGAGTTGCACTGGGGGGTTCCCCGAGTCTCAGTCGACGTTGTAAGTAACCCAGAGTAACGTGACTGTGACACGCACGATGCACAACGAGGACGAGGACCCTTTGGCGGTACGCCGCCCGCGTTCGATTTCTCATAATTCATTTACTGCAGGCTGCCCTTTCATCTGCTTTCGCGTGTCCGCCGACCTTTCCAGCCGCCGAGTCTGTACATGTGGAGGTTACTTCCTCCGCGTCGGAATCGACCAGTGAAAGCTCAGTCACCTCGGATTCGATAGAGGACTTATCGCAGTCGGAATACGAAGCGCATGTCGCAGATTGGCGGGCGCAGTCGGCGGAGCAGCGAGAGAAAGCAGAGAAGGAGCGTGCCCGGTGGGAGGCTATTCGTGCCGCAGAGAAGCAGGAAGCAGCCCTTCAAAAAGCAGCTCTCCCATCTTCTGAACACGGTTGGGAAACGGTTGGGACTACCCCACAAGCCGCTCGGCCTTCCTCCAGTCCTGCAGATCCTCGCGACTTGGTCAGCGGGGAACACCCGAAAGAGGTACCCACAAATCTCTTCAAACGGCGCAAGTCTCTCACCCTTATTCGAGGTCAAAATCGCAACGGTACAAAAGACAGACTCCCTGCACGACACCGGAGACGAGTCGCAAAAGTGGGACGAAGTCTCCGAGCCTCTCACCTCATCTTTTCCTTCAATGTCGTTCCCCGACAGAACTAACACCCCATCTCCCCAACACCACCACCCTCCGCCTCCTCGCCTCGAGTCAGCAACGACCGCCATATTTGACTCTTCTCTCTCCAGTCACACGCGACTCACTGCCTTGTTTTCTTCCCTCGCGATCAACCTCCTCCTTCCGTTCGTCAACGGTGTCATGCTTGGGTTCGGGGAGATATTCGCGAAAAACATAGTACTGGACTACTTTGGCTGGAGTCCGTTGTCGCGACCGGGCTCAGTAGCAGCCGCCGCTGGTCTGAGGACTTCCAGATGATACACTATGTACGCTAATCCAGGGTATCTGTAATACTACAATCTTGCCCGAGGCGGCATATTTCTTAGTGCTTGCCGGACTCCGAGGTCCCCGAGAACATCCTCGGCTACAAAACGCGTCAGCTCTTGCTGTTTTGAACAAACTCATCCCACCTCCTCCACCAATCCTAGAATCAAAGCACAGTTTCATTTAATGAGCCAGGCGAGAGGGTCTGGCAAGTGCTTACGCGTCGATTAGAAGAGAGTGGTGAAACTGATCAAGGGCGGAAATGAATTAGAGCGCCGTCGCTGGTCCAGGAAACTGCAACGTACATGCTCGACGAAGCGCCCCATTCCTGAGAGAACCAGTCAGCGTTGTTCTCGCGTGCAAGTCAGAGTATGTACCTGTTTTTGTTATCCCTCTACCGCCGAAGATCTGGAGGAATGAAATCGAGCCAGGGGATAGGCGAGTATCTAACCTGCACGGCGTCTGCGGCCGTTTTCTGAGACTCGCGCGTTGCATACATTTTCAAAAACGCGATTTGCCTAAAGGTAAGCATGAGCAGCACGGTTATTACTGTCGGTTCGATCGTACCCCGCGAGTTGTTGAGCTTGTTCTTGGGGACCCATATGGCACATCTGGCAAGGTAAGTGAAGGAATGCGGACTTGAAGCGCCATCTGAACCTGCAACGTGATATTCTCGAGCCAGCTCTGGCAACTCTCGAAGCGCGAAATCATGGCGGCGAGCTTCTGGCGCACGACGGGTTGCGAACTGAGAGGCTTTCCGAAGATCTTTCTCTGGGTCACCCATCTACAAGCAAATTCGTCAGTGGATAATCAACTGAGGTGCAAAACTAACTTGAAGCATTCTTCGAATATCACGCGTTGGCGTGCGATATTATGCGCAACGAGAACCCATCTGGTGGCGAGTGAGAATGTACATGTTGGTGAAGAAGTGGACCGACCGCTCGTGATTGAAGTTGGCGAGCTACACCATGATACTGAGCAACATATGCAATGAAAGAAGAAACATACAATGATAAGCAGCCCAGGAATACCAGGGCCGAGTTGGTGGTCCAATGGCACGGATACATTGTCGAACGTCACGAACGCAGTTCCTGCGGTCGCCGAGTAGAATGTCTTGATAGGCTTCGTCTCTACTCCCTCACCGCGTTCGATGAGAAGGACGATTATTTCACCGCTGTCAGTTCTGCAGGCTGTCGTGAACCAGTGAGCCCTTGTACCGGTCTAGATGACGTCAGGTTGCTTTGCAGCCTACAAGAATCAGACTTCTCACTGTAATCCATTTTTTAGTTCCGTTTACTATCCAGGACTTTCCATCCTTGGATTTGCGAGCACTTGTCCGTATTCCAGCGACGTCGCTTCCAGCCCAAGCCTCTGTGACAGCTAGGCAGATGGGTCGTTGTCCCGAGAGTGCGCCTTCGACGACGCGATCTCGAAGGGCAGGCGGGGCGAAATGGAGCACCGGAGGGAGTCCTACGGAATGAGACGGTATCCCAGTGTTGTCAGACGGACACACCGATTATCGTTCCACCTCCCAGCCCATCGTTGTATCCTATGGCCATCCATTAGTTGCTTGCCATGCTAGTTACGCTTAGAAGCGAATAGTAACCTCGAGCATGTAATCTGGCAGCATCCTGGTTGATAATGAGCTCGATGAATGGGTCAAACTGCGATGTTCATCAGAGGTAAGTATCAGGAATAGAAAATTACAACCTCTTCCAAGGTGATTGCGCCGTCCATGAGCACCCTGCCTTGTAGATGCTTTCCGGGGCCAATTTGCATTGCCAGGATGTTGAGCCGACAGACCTCGTCGACAATATGTTGCGATGGTGCTTGGCCATCACTTTCGCGGGCTTGAGCGTCGGGGTATACAACCTCTTCAACAAACTTGCGGTAAACCTTTTGGAAGCGACGATGATGCTGAGCACTGTTAGTCTTGGTGGCCGTAAAGGAGGAGCCGGGACACGGACCTCCTTGTAATACGGACTGTGATATCCGGGAGTAAGCCACGTCGGCTCTGCATACGGCACCTGGCTCAGAGAACCGAGGACGCGACTGGGGATTTGTGGTTCTCCTTCGACAACGCCGACTTGAAGGCGGGAGGAATACTTGTCGAGAACTTCTGATCTGTGAAGTTCGTAGAACTTCTCCGTGGCATCTTGACCCGCTGGAACGAGCGCGTTAACCTGAGTCGGGGGTTTGTTTTGTTTTGTTTGTGCTAACCTATTTCTGGGTCCAGAAGAACAGAGCGTCCACCAGGATGAACGCTCACAAAGTCAGACTTGCTGAGGTCATACACCTTGGAGTCGATGATAATTAGCTGGGTACACAGACGGTATTAGGATGTTTCATGTTCAGGGCGGCTAGGCAAGCACCAAATCTCCTTCAGAAACATGCTGGTTGGTTGTGAGAAGTATTCTGTGATTCAAGCAAGCAGCCAGAATACCTGCGCGACCTCTTCTCTGGAAAACGTTTTGAAGGACATGTTTTGGTTATATCAGTCGTCCAACCAACCTCTCACTGATTTCACAGTGTGACTGCGGGAGACAAGTTTTGGGGGTGGTTGTGGACCAAAAGACGGCAATCAAAACCGGCCGATCAGACCGGTTGCTCGACGCGTTCATGGCACTCTCCGGGCTCAAAGTCATCGAGGTGTCTACCTGCGACAACACGTATATCCTATACTCATCCGTGTTTAGTTTGCTGGGCTTGCTCCAGGACCATTCGCTGGCCTCGTTCTCGCTGACAATGGCGCGTCTGTCGTCCGTATTGATCGACCCTCTGCTCCATCCACGGATATTCTATGCCGAGGGAAGAAATCTGTGGCTATAAATCCCAAGATACCAAGCGGAAAGGCGGCGCTGCTGCGTCTCATCTCCTCTGCGGATGTTCTCATCGACCCGTACCGGCCTGGTGTAATGGAACGGCTCGGACTGGGACCAGACGTGTTCCTTGGCGAACAAGCAGGTTTGAATAAAAGGCTAATCTATGCACGGATGGTTGGGTGAGTTTTGTTTTCTACCTTGGCTCCTCGGGCTCAAGTGCTGCCCAAGATTTCCCAGAGAAGGTACCCTGACCGAATCATTTTCTTGAGCTGAGTAAGTGCTAGGACCCCACAAGGATATGGCTGGTGCGCACTCACGAGAATGCTGCTGCATAACTGACCCGGAACAGGACACGATATAAATTATTTGGCTCTCAGCGGTGTTTTGGCTGTGAGTAATCCCCCTGGACTCGATGGAACTCATGGCGCGAAGATACTCCCGGGAAAAGAAAAGCCCCAGCCGCCAATCAACATATTGGCGGACTTTGCTGGAGGTGGGCTGAGCTGCGCTGTTGGCATCCTTCTCGCACTCGTCGAACGCGGCAAGAGCGGTCGTGGACAGATTGTCGATGCTAACATGGTACTCGTTCGCCATAATTTATCCCGCGTGCTTACAGCTTGTAGGTCTCTGGCTCCCGTTACGTCTCATCGTTTCCACTCTTGAGTTTACTCGTCCCCTCGTCTGGTATGTCAATGGGCGAACGAGGATCGCGATTACTTGATGGCGGAGCTCCGTTCTACGACGTCTATACATGCAACGACGGTCGTTGGATGTCCGTGGGCTGTCTCGAGCCAGCGTTTTACAAGATCTTCATTCACGGGTTTGCGAAAGCGGCCCCGCCAGATTTCAGCATCGACGGATGGAAGCCGAAAGCAGAAGACCAGTTCGATCGCGATGATTGGCCGAGACTCCGGGAGTATTTGACAAAAGGGTTCGCCTTGTATCCGCGCGATTATTGGGCAAAGGTCTTCCATGGTTCGTAAAAGCAATAATTCATTGAAGCGATTCATTCAAACGTGGCTCCAGGAACGGATGGATGTGCGGTTCCAGTCTTGTCGACAGAGGAAGCGGCGCAGCTTGATGCTTCCTCGTCGCCATTGCCAGTCCCTCATCCGAGAATAAGCTCCGCAGGTTGGACAGATCCTGGTGCGGACAGTCTGTATTTGGAGCCAGGACAACACACGAGAGAGATATTGGCTGGGATTGGTCTAGGGGATGCGCAGCTTGCAGATATGGAGCGTGCAGGCGTAATAAAGAGTAAATTGTAAATCCAGTTTTTTTTGTTAGGTGATACGAGCGGCACCTTGCATGTGTCAAGCGTTTAACGTCGTCAGCAGGAGTCCAACGAGGACCGAGTTTGTTAGCAGAAGTACTGCTGGAAAGTATGGAAAGGTATCTTCTCGCTCTTCAGACCTTAGAGGTGGGCTGGCAAGTCGAACGTCTTTGGGACGACTGCTTTGCCACGCGGACAAACTTCCACTGTTTTCCAACGGAGCACAGCGAGCAAATGGGTGTAAACTAAGTTCAAATCGGACTAGAACTGCGAAGAGATGATGAGTGTGCCTTAATAGGGGTAATGACGTCCAAGACCGCAATCACAAGCCGCTGAATCACATGCCATAACAGAACTCTCTTTAACCGGACCCACCGGCTCTCGCATCTCCCAAATGTCCAAGCAGTTCACTCTCGAAGAAGTAGCCCAGGTGCTAGTCTTCCCCGCCCCCCACCCTACGCTTACACTCTCCAGCACAACAAGCCTGGCGACCTAGTTCGTATTCCAACCCCGCCAATGTCCTGACGCTGATTGGACCAGTGGGTCGCGATAGACGCAAAGGTCTTCGACCTCTCCAACTTCGCGCGCATGCATCCTGGCGGGCTCAGCGTCCTAATAGACAAGGAAATCGGTGCGCAGTGACATCTCGCCAGCGCGGGGAAGCTGACGTGTCCACAGCCGGCCAGGACGCGACAGAGGCCTTCTACAGTCTCCACCGCGCAGAAGTCCTCGAACGCCCACAGTACAAGCGTCTACAGATCGGTGTCATTGCCGGCCAGCAGAGCGTTATCATAGGCAACGTTCCGGGCCAGCTGAGCAAGGTCCCATATGCCGAGCCATCGTGGCTCACACCGGGATATCACAGCCCGTATTACACCGAGGTTCGTCGATAATTCCGGTCTCTGGGCATGGGCTAACCTTGGTGTCTAGAACCACCGCAAGTTCCAAAAGGCGGTACGCAAGTTTGTTGACGAGGAGGTATACCCCGAGGCGCAAATCAAGGAGGAAGACGGGACGAGAGTATCCCAGGAGCTGGTCGACAAGATGGCGTATATTCCTCCCCGTCTCTCAGTAGCTTTACTGATTTTAAGCAGCGCGCTCAATATTAACGCGATGCGTCTGGGTCCCGGGAAACACCTCAAGGGCCTTACTCTCATGGATGGTCTCGTGAAGCCCGAAGAATTTGACTACTTCCACGAGGCAAGATTGCTCAATGTTTTCACTTGGGCCAAGTTAATCGCTCTGCAGCTCATCCTCACCCAAGAACTAACTCGCTGCGGTGCCCGTGGATACGGTGATGGTGGGTTTCGTGCAATTTTGCTCATTGGAGACTCATTTAATTAGGTCTTTTGTCTGGCATGGTTATCGGTCTGCCGCCCGTCCTGAACTTTGGGAGTGAAGAACTCAAGGCGCGCATCGTGCCCGAGGTGTTCCAGGGCAAGAAATTCATTTCGTTGGCTATCTCTGAAGCACACGCCGGCTCGGACGTCATGGGTCTCCAGGTATGAGCTCTATCCTTCCACAAAAATGCCTTTGTTCACACTTTGAAGACTACGGCTGTCAAGAGCGAGGATGGAAAAGAGTGGATCATCAACGGTATGTCTCTCTTGTGCGCTACAATCTCCTCCTAAATCGCAGCAGGGACCAAAAAGTGAGCCCAAGAAAGCGAAAAGAATCAAACGGATAACTGATTGGATACCATCAGGTGGATTACCAACGGTCATTTCAGCGACTACTTCACTGTTGGATGCAAGACCGAAGATGGTTTCACCGTTATTCTCGTTGAGCGCGGACCTGGTGTAGAGACGAAGCACATCAAGACAAGTGTAAGCACACGCATTACTTTCGGATTAAAGTTAATGCTCCACAGTACTCTCCGGCCGCTGGGACTGCATACATCACCTTTGACAATGCACGCGCTCCCGTTGGAAACACACTCGGAGAAGAGGGAGGCGGAATCTTTGTTATGCTCAGGTTGGTCTTCTTCTATCGGACCAAGTTATCAACTCGATAGCCCTTCCACAGTAACTTTAACCACGAGCGATGGGTAATGTGCTGCGGATCTGCCCGCAGCCAGCGGTCTATCGGTCAGTCTTCGCGCGCTTTCGATCATTCCAATCTCACCCGTATGCAGTGGAGGAATGCTTGAAGTGGGTGGACAATCACTGAAGGAATTGCTCTCATTTCGTCCCAGGTGGTCCGCGCAACGGAAGGCGTTCGGCAAGCCTCTTAACTCCCTGGCCGTAATCCGTGCAAAGATGGCTGGTACGCAATATTATTTTTCCACGTATCATCTACTTGACTCGGTCAGCCATGATTTCTCGCGCTGAGAGCGCGCAGAACTGGCTAGAATCGATCACTTATCAGGTTTGGGGTTCACATGTGCATATGCTTTGACTGAACTCGAATTATTAGATGTGCAATATGGTGCGTTAAACTCGCGAGGTTTGCATTTTCCTGAATTTCGCAGTCGTACAAGCAACAGGCGGGGAAGCTTGCCGGGTTCGTTGACCGTGTTGTCCAGAGTGCATTCTCTCATTCGAATTCACAGCCCAATCGCGTTTTTGAAAGCGTACTGCACCTCCTCGGCACAAGATACTGCCAAAGACGCTGTCCAAATATTCGGTGGGCGTGGTATCACGCGGACGGGCATGGGTCGCTACATCGAACATGCAAGTGTACCCACAAGCGTCTTTCAAGCTGTTACTAATGCTTTGGACAGTATCATCGTACAATCGCCTTCGACGCGCTTTTGGGAGGTGCCGAAGATGTTCTTCGGGATCTGGGAGTCCGCCAGGCGTTGAGAATGATGCCGAAAGACTCGAGACTATAGCTTTATCCTTCCTTAATTATTCTCTTTGCAACATAGGGTAATTTTTCTGCAGCACACATGAAATACATACGGCTAGACTACAAAAGTGGGTGTTGCTGGATACAGTGAACAAATATTAAAGCACTCCTACATAATTAACCGTCTCCGGACGGGAATACGGAACGAAGAGCAAAAAGACAAACAAGAAAGCGGACGAAATCAATACGACTGGTTGTACAAGGGATAATCTTGGGTTGGCATCTGGCTCACCCAAGAAAAATCTGCGCAAGGCGTTCAGTGTCGAACAATTATCGCAGAACAAACAGACCTTCAGGCCAATTATTTGTAGCAAGGGATTGAATTCCTTGCATCGAGTCGTGGAATGGTAGAGAGGGCGGGAAAAAGTCGGGAGGGGAAGCTGCATCCGCGTCGAGATCAAGAGCGTGCGTGCTCAGAGGCATAAACGGGTCAACCCCTGCACCGAGCGGAGGCGCGAAACGGTCGAACGAAAGGGCAGCGGTAGTCGCAGGCGGCGAGAGTGAATGCGTAGTCTCGGGCGAGGTGTGACTTGACGGTGTCGAGTCGCGGTCGCCTTCCGTCGGTTGCCCAGAATTAGACCGCGCGGGTTTGCGCTTGGCAGCGGCTTCCTTTGCCAGTGGGGCTGCGAGGAGGCCTTTGAGGAACTTTGCGTATAAGTTCGGACCATGCTTGTCGTCGATGGATACATCGGGCGAGCTCAGCAGGTTGATCACGGCTTTAACGAGATCACGCATTTCTTGCCGCTTGTCGGGAGTGAGGTAGGAAGCAAATTTGGGTTGGAGGAGCTGGAGCTCGATTGTGAGCATTTGCCGACGAGACTGAAATGGAAACGACGGACCTTCACTAACATCGAGGCTGCAAAGGTGACGAACACGGTTTGCGCAATCGGGCCATGCCGGAGATAGATACGTTGGTTAGGTTGACCGACGGCCTCTACCATGGCTTCTACGACGTCCGAGGCGGCTGCTAAGCACTACGCAACGATCAACAAAAAAAGCGGGAGGTTCAAGATCTTACTTACGCGCATCAAGAATGGGTTCTCGTTGGTGTTATTCTTGCCAAACGCATGTTGGAAGCCAAACGACAGCGCGACAAGCCGGGCGTAGCTGTAGGCCAGCTTGAGAAGGCCACTGCGGAACTTATTTTGAGAGTCGGTCATGTCCGTCGCCTCGTTGACGAGCTTCTGCCAGTTGTCACCGAGCTGCTTCAGCTGCTCGTCCGTCTCGGACGCAACACGCTCAAAGTCAACGTTCTTGTAAACCCCATCAATATGTGCCCAGCGGTGATTGTTGCCATTGAACACACCTTGTTCAATCCCGTCGGATGGTTCGGATCGCTGTAGATTTTGGCCATGAACGCAGCCATCACCCTGAGCTCCGAGTTGTAGGCGCAGGTGTGAATATCGAAGTTACGCATGTTGTGCGGCGAGCTGCGCCACCATTCCTCCGAGTGATTCGCCATGTAATCCGCATTGCTGATCGTTGGGGTCTTGCCATATTGCGAGCCCGTCGAGCGGTCGAGATTGAAGCAATTGAGCCAAACCCGTGTCCGGTTGAGCATCTCCCGGGCATGGCTTTCGTTGATGGGCTGTGCGGTGTTTGGGAGGTGCAAATTGAGATCTATGGCTAGGCTTGACACACAGTGAGCCGGAATGATGCACCATGAGTTGACCAGGATGACGTACCGAATGGCCAGCCCAAGATACAACCATCCACGCTCATCCTCCCAACGCCTCGCCGGGACTGGGTAGAGGGACAGGAGGATGTAGCCCTGCACAGACTCGACGCATTTTTGTCCGCTGATGAGTGCGGTGCCAGCTGCGAGCTGCGCATAATGCATGGCTTGTGGGTATAGCTCTGGGCGTTCTGTATAGAATCGCGATGCGATAGCGCAGACTAGACGCGCTGTTAGTCTGACATTGTGCAACGAAGCCCAAGTCATACGCACCGGCGGTGAACAAGAAGGGACTCCGGTAGCATGTCTTTTGCGCCGTATAGAGAACGGGATCTAGCAGCGACACGGAAAGGTTCATGAGCTGGAAATAGCTGGACAATTGATCAGCACGAGCGCATAGTGGGTGAAGCCACACACATATCGAATAATTTCTCTGCCTCCTGCGGCGTTATGAGGCCTCTCGTCAGAATATGGGGAAGAGTGGGATGGCCATCTATCGGGCGGATCCGCATAGGGTCAGGCGCAGGGCTCGATCGGAAGAAGCTATCGCTTGCAATGCCAAGGGCAGGTGTTGGCTCGGTGCCCATTTCCGCCTCGGGACTCTCTGCACGACTCTTCTTGAGGCTGAGGTCCGCCATCAAGCCAAATGGACTCGCTTCACTCGGAAGCGTCGCAAGCTTCTCGCCGCCCGAGTCCTTCTTCTTTGGCAACGGCGCCCCATTGCTGCTGCCCGATGCATTCGACATCTGGCGTAGCTTGACGCCGCGTCTGCTGCTCGGAGAAACCTCCTCGCCGTCCGAGTCGAGCACCTCGATCTCGTACTCGCCTGCGTTGAGCTCATTGCTGCTGACATCTTCTCCGTCGCTACTGGAGTCCTCAAGATCTTCTTTGACAAGAAGGCTCTTGGGCATGCCGGCACCGCCAATGCCAATAAACCCGTCAAATTCCGCAAGGCTGTCTCTGGCCTTGGCGATCCAGTCTTCGACGACTTTGTTGGTCTCTGAGCTTCCTTTGGTAGGGTCGCTACCAAAGGTAGTTGACGTCGGAGAGAGGACGGGAGAGTGTAGACCGGAAGAGGGTGTGAGCGGGGGAAAGGCCTCCGTGGCCGAGGAGTTTGGGGGACGTGCGTGGCGGGCATTGGTCTCTTCGAGCTGGAACATGAGCTTCTGGATCTCGGCGGCTTGTTCACGGATTTGGTTTAGCAGATGCTCCCGTTTACTGGGAATGAATCAGTCTGAGTTGGATAGCAACGAGGGCGCTACGCACGGTGGGGTCCGGCGCTTCTTGCGACCAGGCGTCACACACTCGTGCCCGCCGTTGAAACAGCGCTTGCACGGGTCAGTGTCGGTCTTGAACTCGCACTTGACCTTGAGGTTCTTGCACCGTGCACAAGCTCCGGGACTATGAAAAGTTAGATCGGAGGGACGTGGTGGGTAGGCGGACGTACGGTTTAGCGCGAGCTCCGCCTTCGTCCTCCATTTCTGGCTCCATCTCGTCCTCCTTGACATCCTCTGCGGGTGCAGTCGGACCGCGTTGACGCTTTGTTTTTGGTAGCTGGGCTGGCTGGGATGCGCGGGGACCATAGTAGCGGTTAGACTGCTGGGGCAACGCAGGGGCGGCGATCGACTGGGGACTGGTGGTGATTGCACTTAGGCCACTGGCAGTAAGAGGTGTAGGTGTCGTTGCAGTCTGGAAGTTGTATGTCGCGCGGTTGTTGTGGTATTCACGCTGGTCGGTGGAGAGGAAGGCGTTTTGGTCGAACTGTGGGTAGTTTTGACCATACTGGTCGACCGATGCGGATGGGCTGTGTGTGTTGCGATTGTATGATTGGGAGGGGAATTGGCGGGATTGGAAGTCGTTGGAGAACTGGTACGAGTCGGGGAATTGTTCCTGAGGCGGGGCAAAGTATTCGTGCTCGAGTTGGAGACGGGGCGGTTGGAACTGGGACCACTGCTGCTGTGTTTGCGCGGTGTAGGCGTTGGACATGATGGTGGGAGGAGGGAAAGAGGGAAGGGTGGGTCACAACCAGCCTGTGGGTTCCGAGTAGAAAAGTGAGGCATGCATTATCTGTATAAGAACGATGCAGACGCGAGGTGCACACTGCCTCTTGCAAGTTTCTTTCGAAGGGCGGCGGTGTTTTGATGGCTTTTCTGATGCGCTTGCCAACGTACACAGCATGTTCCAATCGATGCTATCGCGTCTAATCCTCGCGAGGTAGTCAGCTCCGAGTTGTTCGCGACACTGGGCTGGGCCGAGTCTAGCGTGACACTGGCATTTGATCCCTGCCATCAGACTGGTCTTTGCCAGCGACCCCGTCGTCTCTCAGTACTTGCGGTCTCCATATCCGTCTGTGCAACACCTCCATTGCGCAATGCGTCGCTAACATCCATCCAGACATGAGCCATTGACCTGCCTTGCAACCATTACACTCTTTTCTCTCCCTCGCTCTTTACTCCCCCACCATGGTCCACAAGCATCCAATTGCACTTCGGCGACGCCACAACCCCCGGGACGACGACAACGGCTTTCTAAATACCCCCTCGGCCGCAGGCCTTACTGGTGCCTCCATAGTCGCAAACACTGTGGCTACCGCAGATAGCCTTGCCCTCAATACTGCGGTGACAGCGGCAAACACCGATACGGCGCTCGTCGACTTCTCCGCGTTCCCAACCACAACCACCACCTCAGCCCCCACAGAGACTGCTGCAGACTCTGTAGATGCTTCCCCATCCCCGTCGCCTCAATCATCTTCGTCGACAAGCGACATATCAATGGGCACTGTCATAGGAGCCTGTCTCGCAGCTCTGGCTGGCGCTGTCATCCTCATTCTCCTCGGTCTCTGGCTCTACAAGCGTGGCTCCCGGCCTCGTCGTCGCAGCCCGTCTAATGCTCACAAGGCGGTCGACAAAGAGCGCGCTTGGGCAAAGATGGACGACGACGACAAATGGGAGGGAAAAGACGGGAGATACCAACAAAAGGGCGTCGTCAGTGTTGGGCCCATGGAGAAGCTCACCATGTTCAAAACGTCGACGCCCAGCATGCACACCACCTCCCACTCGACAGACCTGGACTCCATTCCCGCTGTTGCCCCGTTCTCCCATCCCTTTGCCCAATACCATCCCAACCTCGCAAAGGAACTCGCCGAGGACAACAGTGGCCTTCCGGAGCCACCTCGTCGACCGTTCCTCGCCCGTGTCGACCCGATCGCTCCAATCTCATGGGATGGTGATACTGTTGGACGTGATTCGTTCTTGTCCCTCGGCTCCAATCCCGCAATGTCTCCTGGCCTTGCAAAGGCTATACCCACACCCCAACTGACCTCCTCGGAGCCCCACCACTGGGAGTCCGCTGTAGTGATGGATTTCGACCCGTCGGCGGAAGACGCTCCCCGAGGTCGCTCGCCTGAGGCCGAGCCACGCCGCAAGAGTTCCAACAACCCCTTTTTCGGGGCACGCATGTCGACACACTCGAATCACTCTCGTTCGCGGTCGCAATCCCGCTCCCGCACCCCGTCCATCTCGGCTGCCTCGCGATCGACTGTCCCTGACCCGGTTACGATGCCCGTGCCTCCTGCGATTGCATACACCCGCGAAGATAAGGGCAAGTACCGTGCAGCCACACCGCCGAGTCCCGCCAGCAGCCGTGCCCCGTCGACCATCATCGGGCACGACCCCTTCAGCGATCCCATCATGCCCATCGTTCCGTTCAAACCCGAGCACTTTTCGCAGGGCTCACAGGACAGGGCAATGGCCTCGCTCCTGGCTGCCCTTGGTCCCACTGCGACGGCTAGCGAAGTGCAAGATCGTTTGCGTGTGGCGAGCATGAACCCAAGTCTGGTCAGCGAGTCGCAATACACCGAGACTGACGGCGATACGCTCCACCAGTCTTGGCCTGTCCCACCCAACTGAACTATTATCCTGGCACTAACATCCGATAGCTATCCGTCGTCGTCGTCGCTCTCTATCCCGTCTTTCGCAGTACATTAACACTTACACATTTTATCCCACCATAGTCGCCAGCCTCGGGCGCTCATTCCCATTTCTACCCGTCGTCACGCTTGCTTGCCAGAGGCACTTTTTGAATATTTATTATTTACGATTATACAAGGCGCCATACAGATACCTTGTATCATGTTGTTCGTTGTACAATACAGTAATCGTTCAACCACCGAACAGGTCCCAGGTTTGTGCCTTGGACCATGAAACAGATCTCGAGTGAAATAGTTGGTTTATTTTTAAGTACAGATGTTACCGCTACAATATTTATTCTATGGAGTACACCAACCACATCCCTTTCTAATCGTACTCGTTGATAGTGGGTTCGCTCTGAGACCCATCGCAAAATGTCGTGCACAGTGTTCAAGTCGTTACCGTGGTTGCCTACGGACTCGAGGCATATTTGGATCGCCGCCGCAGGACGTGTCCGTATTTGAGGAGAAGCCAGTATACTGGCATAAGGAGGAATGAGATGCCCGCTAGTAGGGCAGAGCCTGGTCCGAGGCCAAGATTGACGAAGAACGCGCGTCCGAAGAGTCTGTGGGGAGCATATCAGTTTCAAGGCACAGAACCGAGGACATAAGGTACTGACGGGAAGACGCTCGCGATTGTTGACCGAAGGAGGTCGTTTCCTGCGAGAACACTCGCGGCGTGAGCTGGATACGCCGTACTGATGTACATGAGGATGCTCTGGAAGATGAGGAAAACGCCCGGCAAGTAGAGGGAGGCGCCGATAACAGCAACTATCCAGTGGACGGACGCCCTGGATGCAAACCCGAAGATCAGGATGCTGGTGGGGATGAAGATGCTGCCTATGAGCCCAATCTCGAGGCGGATTTCGGGTGCGACTTCAACGTTGGCGGCTTCCGGCTCGCAAAAATCGGGGTGCGAATGTGGTACTTTTGGTACAAGCAATAGGCTGCGTACTGTGGATTGGTTAGCTCGGAAACGCTTCCAGGGCTGGGCGCGAGCAACTCACTGTCAGGTTGCCGGTGACGATGAACGCGAGGTAAGGGAGGTTGCCGACTCCTTGGTTGAAGTGATATATGCCCCCAAATGAGACCGGGAACGCTTCAAACCAGAGGTAGAAGAGGCCATCTGGGACGAGTGATTAGCTTCCCGTTAACGGCCAAGATAACGGCTCGACTCACAAACAAAGCCGAGATAGATGCTTGCGAAAGCGAGCGCAGGCTCCGTGGACAAAATCAAGGGTCGAACGAGAGCTTCGTAGGCGATATCTTTGGCGTTTTTTGACTCTTCTTCGCGCTCCACCGCAGTGCGAAGCTCGGGATTGCCGGTCAGTTTACGAAGACGACGCGCGCGACGGAGAAGGATCGTTGGCTCATAGGTCTCTGGCAGCAAAAGCGACAAGAAGATGACCGCAAATGAGGTGATCCACAAAAGTTCCATCATTGGCCAGCGCCATGACTTGGCTTGTGCCGCAAATCCGCCTGCGACCGGCCCGCTGATAGGTCCTACACAGCGTTAACAATCGGCAGGTTCATTCAACCCTCGACGAGACGCGTACCTGCAACAGCCCCGAGCGCCCACACGCCCATAACATAAGCGAGCTGATTTGCGGGGAAGATATCGCCCATCGAGGCGCCCTAAAGTCAGATGAGATGCTGGACATGTAGCGTGAAAAGTGAGGAACGTACGCCAGTTGCAAGTGCAGGGCTACCGAAGAAACCAGTGAGGAAACGCATCGCCAAAACGGTGTTCATGTTGGTGGCCTTGACGATGGGAATCTGGAATATGACAAAGAGCAGCAGGCCGGCCATATATACTGGATTCCGGCCGATAGACGCGAGCTCCTAGAAAAAAGCAACTTGTTTAATACCGCAATCGTCTCAAGCAGGCAGCCCGTACCTGTAGAGGGCTAAGGAACATGGGACCGACGCCATATGCCACCACATAGAGTGTTAACCCCAGGGTAGCCTTTGTGAGAGAGACTGTTGTACTCGACCATCAAGCCAGGTATGGACGACGTGTAAATGGCCGATCCGATATAGATGCTGAATGTGAGGAAACTGATGCAAAACGCCACGAAAGAACGCTTTCGGAGAGTCCAATTTCTGTGACGTATCAGGATACGCACGGGGAAACAAAATAAACAAAGAACGAACCTTGGATTCTCGGAATCGAAATCCCCCTCCCAATCCACGAGGTATGGGTCGGGAATTGTGGTGTCGTTGGTGAACTTCTTCTCGAGGTCTTCGACAAGGGTCGATTCGCGCTTCAGGTCCGTATTTGGAGTCTTTGCACCGGATTTGGGGTCGCCGCAGAGGGTGACGGCGTCAGAAGGTGTCCCATCGCCGAGAGATTTGGCGGGAAGAAGATAGCGTCTTGGGACAACATATCCAGGTAGCTGCTCCGGGTAGGGAAGCAAGCGACCATTGGAGAGGTAATTGACAATCTGGCCAAGAGTCGAGTCGCGAAAGATGTCGGCAACCATTTTTAAAGAGGAGGGAGAGGACGTTGGCCATTCTGAAAGAGACTCGGCAGTCTTTATAGTTGCAGGATGGGATGAGTTGGATAAGGATTAGCTGAATCATGTCGTGCTTGGTGAGCAAGCAAGTGAAGAAAATCTCACTACTAAGTCCGATCAATTTTCTCCGGCCGTACGGTGGATCACCTTATAAATTTTGTGGGCCCTAGTGAGTCAGAATGTGTCGCGGCGTTACAAAGGATTCATGAAAGGCGTCGGTGGTAAGAGGACCACTGATAGGCCAAGAGGTCACATCCGGAGTTCGGACGGAAAATTCTCCGACCCCCGGCCAGGTATGGGGCAAATTCGGACGAAACTGCACCGGTTGGCCCAGGTCAGGTCTACGTTCGGACGCGACGGCTCGTCGACGGCCAAAAATGGGGGGTAATCCGTGCCAAACCCGGTAGTATTTCAAAAAATTTGAAGAAACTGACCCGAAAAGCACGAGGTCTGAGGTGAGATTCGGACGGAATTCTGGGCTTCGGGTCCGAAAAAAGTTCGGACGGCAATTTTGGCAAAATCCGGATGTACCTCTGGGCCTATAATCTCCTGTGGTAAGTGCCGACGGGCGTGACACGTGACGTCGCGTCTTGACGCTATCATGTCTACAGCCAAGGCGCGTTCCGCCTACGCAAAAAGCATTCTTGGTCCAGACCTCCATGGTCGCCTCGCAGACACAAAAGTCCTTCTTGTTGGCGCGGGCGGCATTGGCTGTGAGCTATGTGAGTGGAGGACACCTTGCATTCAGTCGACCGTGCTCATGCACCCAGTGAAAAACATCGTTCTCACTGGTTTCGGAAAAATTACCCTCTTGGACCTCGACACCATCGACCTCTCCAACTTGAACCGCCAATTTCTATTCCGCAAGAAGGACGTCAAGCAAAGCAAAGCCCTGGTACGTGGTCTAGTGCAAGTGGCACTCCATTCTTTTTGTTTCCTCGTCTGCCCATCTCTCGAGCTCCAACTCATCTTCCCTCCAGGTTGCCGCCCAGACTGCAGCGCCGTTCAACCCCAACGTACAAATTACGCCCATTCACGGAAACATCAAGGAGCCTCAATACGACCTCGAATGGTATAGACAGTTTGACATTGTTCTCAATGCTCTCGACAATCTCGGTGCGCTTTCGCCCGTGTGCCTTCCCTCAGTAACCTGAATCATTTCCAGATGCGCGTCGACATGTGAACAAGATGTGCATGGCGGCTCAAATTCCCCTTGTCGAGAGCGGCACTGCAGGGTATCTCGGGCAGGTTCAGCCGATTATTAAGGTGCATGATATTTCCATAGTATGCGGCAACCTTGTTTGAACGCGGCGACCAGGACAAGACCGAATGCTTCGATTGCATCCAGAAGCCGACACCCAAGACCTTTCCTGTATGCACGATTCGCTCGACTCCCAGTCAACCCATACACTGCATAGTGTGGAGCAAAAGCTATCTCATGGGGTGTGTACATTGTGTATTCACAGAACTCATTCATTATATCCAAGACAACTGTTTGGTGAGGATGAGGATGCCGTCGGCGAGCTGGATGAAGCTGAGAAGCAGGGCGAGAATGGTGCGTCTACTTACCTCTTTCATTTCCCTTCTAATCATCTAAAGCCCAGGAAATCGCGACTCTTCGAAAGGAAGCCCTTGCATTCAACGCAGTACGCGAAGCTTTGCGCTCACCGAAGGCATCTGAGGCGGCCAAAAGGGTTTTCCACAAGGTGGCTCTTGATTCAAGTCCGCAATTTCTCCCGCCAATTGCTTGCAGGTGTTTAACGCGGACATTCGCAATCTTCTGAGCATGACGGACATGTGGCGCGCTCGTGCCCCACCCACACCTCTGGACTTCGATGCCATTCTTGACGGAACGTTTTTGCTAGACCGCGAAGCGCCGCCTGCGCTCGTCAATGGGCGACATAACGGCGTTGCCGCGTATGCGAGCGGATCGAAAGCACACACTAATGGCGTTGTCAATGCCGAGGCAGGCAGCAGTTCCGCAGCAGCCGGATCGGGTTTGAAGGACCAGAAGCAGCTTTCATTGAAGGACAACGTTCTTCTCTTCATTTCAAGGTGCTCTCGCTCGCCGTAAACAATCTCAGAGCACTCACCTCGTCAGCACGGAACGGTTGGCGACACGTTTACAATCCGGGGAGAGCACGATATCATTCGACAAGGATGACGACGATACCCTGGATTTCGTCACGGCGACCTCAAACCTACGTTCCGCTGCATATGGCATTCTAGGAAAGACGCGCTGGGAAGTCAAAGGTATTTCACTGCTAATTTAATACGTTGAATACTCACTGCTTTGATAGAAATGGCCGGCAACATTATACCGGCTATCGCCACGACCAACGCTATCGTCTCCGGTCTGATCGTTCTACAAGCACTGCAAATCCTGCGCAAATCTTACGACAGACTTCGAAACGTGCACATTCAAGTCAAGCCGTCCGTTCCCCTCAGCACAATCCAGCTCTATCCACCGAGCGCGTCGTGCGGTATATGTCGCGACACATATACACAAATACAATGCGATCCACAAAGGACGCTTCTTGGCGATGTTGTCAAGGGGATATTGGGCAGTAGCGAGCGAGAAGTCAGCGTGTATGAGGACAAGCGGATACTGAGCGACCCAGATTGGGATGACAACTATGAGCGGACGCTAGAAAGCCTCAATGTGTCGCGAGGGATGTTCTTGAACATCGTGGATGAAGACGGTGAACTGGGGACGATTTCCATCGGCCTCTGTCATCTACCGTGAGGGTTTATTACCTGTTGTATCGCTTGCACTCACGGACCTCCTCCAGCCCCAACCATCCTGTCGACGGTCCATTCCTCATCCTCCCCGATCCATTACCTCAGCCTCCCCGCAAAGTCAAGCCACCTCCGCCCATGCCCGAGACCCCCGTGCGAATTTCGCTCAAACGTCGGGCGCCGGAGGAGGGCGACGGTGGAGACATTCTTGACCTCGAGCCAACGCCCAAACGCCCGAAGCTCAAAGTCGACGACGACGGCATCAAAAGCCCCTAGTAAAAAGCGGAAGCTGGAGGAGGATGGTCTCGTTCTCATGGAGAGCTAAGACGATAGGCTAGATGATCACATTATTGAGCTCGATTGACTGTCTTTACTTATGTACCCGCAAACAACCGCAAATTTCTGTTTGATGTCAGACTCGCGGGCCTTGCGTGCGAACCCGCCTTTGATTCAACGCCGTCATCCAAAAAAGGAAGCTCCGACTGACCGTCGGTTTTAACGAGAGAGAAAAAACGAACGGAAAGAAGGCAGATGCTTTAAATTAATTAAATATACGCGCGCATGCTAATCCACTGCTCTCGTCGGAAAAAAAGTTCCAGCTACAACTTCGCTTTAGCGTCACCGTTGTTGCCAAAGTTGGCCACCATCTGTTCCATTGCCTTCCGCGCTTGTTGTTGGGTGTGTTGCCCGACCATCATCTGTTTATCATTGAGGTCAGAGACCCAAGGCACGGGTGGAAAGCGCACCAAAGGCAGTGATCTGCGCCCACTTGGCCTTGACGTCTTCAGGTTTGAATGGAACTTTTGTTGGGAAGCTGTAGCCGCCCGAGCGTTGCCACCGGGTCTGTGCAGCCCATCCACCGAGCACTTCGAACAAGGAACTGGTCGTTTCCGTGTTGTCTGCGGCAAGTGATGAGTATCCATTTCTACTCTTCCAGAGTCACGAACCTTCGCTGCTTCAAGTAGCCAACAGAGAGTGCGCATATAGTCGGGCTGAAGGATAAGAAACGGGCCATGAATTTGCAGATACTATTATACCTTGAATGCCTCAACCATCTCAGGTGTCCTGCAACATTCTCTCAGACGAGGCGATAATCGAGAAGGCGGTTAAACGTACCATATCGTTTGGGTCATCGCTGTTCCGGCAGAGGGGGCGAATCACGTTTGCGAGGATATTGTACTTCTTGCCCTCGAAGCCGAGAGTGCGAGTTAGACCGATGAGGGCGGCTTTGGCGGTCCGAGTACTGTGAGAAATGAGCCTTCGAGTTTGCGGTCGGGAGGGACAGTAGCTGACATTTGCTTGGCCAAAGTTACCATCTGGCGATGGACAATGAGAATAAACTCCTACACCGGAGTGCACACTCACAGATGCCGACTTGCGACGCCGTGGTAATGATACGACCATATTTCTGCTCTTGGAAGATGGGCCAGACTGCTTTCGCGCACTGTGAGATGTTGATGAATCATGTTAGTGCTCCAAGAAAAGGCGCGCACTTTGTATGTCCCGCTGTTTGACCTGGTAAGTGACTGCATAGTATTGTGTAGACAAACGCGCACCGCAGATGAACCTGGATCACATCGTCCCACTCTTTCTCTGTAAGTGCTTGGAAAGACTTGTCCCGAAGGATACCAGCATTGGCGAATCAGCACATGGACACCACCGAACTTGTCCAATGCAGCCTTCACAATCGCGTCGCCATCTTCTGCAGAGCAAATAACGGCGATGGCCTTGCCTCCAGCAGAGGTAATCTCGTTGGCAACAGCGTTCGCAGCCTTGTCGCTTACATCGTTTACCACGACATTCGCACCAAGCTTGGCGTACATCAACGCGTATGTGCGACCAAGACCTGCACCAGCGCCGGTGATAATGACCGTCTTGCCAGCAAATTGGACTGGGGGAGACGCCTGCTTGTTCGACGAGGCTTTGGCGGCTTGCGCGAGGAATCCCTTTGAATCGCCCTACGGTAAGTTTATTTCTCCGACTTTGACAAGCGATACACACCTTGGCGTCAACATCAGTGTATGATTTAGGGCTGAGCTTTCGTCAACACGGTTTTGCCTATGTGGATGATAACACTCACTAGTAAGGCTTGCTGAAATCAGTGATGTCCGCGAATTTAGCTTTGACCTTGAATATGATTCAGACTGTGTTCGCAAGCTTTGGATGAGCTTACCGCAGATGGCGTAAAGCTGGAGTCTGTCTTGAAAACAGTACCGGTACTACGCTCCCACCGAATTTCTGCAACGAAGCCAGCGCCAACCTCGAAGACTTTTCCGGATGCGTCAGGTCCGTCCGGGTGGCAAACAGCAAGGACGAAGGGAGCTACGAGGGTGGGCTGGAGGTTGGCGAGCATTTCTGGGGGCATGATAGTCTCGGTCATGGGCGATGCAGCAATGGGAGCTAGGGCAATGGCTTTGATGCCGTATTTCACGCCTTCGATAGCGAGAGTTTTGGTAAATCCAATAAGCCCCATCTTTGCCGCGCTGTAGTTGGCCTGGCCAAAGTTTCCTACGCCATGTTTTCAGATTTGGAGAGTGCAAGCTGGGATTTATACGAACCATACAATCCAGCCGCGCTGGCGGTGTTCACGACGCGTCCAAACTTTTGCTTCCGAAAGTGTGGCCACGCAGCCTTAGTGCAGGCGAAGGCACCTTTGAGATGGACCTCGATTACCGCGTCGAACTCCTTGTCAGTCATCTTCTTGAAGCTTTACGCCGGGTAAACGAATCTGAATAGCCGGACACCGAGTACGCACCCCTTGTCCCGGAGAATGCCAGCATTGTTAATGAGGATGGTGACGGTACCAAACGCATCTGTGGCGCTCTGTATGACCGCTACTCCGTCCGTTGCCGACGAAGTGTTCACGACGGCTTTTCCTCCGGCTACCGCGATGCGTTACAGACGCGCACCAGACGCAAAGAGAGCAGACCTTGAGTGATTTCGTCGACGACCTTCTGCGCGGCTTCCTTGTTAAAGTCGTTCACGACGACATTCGCACCGCGAGATGCAAAGAGGAGCGAGTATCTGCGATCCAAGTTGAGCGTAAATGCGGTCAGTAAATACAGTAACGTACGACTTCCCAAGACCGCCCCCAGCACCAGTAATGACGACTGTGTGGCCCTTGAAGTTCATGGTTGGTGGTAAGAGGTTGAACGGCTACTCGGGAACCGGCAGGTGATTGTCGATTGACAATCACGCACCAGTTTCGGAGTTTCTTCCGAGTCGTCCATTTGCGATGAAAGACGCCCAAATCGTCCTTGACGCAAAGGAAATACCGGTTCCCTCGACATCCTACGTATACACCGAGGTCTGCATCCTGCAGCCCAGGCATATTAATCCAACAGTTCTCAGCGCGACGTCATCCTGTACAACCTCGGCATTGGTGCAACAGAGAAAGACCTCCAATGGACCTACGAGGGCGACGATGAATTCTCGGCCTGTATTCCTCTTCTATCCTTGCTACCGGCAGGCTACGTTCGGCGTAATACCTCAGTTTCATGCAAGCGGCTCCGTCCCCTCTCGACTGGCTCCCCGACTTCAATCCCGTCTGCCATTCCGGTTCATCAGCAGCCGGTCAGCACTCATGTTACTCCTCCTAGGCAAAGCTCCTGCATGGCGAACAATATCTCAGCATCAAAGCGCCCATTCCGACGAGCGGCGAGCTCATTAGCACCGCGCGGTGTGTGCGCGTTGGCTCTGTTTGATTATATTCTTAACTCTGGACAAAGACTTCTCGAAGTACTCGACAAGGGCAAGGCTGCAGCCGTCACTTCCGTCGTTGAAACACGCGACAAAGCCGGGAACCTAGTCTTCGAGAACCAATCCACTGTGTTCATTCGTGGCTCTGGTGGTTTCGGTGGTCGCCGCACCGGCAGTGGTATATCTGTTCTCTACATCTGACAGCAGAAAAGCTCAACAGCATCAGACCGGGGTCCGGCTTCCGCTGCTAATGCCGTCCCGAAACGCGAACCGGACGCAGTTGTGGAAGAGCAGACGCACGCTTCCCAAGCAGCGCTGTACAGATTGAGTGGTGACCTCAACCCACTTCACATTCTGGTGCGTTTTTCACAATTCCACAGCCTGAATTCACATTCTGGTGCGTTTCTCACAATTCCATTCCAGCCGGAATTTGCCGCCATCGGTGGATTTTCACAACCGATCTTGCACGGTTTGTGCTTTATGGGCATCTCTGGTAAGCATGTGTTGCAGACTTTCGGCGCGTACAAGGATATCAAAGTTCGGTTCGTGTCTCTTGCGTGATTGATTCAACTTGGGCTGACGGTCAGTAGCTTTGCTGGCGTCGTCTATCCTGGAGAGACTCTTGCTACATCCATGTGGAAAGAGAGGAAACAAGGTCATCTTCAGTCAGCAGTTTTTCTTCTTCTTCTCGACACGATTGAAACTTGTTTTGTAGCGACCAAGGTTAAAGAACGGGACACCATTGTGCTGGCCTCCGCTGCAGTGACCCTGGCCACCGAGCCCAAGGCGAAACTGTAACATATTTGACTCGTCCGAACCCATGTGTACTTATTCGGGTAACGAAAATATACATTGGTATCGCCGGTAAGTTAAGATGAACTACGAAGAGAGTGCGCGCGGTTCGAGGCTACATGTGGTGTTGGGAAGATCATAACAAGGAAGAACTACTCGGTATACGAAGAACAGTATCAAGTGCACGTGGGTAGCCCAAGTGCGACGAGGTCCGTCGAGTCTTGGGTTCCCGGATAGAAGAAAAAAGTAGTGGCGAGAATAATATAGAGGCCTAGGAGAGTGGGCATTAGCCAGGACGAGGTCAGGAGGACAAAGAACATACACATGAGGATCATGCCTTCTAGCCAGTTGGATTTGCCGTCCTGTACAACATAGTTGACAGTCAACACTGAGTCGAAATGAGCAAGGGATCCAGTCAAGATTCTGCTACAAACCAGACAAGAACAGGGCAATGGACTCGAAAGGGTCGAAGAGCATCGTAAGAGGCTTGCCAAGTATCCAAGCCAGTATTGTAATGAATGGAATGACAAAAAGGGCAATTTGCTACGCATGGAAATGAGGGAGCGAAATGGCCAAGTTTGCGAGAAACGTACGATGCTGGAGCCAACAGCGACGCCCAAACTCAGGGTGAGCTTGTCCTTGACCGAGACAGAGACGGCCGTTACATGTTCGGCAGCGTTGCCAACAATAGGGAGGAGGATCACACCAACAAATTCTTCGGAGATGGCACCGCCAGAGACGAGCCCGTCAATAGAGTCCACTAGCCATTCCGCAGTTACGGCCACCAACACCGTCACTACAGCCAATAGCGCAATGGTCATGGATAGGCTGAGTTGAGGAATTTCCTCCTCTTCTTCGTGGGGCTCCGTGGCGGTCTCGGCGTCCGTGGCTGCAGGCGATGTGGGGGTTTCGGTCTGACCCGGCTTTTTCTTTTTCTCTCGGGGTGCATATCTGGTGGACTTGATGATGTCCCCGCCCGCGTCGTCATACATGGTCGCATGGGAGTAGAGCTGGAAGAACAGATATGATGCATAGACTGCGAGATATCAGCGTAACGATACCGCATAACAGTCATTGACTCACTAAAGAGTAAGATTAGGGCAACTCCGTGGCTGAATTTGAGGATGTCCTGGCCGGCATCCGGATCGCTCTTCGCTGTTACGGAGAATCGAAAGGCAGCAGGGAGAAGGACGGCAATGACGCTGATCGTAAGGAGAGACGAATTGAGCTGGGTTGCGCCTGGGCAATGTGAGCACCCGCAAAAAGAATGTCAAACAACATGCGGCACGTACTGGCGCCGAAGCCCTGTTCAGAGAACTTGATACCGCCAGCAAAAAAGCACATTCCCAGAACGAGCACTGTGAAACATGAGATGGGCGCCTAAAGGAAGACGGGCCTTACGGAGATTGCTCAAGATGGATCCAATCACTTGAGAGACCGATGAGCAAACATGATCGGCAAGTTAGACGCCAGACAAACAGACATGACGATTGTACGACGCCCAATTTGCATTTGACAAGTGCAATAATCTGAGGGCGTATTCGGCATTGGACACAACCGAACAGTGCAACATACAGCCACGATCAATTCAACCCTTTGAAGGAGGTCTGTGAGCATCGACAAGATCCACGAGCAAATCAAACTCACGCATTTCCCTGAAGGAGTAAGTACGGAAATGAGAAGCGAACAAGCAAGACCTACGAGGGTAGCATTGAGAAGTCCGGCAAGAGTTTGGCCAACACGCATTGACAATTCATCAGTCGCAAAGGCGAGGAGCTGTAATGACGGTGTTAACGTAGGCGGTCAGCAGTCGTGACGACACACCTTTGCAAGGGGTATAATGGCCAGGAAAGAGACTGATGCCGCGTGTAAGTAGACATTGCAGCGTCAGTATCACACCAAACGTACAGACGAAAACGAGGGTTTGCTTGTCGGGCAGAGCAAAGTGGAAGGCCCACTGGGAGGACTATTGGTATCGTGCGACACAGTGAAAAGTCAGAAACGCACTGATATTGGGATGAAGACGAGAAGAGCATTCAGCCCTGGTAGATGTTAGTCCAAAGTGCAGCGGCAGCATGTCGCGCACATGAGGCGGTTATTATGGAGCGAATTGAACGAAGAACGCCCGGTGCTGGTGCGATTCTCCTCTCTGGTATAAACAAGGTTTTCGCTCTGAACAAAGTGAATGCTGGGCGGGGCTCGTCCGTATTAGTGCCAGCTCTCCGAGCTCGTATCGATGTTGTGTTGACTTGGGTCATGGGAATGCCATTTGTAACAAGGGGCTGCTGGGAACCTTCATCTGTAGAGGCTGAGGTGCATGAGATGGGTTTCTAGAAACGCTGCCGCTGAAACATACGCATGTGGGCGGGGCGGCGATGGTAGAACGGGAAAGGCTGTGAGCAGTGGCGTGATAGGTGCCTATAAAATTGAAGGCAGTGCGTGAGTTTATTCAACAGCTTTCTGTCGTTCGTTCCAAGCACTTCTCATCGCTTGCGGCCCGCATATGCCTGCAGCTCAAGCGCTGGCCTTCCCGACCACCACAGTTGTCATCGCGCGACGTCACTGGGCGCTTCTAACTCTAATGGTTGACTTTCCGTAAGATATAAAATTCTACAGCACAAAATGGGGTGCCAGTGATGTCGGGTATGACTTGTTTTCAGAAAGAAAAACTACTGTTGATGATGCTATCCGTAAGATATTTGCATTTTATCCACCCAAACACAGCGACGCAACAAGGTGTTGACGAACACGTTCGGACATTCGGATGTGTGAGAAAATGAGGCCCGAGTATTGTGCCGTTGCCACGGTGCTTTAGAACCAAGCCGCCCGGCTTTGCACGCAAAAACGAGGCTACCGGAGGTCGGCCTTGAGTCGGCCCGAGGGTGAGGCAGACGGCATGACACGAGCGAATGATGAAAACTACCCAAAACGGTCTACTGTAGTATTTCGTTCAATTCGGCCGGATCACGATTTTTTTTGATTTCATCAAAAACTCGCCCAAAATCGGATAAATCGAGAAAAAAGTATTGCCGGTGTTTCCCAAAATCGAGTGTGACCGTGACATGCCGAATTGAACGAAATACTACAGTATTCAAGTGATGGGAAGTCTGAAGAGGGGGTACCTACCCCTCCTTCAGATTTAAATCTATTCCAGCGTCTGTAGACGCTAAGCGAGCAGATCTGAGATGCGGGTCCTGATGTGAGGCCCGGCATCTCGGCAAAACATTACTTTCGTCTAAAAACATTTTTTAAAAGCTACGGAAAGTCACCCAGTCACCCAATAACGTATAACGATGACCTTTTGCTGATATGTACAAGCTTGACTGTGCTATCCTTGATATGCAAATGAAACAGCGCCGTAGAGCCCATCTTCATGCCCCAACATCCGTCCATACAGAATCTATGAAAAGACGTTAGTCAAACCGCCAAAATCCGACAAACCGCACAAACCTCCATCTTGCGGGCATGCCAGCCAATTCCGCTGCTCACGTTGCCATTCGCCTCCGACAACTGCTCGAGGTAGCGCCGCCATGGGTGGTCCTTGGCCAGATCACGTCGCAACATACCCCGAGTGCCGCCGACCTCTGCAACCCACCCGCTCGCCGTATCGACATACCAGCCTCGTCCGCCCTTGCTTCGTACGATTCTCCATGCACCTGCACCCTGCCCAAGCGCATTCAGCATCGCCGGAGCGAGTTCTACAACTCGAACTCGCGTTGGCGGCGGCAAAGTTCCGGTTGCGGGACTTGAAATCGAGAATGAAAACGGCGGTGTGCACAATGGCCGGATCAGGTGCGTATGTAGAGCGATGCTGGCTTGGCGAGCAGATCCTCCGCGCGCCCCGCAGTCGAGCTCTGGCGATGTTCCAGAAAGGGTCAGTACCTCAACGTTGGCCGTCTTTGTCCGTACAAACTCGGCAACGGCACGGAGCTCTAGATTCGCAATGTGAGAGAGCCCAAGCGAGCGCAGCAGCGGTTGTGCCGGCGCTTTGGTGAGAAGAGCCGGCGTGATCGGTGCGCTGGACAGATCGAGGTAGACCAAAGTTCCAAAGACGAAACAAGGCGCCTCGGTGAAGAGACTGAGGAGGTTGTCCTCTGAGAGAGGCGATGTGTATGTGACATCGCCATACAGGTTGAGCTCCCGGAGTTGACTGGTCGCCAAAGAGTTGACGAGCAAGTCCGTGATGCTGTCGCCACTCAACTTGACGCAGCGAGCGAGCGCCAGCGACTGCAGTTGGACCGTGCTGGACGCACCGAGCCCGGAGAGAAGCTCCGGGCTCACCCGTGTGCCAGAAAGGTCGAGGTGAGTGAGGGCGGGGAACGCCATAACGAAAGCCGTCAACGTGCGCGACGCGACGCTCTTCACTCCACGCATACCGAGACGTCGCAGACCCGGGAAAACGAGAGGTTGCTCCAGACTCATGCGTGGAGAGGAGACAGCCTCGACACCATCGAGAGGCAGGAGGTGGGTAGCAGCAAATTCATCCAAGGCGTTGATAAAAACCGTGCTGATGCAGCCGGTGAGATCAACGGCTTGGAGCTCCCGGCAGTCGCGACGACGCTCGCGATCTTCCTCCTCAGCATCAGGTAGATCCCGTCCACGGGTAGGGCGGCCACGACCACGCGAAGGAGTACCGCGAAGGAAAAGCTCGTTGAGGATCCGGAGATTGAGAGAACTATCCATAAACTCAGTGGCTCCAAACACGAGCAAGTTTGGCATTTCCTGCGAGATTTTAGTTCAGTCCAACTTTACTAGTCGGTCCATACCTTGACGATCGCCTCGACCCTATGGGATGTCACGAAGGGGCTGTTTAAACCTTCCCCGACGGAGCGACGCATGCCCAACGTACGGAAATGGTTGAAATCTAGATGGCGCACAAACCTGCCAGGGCGTGGGTCGTTTGGTGTGGGAACTTGGATGGCATTTAGTGCGATGGTAACATGCAACGACCATGAGAACTCACTGTAGATCCCGGGATCCTTGAGGTCGAGAAGAGTTTGGATGGTGTCGCTGATAGAACGCATGATCTCCCATCGAGCAGGAGACTTGCTTTTTGTGCGCAGCCGCCGAGGGCTAGGCTCGCGCGAGGCCACGGGAGAAAGGAGTTCGAGCGGGATCGACTCGTCGGGAGCGCCGAGGCAGAACAGGATGCGTTCCTCGAGGGCATGCGCGTCATCAGGGCTGGAAGACCTAACGGCAGCCTGGGTCGCTGCACGGATAGTGTTGCTCATGACCATGTCCACAGTTTCCTCTGCATAGTCCCACGCGATTTCTTCGACCATTGAGAGGAACGTGCGCGGCAAGCGAACCTCGAGTTTGTCCCAGAGCCATGGCTTGGCAGCATCATACCATGCGCGACTAACTAGACAGAGCTGGGCCAGCGTATGTCTGGCAACGGGTTCCGGCCAGCTGGCCGGAGGCATAGACGACGGGAGACTAGTTGGGACACCATGATGCAGTTGGGTAACGAGGGGGTCAAGAGAGGGGATGGAGGAGGGTATGCAGCTCGAATGGATGTACGCGCAGATTGCAAGCCTCAATTCGGCGGGGAAGAGGTCAGTCATGGTTGAGGAGAAAGAGAGGTCACGCCTTATTTTTAAAGAGGCCCGGAACTTGGAAGCGCAATATGACTTGATGATTGCGGGGTAGTGATGGCCGTACCTGTTGTTTCCCAAAAGCTCCGGGGAGCACACGATGAACGTTGTAATGAATTTTACTGGCATGATTCTCACAAAATATACCAACTCCCGTTCGATAGTCTCGTCCTAGAAACTGGTTCAGAGGCCGTACCGCCTTGTTACGCCACCTTTGCCTCATCAGATGCATGGTCAGCAGACTTGGCCCCGGCAAACAAACATCTCATGGATTCACATAAAAGTCGTACTGCATGAACATCCAAACAAGCGACACTGCTGGACTTGGGATGAGCATCAAACCCTGGAGGAAAAACCCAGAGACCCACTCGAGACGATGACAGGACTGAGTACCGGCACGCTTGGGGTTGCGGTACGGAAGATGAGCAGCTCCGATGCGAAATGGCCAAACGCGATGAGATACGTGAAGAGGGCCATATCATAGACGCTAGGAACGCTGTCAGCCAGCGGAGAATACGAACGACTGCTTGCATTTTTTGGTGTAGATGGTAGGCAGCGTAGCCTCGCACGACGGCAGATGTTATAGTCCAGGCGGCAAATGTGCGGGCCTGTAGCGGGGTGACTAGCCAGGGGTAAGGCCCACGACGACGAGGGAGAAGTAACGGCACCAGTTGCAGCAGGAACATTGTTGTATATTCGTCTCGTCAGCTTGAGCGTGGTGAAATTTTGCGCGCTATTGAACACGGCCATGACAGTGACGAGGAGCTGCCAGCTAGGGAGCCATCCCGCGCTCTGAGGGAGGTCTACGAGAGTCAGAGAATGAATGGTATCTTTCTTGGTTGAATGGCTTTACAGTCGGAGAGCATGGGTGAAATTCAATATTGATCGGGTCACATTTTCAAGCGGAGGTCAGCGCTGCAACCACCACTAAGTATGAGCAGCTCGGCGGCCTCCAATTCAGACGCTAGAGCTAGCCTCAGCCGTCGTTCACGGACCAGGACCCGCTCCAAGACGGTTAGCGCTTCTTCGTCCCCGGCCCCCGACGTTACCTCCTTTCAACCATCCCCAGTGCGCCACTTTCCTGCGCTATGAAACGTATCTAACTCTTGCAAAGTATCCGGCAGCCTTCTCTCGTCCTCACGGTGTTCGAGACTCCGTTCTTACACACGACTCTGGCTTCACTGGGGCTTCTTCTTCCATCTACCCGCCGTCCACCTCCACCGCGTCGGGAACAGATTCTCCGCCGTCACCGCGCTCTTTGGTTGACCAGCTCGACAACAACGATGTCTCCTCTTTCGACCCCGAGCTCGAGCATGAATACGACGGAGACGACGTCTCTTATCGACTCCGCCTCCTGGTCAAAAACAACTACTTTCTACCTCCCGCCCACGCGAAGCCCTCCCCTTCAGATCTTGCTGCATCCGACTCGTTGAAAAGGGCCGCTAAACCTCCTTCTCCGCCAACATTCTTCGATTTATTCCGAAGGGCACGCTCCAAGTCGCGTTCTAAGCCGTCCACTCCCACCGGTGGAACACAGCAGGCCTTTGACCTGCGAACGTCATCCGATCCGGCTGTCCTCTCTCCACAGGAACCGCGGGGACTGACGTTGTCTCAAACACCGCGACCCCCAGGTCGTGTCGTTGTCGTACGCGAAAGGATGCCTGATATCGCAACCGCTGCGAAACAAGCGGAGCAGGAGATGAAAGCGCGTGTTCCTGCTGTCCGCGAAGCCTCATCTAGTCCAGCCGATGTCATCGACCCAACCGACGCTGTTGATCTCCCGCCACCATCCGCCGCTTACCCTTTTGCGGTACAAGCTTCGGCCTTACACGAGATGGGGGTTCAAGACTCTGTCGGCGCTGCTGCTCTTGCTGATCGCCTGCCACCACCACACAGTCCCGGGGGAATATCTGTCGATGGGGACTGGCGAAGAGACCTCCTTCGTGCCGCCGTTGATTATTCACTGAATTCTACGGACGCTCTTGTGTCCCCCAGACACAAGAGCACGTCTCTGGCATCCCCAACGATGACAGATTCCTCTGTTGGTCGGATGTTACCTCCACGACCCCCGAGATCCCCCAATCGACCAACGTCTCCTGGGGTCAACATTGGTCAACGAATCGTATCTCCACCTCTCGATCAAGACTCGTATTCAGCTTGCACAAGTCGCGCAGAAGATGACATCGAGACTGAGGAGGCACCGAGAACTTCCAGCACAATCCCCGTCCGCGTTGAGACCCCGTCGATGCCACTGACGCCGCTCGCACCTCCGCCTCGCAAGGTGGTCAACCCTCTGTACTCAATATCACAGACAAGTTTGCCCATGGGACAAGTGTCTGCTCCCGCAACCGATCATCCGTTGGAGTCGACTCCTCGTTTGTCAGATTCGTACGAGGCTGGTGTGAGGCACGCCATGCTGAGCCCCCCTCTCATCCGACCTGATGAATGCTTGGCGCGTACAAGTTTGGACAGTGATGCGACCTCTTTCTACTCGGACGAAGTCGATGACATTAATATTGTTCGATCTTCGTCAAGCCGAGAGCGACCCTCCTTTTCCGTATCAGCGCAACCGTCTCCCACCCAGTCTGCTTTCCACGACGCGCTCAACCAGCCTCCTGTGGTAACTCGACCACCGAGAACGTCGTCTTTACGAGGCAGTCTGGATCATCCGTCATGTCCTAGTCCTGGTCCCATACCACGAGACAGCATGGCGTCGCCCCCCACCCAGAGTGTCCTCTTCTTTAGCACATTTCACCCCGCTTCTACCTCCGCCGCGCGTTGGTTCGTTTGGCCAACGACCCAACCGCCCCCCTCCTCCGGCTCCCTTACACATCGAGACGCTAGAAATACTTGCACCGCCACCAACAACACCTCCTTTCCCGACTATCGTTGGAAGCTCTGAAACAACAGAGATACATGCTTCCCCGCCAAGCTCGCCGCCCTTTTCACTATCAAAGCATCGTGGCGCATCACCGCTCTCACTAGCGATTCCCCGTCACCATGCGGAGGCAGGGCCACGATCCGCCCCGCCGGCCGCCTCGTTCTTTGATAGCATTCAGAGTCAGCCAAACGCGATGGATGACCTAGACTCATCTGATGAGGACGATTCAGACGAGGGCGGGGACACATCGCAGTTACCGGCACCGGTATATACGAATCAGCGGACTAGGGCGATTTCAAGCATTCCACCCGCCAGCAGCAACTCGAGCTCACGATCGCTGCTCATGCGTCTGGGGAATAATTCCACGCCATATGTCAGTCAGTCGGGAGAGGGACACAGTCAACCGGTCAGTAACGTGCCCAAGCTGAATGCATTCTTCACGCAACGACGGGGTACACGTGGGGGTAAAAGCGACCAGGGACATGGGCCACCTACCTCAACGTTTGACTTTTACCAATATGCGCAACAGCAGAAGAGCACGTCTCCTACGGCTGAGGCTGGCTTCTCTCGGAGACCGCAAACTGCTCCACGGGCGACGAACCCGCGCGAGCAGGAGTCGCTACGGCGACTGGATGGAATGCTTATTCAACACATGGAAGCGGAACGGGCGTCAATTCGGAGAATAGCTACTAACCTTTCTACTAATGCGAAGCGCATGCAATAGCGTACTGTTTATACCGCCATTTGTTGTTTGAATATACCCATTCGACGGAGACCGAAGATTCCCGATTGGGATTCTGAGTCGGCCAGTGACTCCGACTGCGCTCTTGTAGCGCCTCTTCATCTCACGACCATGTCCATTAATGACCACTCGACCAGTCCCTCCTACACTTGGCACCAGGTGAGGACATCAACCCTGCTCAAGCTGCCAATACTGACCACGACACAGGCCCACGACCAAGTAGAACTGACGAGTACCAACACGAGCTAATCTTCGGTTAGGCCACCCTCCTACTTCTGGTACCGCAAGCAACGACCGAGGTCGATGTGAGTGTCCGAGGAGGATTGCGTGCAATGCTAATTGCCCTGTCCTGCAAGATCCACGTAGAAATTGAGCCGAGTGGAAAGTACATCGTCGCTGGTTTGCGCGGGCATGCGCCTATTATCAAGGTGCGTGCAATGGTCGCCATCCAATGCCCCAAATGCTGTTTACCGACTGAACAGGGCCGACTGTACGCTCCCGTCGACAGCAGTGCGTCCTCGTGGCAGCTCGAACCGCTTTCGCGGTCGCACATCTCTGCCCGTGAACGGACCAACTCGACTACATCGACTGCTAGTGCATCGTCGCATTCCGGCTCCTCGTATGCCTTTATATCGGACAATGAGATATCCAGCAGCTTTGCCGCATCGCTAGAGGTTTCCGATGCCGAAGACGCGTCACCCAACGTTTCTTCTGGCGACGAGGGCTCGAATTCACGCCGGGGCACCTCTCATCCCGTCTCGCGTTCCGGTTCACCAGGTCGCGCATTGCAAAGCCTCACAACCTCGTCTTTCTCTTCGTTAGAGTCACTGCATCCCCGCCGCTCCCGTTCCAGCCGACTGCTGACCATCCACCTCGAAAGAAGAGCTCGAGTATATGGCCCTCGCTTATTGTTGGAGCTGCCCCGGACTCGTTGTCGCCGTCAATCTCGAACTCTGTTGTATTCGACGCAAGCGAGGAGCTTGAGCATCAATACAACATGGACCCTACTAGCCTAACCTTGATTGCTTTAGAGCTACTCGACATACGGAAAGACAAGCAGGAGGCATTTGAATACTTCTTGTGCGTTCTCGTTATGTTCACGAACCCGGTTACTGACGATCGCCAGACGTGCATGGCACCAGGCCCATACGCCATCGGCGACCATGAAGCTCGTCACTCACTATGTTCCGTTGCAGGCGACATCCAACTTGTCCCCAAAGTGAAAAACCTGCCCCGAGAGGCACGACGCTATACTACATCCAATGCTTGGGCGGGGACACCGGACTCGCGCAACTTTACTTGGAAGCCGGGTTGCTTCATATCGATGGGGCTGCCTCCGAGCTGCTTGCATCCTCTGCCTCGAGTCTCGCTTCTCTTCGAGTGCCTCTTCCAGATCAATTTAGCGAGCTAAACGGCACCGAGGCCTGGAAGCTGGACCGGGAAGCTGCAGGGAATTACTTTGAGCGTGCCCGCCTCTTAGAGCCGTCGCTTGATATTCCCGTTCTGCCCCCATCCAGCAGTGTGGTTTCGCGAGATCCTTCCGAGCAGTTGGCGATGCCGTCCATCGACATCTACACTGAGCCTGCGCGTAAGCGCAGGCTGAAGGACTCCGAAGGGAGTCTCTTTGGGAATCGCGACTCAAAGCTCTCCGACGAGCTGGATAATACATGGTATCTGTACGTACCGGGTCTCGTGGGAGCGGGGTACCGGCCCTGCTCGTTGTCGGTGTCATCAGTGCGCTGAGCTTGTCGTCGTGGTCAAGGCGGAACCAGGGATCTTGAATTAGTTTGCATCTGTATTTTTTTGCTATCGCACCTTGATTATGACCACCTGGGATGTCGACTTTCTGCTTGCTGACCCGACCACGACACGCGCTCTCGTTATTCTTAACCAGCCGTTCTCTCGAGGTCTGTTCCTGCGATTGTGGAATTCATCACAATGGCATTGTTGCGCGGACGGCGGGGCTAATCGGCTCTTCGACACTGTCGTCGGGGACGAGCGAACGCTGTATGCCGCCTTTTGTCGAACGCCAACGCGTCTGATCTCGTTCGTCGAGGTATCTCCCGCAACTGATCAAGGGCGACCTCGACTCGATACGGCCGGACGTGAAGGACTTCTACACCATCCATGTAGGCCGTCCATCTGTTCCGGATGTGCTTCACCCATTTACTGGGCCCTTCTCGAGGGCGTTCCTATCGTTCAAGACCCCGACCAATACTCCACGGACCTTATGAAATGCGTCGCGGCCATCCAGGTCAAGGAAACGGAGGAAGCTAAAGTCGGCTCGTCTCTTCATCTTTGAACCACCGCCAAACGCGACGTAGAAATATGACATCGTTCTTCTCGGAGGGCTCTCTGGTCGGTTGGACCAGACAATACACACCCTATCGTATCTCTTCAAGCTGCGGAAGACCAGGGAGCGCGTGTTTGCTGTCACGGACGACAATGTCGGCTGGGTGCTGGACAGCAGTGAGGTGTATGCCACTCTTCCCGCTTTTGTTACTCATTCTACACGCAGGGAGAGCATCGAATACCTGTAGACCACTCAGGTCGTCGGTCCGACGTGTGGATTGCTTCCTATCGGGGTCGACTCCACCGTTCCTCTCCACTAGTGGCCTTAGATGGAATTTGTGTATGGACTTCCAGTTATTATTATTGTCGTCGCGCTGCTTATAATTAGTGAAAATTTAGTGGACCAGGAATCCTCGTTCGGTGGCCTCATCTCTACATCCAACCAATTTGTGCCAGGAGAAAATATCGTCTGGATTCGCACGTCGCGACCCATTTGGTGGACGGCAGAGCTTCGCCCGATTACATAGACTTATTTCTAGCTGGAGCCGGATCAAAGTGACCTTACTGCGAACGTCCATGTTCATCGAGATTCGATTTTACTTTGCAGGAGCGTCAACCGCAACCGGGCGTAGCTAGGCCAGAAGTCCAGAGACCCTGCACTTGTCTGTCCTAGGCGCAATAATGATTGTGCTGGCATCTCAAAGCCGGGCATGGGCAAGATTCTTTGACTAAGGGCACTCAGTGTGGACGCCGGGCCCGGGATGGTCGACGATCCTGAAGCAGTAGGTCATCCATCTCATAGTACTGACCCTCCGACGATTCAGTATAACCAATACTTCGGGGCGGGGAGGAGGTCCCATCGGAGTTTCCTCGTTGTCCAATGCATCGCAGATTCGACTTTGTCTTCGATGTCAAACCTTTTCGTTATCTCTCTTGCTGGCACGCCGGACGGGCCAGCGCCGAATGCTCTGAGCTCAGACCGAAAGCGACCATCAACCGAAAATGTGCTCTTGCGCGTTGATCCACGTATGTAGGGCTCAGCTATTTTTAAATTTGTTATCGCCAGCGCTCGTCGTTATAGCGTCCACCCCGACGCGCCCTCGTGAAACTCGTCCAAGATAAGGAAGCCACTGGCCTCTTTGGCACTATTCAAAATGAAAACTTCGTTCTTTCAAGATACAAGCCCTCTTGACTTTTCGACTCTTCAATCAAGCTCAAGATATGGCCTGGAGTTGCCTTGTATAACATCGCGTTTCCCCGCACCGACACGACGATCTTCAATTTTCCACATGTTGATGATGCACAGCACGGATTAGATGGTGAGCTCATGCAATCCATACGCTTCAGCGTGTAGCGCATGCGTCCTTCCCAACGCATATGTTGCTTCCGGAAATATAAAGGGCAAGCCAGCCTCCTGAGCTTTCCTTGTCCAGCTCCATTCCTCTCCTTTGGAAGACTTGCGTCGCCATGTCCTTCTCGGCGCTCTTTATTGCTTCTCTCCTCTCTCTTGCGGCTGCGAAGCCTGCGTTCAAGAGCTTCGTCACGCAGGAAAGCCTTCGCAGTGCACCTGCCGGGTTCACCAAGCTCGGCGTTGCTGCCGACTCTCAGTCGCTCAACCTCCGCATCGCCCTTCCTTCAAAGGACTTTGCCGGGCTTCAGAAGACCCTCCTCGACGTCAGCACTCCGTCCAGCCCCAACTATGGCAACCACCTTTCCAAGGCCGAGGTATTTTGGTTCATTCTTCCCTGTATTATTGTATTGAGATGTTTTTCGAGGTTAATGCTTTCCTCGCGCCTTCAGACGAAGCCGTTGCTACCGTTCAGGCTTGGCTAGCCTCGCACGACCTGGTCGCCAACACCTCGTCCTCTGCGGGTGACTGGCTCTCGCTTACCGTCCCGGTCTCGAAGGCGAACGAGCTCTTCTCTGCGAAATACGAGAACTTTGCGCATACCGCCTCGGGCAAGACATATGCCCGCACTCTCTCTTATTCTCTTCCTGCTGAAGTTGCCGACTTCATCACCCATGTGCATCCCACGACCACCTTCAACAACCCGAAATCGTTCGGCCCCGTCATCTCTACGCCCAAGGCCGGCGTTGTCTCTGACGCGACTGCTGCCTCCTGCGCGAGCACTATTACCCCTGGTGAGTTTCATTTCATTTATTTCTCCGTAAATTCTTCTAATGATCGCCGGTGCTTTTCAGCTTGCCTTCCAATCTCTCTACGGCATCCCCAAGACCGCCGCCACCGAAAGCTCCAACAGCATCGCCGTCGCTGGCTTCATCGACCAGTTCGCCCGTACCGCCGACCTCAAGACCTTCCTCAAGGACTTCCGCACGGACGTGTCTTCCTCGACCACCTTCACACTTGCAGACTCTCTGATGGCGGATCAAACCCTCAGTCCGCCAGCAAGGCCGGCATCGAGGCTGTATGTTCGCTTTCGATGGTACCTTTTATCGAAATCTTATCGTTGTTCGTCTAGAATCTCGATATCCAGTACACTGTTGGCATCGCTACGGGAGTTCCCGTCTTCTTCGTTTCGGTCGGTGACAGTTTCAACGACGGAGACCTCGAGGGCTTCCTCGACATTGTCAACTTCCTTTCCGACGAGGACGATGTCCCGCAGGTTATGACCACGTCGTATGGTGAAAATGAAACCGATATGTCGAAGGCTCTTGCTTTGTAGGTCCTCTGCCTGCATCCACGCGTCTGTTCATTTTGTTTTAGCAAACTCTGCGAGGCGTACGCTGCTTTCGGCGCCCGTGGTACGTCCCTCCGTCTAATATGCTGCGCTAATGTCTAACGTCGTTTGAAAGGTACGAGCGTGCTTTTTGCTAGTGGCGATGGAGGCGTGGAGGGCGGCCAATCCCAATCTTGCACCAAGTACCAGGCTGCCTTCCCCGCAGGATGCCCATTGTATGTCGCTCTGCCGCCTTTATTTTCTGCGTTATCTCATCGCGTCCTTCAGCCTCACAGCCGTCGGCTCCACACACGGCATCTCCCCTGAAACGGCATCGACCTTTTCTAGCGGTGGCTTCTCCAACTATTGGGGTATTGCCCGACTACCAGGCCGATGCTGTCGCTGCTTTCCTCAAGGCGCAGGGTACCACAAACAAGGGCCTTTTCAACGCCTCCGGACGCGGATACCCCGACGTCTCTGCCCAGGGGGAGAATGTGCAGATCGTATCAGGTGGTACGAAGGAGGGCGTCGATGGTACTTCCTGCTCGTCTCCGATCTTTGCATCGGTCATTGGATTGATCAACGACCAACTCATCGCTGCTGGCAACCCCCCTCTCGGTTTCCTCAACCCTTGGCTCTACGCCAACCCCGATATGCTGAACGACGTGACGACCGGGAGTAACCCTGGGTGTTCGGCGAAGGGCTTCTCTGCTGTAAGCGGGTGGGACGCTGTCACTGGACTGGGTACCCCCAACTACAAGAAGATGTTGGCTGCTGCTGGGTTGTAATAGTTGTGACTAGAGCATTGGTATCGCATAGCATCCCACGTAAATGTAACTTATACTGCAATTTACTTATTGCCTCGGACTACTTGACGCGTTCGACGATAGCTTATTGTAAGCTGAACGTTCCGAGGCACGAGGGGCGGCCAGCGGGAGATAAGGCTAGCGAGTGAGGCGGGGAGACGAGTACTAGCTTACTAGTATTTTATGCGTGTGACCTCTGTGATGCGTGACTTCGCGTCTCCGTCTGACCACCACCTCGACGCATCCACTGCTACAATTTCGCGCGCCGACCCACCCACTCCATACGCGCTCTGGGTTGTCCGGTTTCTCTTGCACCCGGCTCTCATTCCCAGGTGACGCGTCGCGGTTGGCCAAGGCCAGTTCTTTCTCGCGCGTTTGGGTTTGGTCCTCCCTCCCTGCTATTCGGGCTCGGGCTATTCCGACCAACCCTTCGCTCGCAGGCCTTCGACCCCGCACGGCACAATTCCCTCTAGGAATAGGCCAGAACCCACTCATCTGCTTTCCCGCTTGCGCTTAATTGCTCTCCATTTCCCTCTTCTCTATCCCATAATTCCTTTCTTACACCTCCTGCTATCAGACTATTCCCAGCGAGTGACTATTCCCAGCGAGTCTCTTCGCCGAGGAAGCTACCTTATACCGCAATTTACTTGATGCCTCCGACTACTTGAGGATCACATGACCGCGTTTTATTATTCAGTCTTTGAGTTGTAGTTTGTTTGAATCTGCATTTGTCTGCTACTAAGACGCGGTGTCCATACGAGCAAACTTTGTATCGATAAGCTCTGAGTTGTCCGTTGGGGGCTGATTGGTTGGGTGGTTCGAGCTTTCCCGAGCGGGATGGTGGGACGGTTCAGATCCGAATTTAAACGCGACAGTCCGATTCTAGATAACATCTGCTGTTGTCCTACTCCATTCGTCCTCGCAACCAGCTCAACAGCCCCTTCGTCCCCTCCCGCTCCCAAACTCTTCTGGCCGGTACACGGAAGCTAGGAAAGCATCAGTATTTGGCGGAGAGAACAAAAGAGCAGGCGTCTCACGTATTTCCATCGACCAAAAGTACGTCCAGCGGCAGCAGACCTATTTCTGGCGGTAGTTTCCCGATCTCGTTGTCCCTGAGATCAAGCTCCTCCAGCGTCCATCCCGGAACCTGGCGATTGTTCTTGAAGCGCATAGCTAGTTCTTGGAAGGGGTCCAGTAGATTTATGCGGTTGCCACGGAGGATAAGGGATCTGAGGCCAGCGCGATGGGGCGTAGACAAAACCAACTCGGCTAACACTTCCTCGGTCTCCCCCAACACCCCACTCGTAAGCAGATTGTACGCCAAGTTCAAGCTCTTCAAACTCGGGAAGAGCTGGGCAACGAGCACAAGTAGAGGTCGCTGTTCGGTGGCGGCAGGCGTCGTTACGATGCTCAGCGCGTCATCGGAGGAGGAGACAGCGACAGCGACGTTGTCTGCGAGGTTGCATCCCTCCAGGCTGAGTTCTTCGAGTTTGGGGAGTAGAGCACTCGAGTCAGTCCGGCAATACCATTACCCTGTCCACCCTCCGGCCTTGTAATATCAACACTCGTAACGTCGCTGCAAAGGGCTGAGCTGCAATTATGGGCAATGGCATCGTAGCAGTGGGCAGCGATACGTCGCTCACACGAGGGGCAGCACTTTTGTCGAGCGCTAACGAGAAAGCGCGGGCATGGCCAGCGGATTTCGGAGGTGAGGTCGTAGGGGGAAGGGTCAGCGTAGTCACTACGTGGGTTGTAGTATTGGGCGTCGGATAGAGCAGATCCTAGCGTCTTGGTGGGTGACAGCTGGCGCGGCGGTTCGCCGAGACCAAGGCCCCGCGTCATTTGGCTTGTTCGCGTTGGCGGAGGCTGCTGCTCGTGCCCGCCGACGTCCACCCTCTGTCAACAAACCCGCCTCCGCCTCGATCTCCCATGTTTCTTTGGCTATGGGCTTCGGGGGCAGCTGCAGACGTCGTTGTCACTTTAGACGGTGCTGGTTTGGCTTCGGGCCACGCAATACCCTCCTCCGTCGGCACAGTTACCTTTCCTCGCACCTTCGCCCGTCGCTCCGCCTCGATCTCCCACCGTTCCCGAACAACCTTCTTCCCGATGACGACGCGGGTCGTTCCGGGTGGTGGATCGTCGTTCGTGACATCGAAGGACAGTTCCTGGGACAACACAGCTTGGAGGACGGCGCGGGTCTTTGATTCAGATACACCAGTTTCGCCGAGGTCGAGCACCGACAAAGCGGAGAACGCTGAAGATGACGATTGGAGGTCCGCAAACAATCCATCATCGACACCGGCGGCCTTTGCAAGGCGCAGCGTCTTCAGTCTCGCAAGTTTGCTGAGAGCGGCAAAGAGCTTGGGCATATGGTCAGCCCCAAGCGCGTTCTCAGACAGATCCAAACTGATCAGGCCCTTCGGGAGGTCCAAATCGATATCACCGGCCCTCAAGCTGTTGTTCGACGCGTCCAAAATTGCCAGTTTAGGTAATGGCGCGGTTGCACGGGCAATTTGGACGCCAAACAAGCCACCACCTCCAAGAGACGATTTCTGGGCTGGGCGTTGAGAGAAGGGCGCGCCAAAAGGTAGAGCCTTCAACCGATTATGGGAGACGTTGAGATTTGAAAGACAAGGGAGGGAGAAGATATTAGAGGGCAAGCCGGTGAGGAGGTTGTGTGAGAGGTCCAACGTCGTGAGATTGGCCAGATCGGCGAACTGCGGGGGCAGAGAGGTAATTTTGTTTTTATGCAGCTGTTTGTATTGAATTAGATGGGCTATACGTGTTGCAAAGAAACAACGCACATCGACAACCTTGAGAGAACCAAACAATGCTATCTCGGGTTGGATCTCTGCGATTTGGTTTCCAAAGGCCTTGAGGATTTCGAGGTCGTGCGCTTCGTACCATGCGGGGCCACGCTTCTTCTTTCCTATCGGCGGGTCTGGCGCTGGCGGGAGCGGGGGCTCTTGAACGGATTTCAGAGGTTCGGGTGTGATGCCGAGGTGAATGTCGAATAACGCGGAGGGAATACAGACGAGATCGCGGGTCGAGAGGTTTATGGAACCTTTGAATGAAAGCCTGTTTAGATGAGCAGGTAAAATGCTCAAAACAACGCAACGTACCAGTACTCTTTGCGCGTTCTATCGCCTCGGAAAGGGGCGGTCGACTCAGTATGTCCGTCGCATCTTCTGGCTGGGGTGGGTTGGGGATAGCGTCCTGGAGTGTGCCGAGATCGTCGAGGGGACTTTGCCGTGAGCCGCTTTGGGCCTTCTTGGCCTCAGCCCGCTTGAGGGCAATTACTTCCCTAAGAGTTGGCGGTTTGGGATCATCTGCAGAGGAGGGCTTCAACGGCGAAGGAGCACGGCCTGCGGTCGACTTTGTTCTGACCCGATCTGGGGTGGTCAGTTTGGGTGTGGTCGTAGATGTGGTTCGTGTACGCGGAGGCGGTCGGGTCGGGGTGCCGCGTTGCGGAATGCGCGACATGGTGGCAAGATGATAAGCAAATGGTGTGTCCCGCGGGAATGGCGGACGCTGAAAATGCACGGGTTGTTGTTTGGGTCACACAAACGCCAAACCAATGGTCACCCAATCTTGTCACCTCCAATAAATAGCTCTGTTGTAAGACACCCACGTTCACTTTTTCTCTTCTTCCCCTCATCTTGTCCAACATGGCAAAGAGCGCGACAGGTAGACACCCCTGCTCATCCCACTGCCGCTAACACGATAACCAGTCACTAAAACGAAGACCGCGACCAAGGAGGCGAATACCAAGACGACGCGGGCCAAGAAGGGTGCCTGGTAGGCCGTCGCTCGTTGGGGGACATTGTTGTTCACGTCTCTAGATGGCGAAAAGAAGAAGCGCGAGCCCTCGGCATACAACATCTATGTCAAACAGCACCTGAAAAACTGGATCGGTTTGTGGAACGTTTGCCGCACCGATACGGTGTTCTTACCCCAGATTCTCAGAGGAGCACCCCAGCGCGGAGAAGTCAGAGGGCATGAAGGCTGTACGCGTCCTTGCTGGCTGGTCCTCTCAGTGTGATGCTCATGCTCATCGTAGGTTGCTGCTATGTGGCGCGAAGCCCCCGAGAATCCCAAACGCGGGCAAGCCCCTGCTGAACGCGCACCCAAGAAGAAGAAGGAGCCCAAAGCCAAGGCGGAGAAGAAGGCAAAGCCCAAGGCCAAGAAGAAGAAGGACGAGGATGACGATGAGGACGAGGCGGGTGACGACGACGACGAACAAGACGACGATGAGGAGTAATTCCGTGGGTCCGACCACCACATACCATCTGCACTGAATTCTTGCTTCTATGTAACTTGCTCGCTGCGACGCGTTTATCATTATTGTTGTACGCTGTATTCCCCTCCTTCCATTGGTACTACTCGCACTACAGGCTTTAGAACTTGGAATGATACACACAACTTTTGAGCTCACCTTCGCATTAATCCAAACGCGGCCTAGCCTATTGTTATCATATGTTCCCAGTGGCGGCACACGACTGCGATGATCCTTGTTTGAGTTCGCCAGGATGCTCACAACTCCGTCTGCAGCCTTCCGGACGCAGCGTTTGACGGAAAGCACATTTCTGATCAGGTTGCATCCCAGTCTTTTACTGGCACCGCGGACTGAGCATAGGCAATAGCGAATACAACGACATCTACGATGAGCATCCTCAGATTTTCGCGAAACGAATTGTTTCCGCTCGTACCATTCTCGTGATAGACACCGGATGCGGAGGCGCTAGTGTCGATCCGGACGTCGAAATTACCAGTTTGAGAAAATACTTGGAACAAGTACCATTGGAGTGCAACAACAACGAGCCGCTAAACAAAGCAGGATCCATGGAATATGTAGTCGTCGGCACTCATTGCCACTACGACCATATCCGTGAGCATTCATATAGCCCAACACTGTGATCAAGCTAACCCAACCGCAGTTGGAATGGAGCAATTCACCGATGGACGCATCCTCGTCTCGTCCCACTCGCCAACATTCATTTCGCCGTCGAATCCTACCTACCCACAGTCTCTGCGAAAGTATGGGGATCAGGACACCGAATTACACGCCCATTCTGGTCCCCGATCGATACGAAATCAACTCCAGTACGCATTTGCCGCTCGGCATATTCATCCTGCACACCCCAGGACACACTCCCGACCAACTTGCGGTCTATGACACTGTAGAGAGGATGCTCTACGTCGGAGATACTCTGTACGAGGAGGAGACAATTATCTTTCCGAAAGAAGGCTCGATTTTGCAGTGGATGTCCTCGATGGACAGTTTGTTGGCTCTAGTCAAGGCGGTTGGTCGAGACGTCCAAATCAATTGTGGGCATCGGACGTCGTGTCGTCCTGCAGAAGAAGTGTTGCAGTCGACAAAGGATTTTATGGAAGACGTCCTCGCTGGAAGGGAACCTGTTCGGAGGAGAGAGTGGCGGAGGTATGAAGAAAACGTTGTGTATCTTCAGGATGGAGGGCGGTTCGCATTGCGATGCCCAGAAAGACTAGTGCTGGAAGCCCGTAAACATAAGGATCGTGTGTAAAGCAAGTAGCAAGACATGCCTATTTTCGTTTGCTCCCCAGAAAATCATTCTCCAATTCAGCCAAAAACTTGTCTGCCTCCGTGCTTGGAGCTTTTCCCTTGGCTTTGTGTGATCCGCCTTCCAGGGCCGCGAAAGGATCTGCTACAGGTGCGGCAGGCGACATGTTCTGGGTACCAGCAACTTTGCGACGCTTGGCATCCAGAAGTTTCCGTCGGTCTTCTATCTCCCGCTTCCGCTTTTCCATCGCGCGACTACGAGTGCCCGAGCTCGCGTCTTGCATCCCCTCCGCTTCTCCAGGAAGAGCGTCGACAGCGCCAGTCTCCTTTCTCGTCTGTTGCGTCTCTCCCCGTGCCGCTTTGAGTTCTTCCATTTGCGCCTTTCGAGTTTCTTCGTCCGCCGAGAACTGGTAAAAGCCTGCTCCCTTCGCTCGATTCTCCCCACTGGCATCGTAGTGGACTCCGAGAGGATTGTTCTCTTCGGCGTGCGTCTTCTCAATTTCCGCGACGCGTTCAGCCGTGGGCTGATACACCGGGAAATGGCCAACAGGATTGCCTGCATATATGTCATTAGCGAGAGCCGGACGAGCGAGTTCCTGAACGAACGAATGATGAGATCCCTGTAACGAACTTTAGACGGACTATTCGATAAGGGCGGAAAGACAACACGTACTCGTCAGAGTCGTAACTCTCTGTCGCTGTAGGGGCGAGATTCCTTGGGACCTCGGAACGACGAGCGCTTCTCATGCGACCGAACTCGTCTTCATACTCGACCGATGGGGTCATCCTGGGCGGTGTTAGCACTGGATACCGCGTGCAAACTGCTTACATCGGCATCGGAGGGTTTCGGTACCACTAGAGATTCGTCTACATCGTCGCTGTCCGACTCGTATCGATCCGAATGTTTATAGTCAAACTGCAGAAGGTGTGAGCGCCTGAAGGGCAACAAGGGAAGCACATACGTCGACTAGAAGCGCGTCATATTGCTTGTCCGATAATCCTCCTGTTTGTCCCTTCTTCAGTTTGTCGTAGATTTTCGCTTTGCGTTCAAGAGCCGCACGAGCGGATTCCAGAGTGGGCCGCGCAATAGCCTCGAGCTGCGAGTCTCGGGACGCGCGGTCATTGACACCTTTGTTCTGGCGTGCCCATACTGTTGGCTTCTGCGACGGCTGAGGCGTAGTCCAGGGCAGAAAGGCGCCATGGACGGACCTTGTCTGGCCGCTTGACTCCTCCGACAAGGTAACTAGACTTTCCAGCGGCCTTGTTGCGCGCGAATTCTCCCTCTTGCTTGGAGAGTTCTGCTTTGAGATCGAGGAAGGAACTGGTGCTGATCCCTTTGGCCTTTGCTTTGCTCGACATTAAGTAGGAGAAGTCACGGTCACGGTCCCAATCGTCACAGCTTAGCTCGAATATTATAGGCGTAGAAATAAACAATTCGTGTACAAAACTTAGACTTTCACATATCTGCATCAGGTGAGTTTTAGCGGTGCGGGCCAAGTAGGAAGACAGTACGTTGCATCGATTTGAGTGAGCTGTGGCAGCGCGAGGATGATTTTCCTTCGGTAGCCTGACATGTCCGTAGTCTGACACGGGTTCCCTTCCAGGTACAACGTCCGCAGGGTGGTGATGTTCTTGAGTTGAGAGTCTAGCGCGTGAAGCGTCGGTATCTTGTTCCCGCTTATCTGCGACGTTGTTAATAGAAGCTGGTGAAAGCCACTTGCCCCATACCCAAAGCTCCTCCAGGTTAGTGAGATGCGCAACGTTCTCGATCTCGGGTATGAAGTTGTTGCCCAAATCCAGAGTAGTGAGTTTGAGCTACATGGAAGACGTCAAATCGACTGAGCTTGGGCTTGGAGAATAAACGCACACTGCGCTCTAAACCCTCTATCCGTTCAACACCATTATGGCTCAGATAAGCTCTTCGAGAGAGTCTAGATCTTCGAGATTCTCGAGTTTGGTAATTCGGTTAGATTGTAAGGAAAGTATGCGGAGTTTTGTTAATGTGGACAAGTTCTGGCAGTCCAGTTAATAAGTAGTCTGTTGATTTAGGATCGAGCATATTACCTCCAGCTTAGTGATCTTATTCTTGCCGAGCCAAAGTTCCTCCAAGTTGACAAGAGCTTCGAGGTTCTCGATTTTCTTGTCGCGGATTGAGCTGCCTGCGCAATCCAAAGGAACGTTCATACCCTTATTTTGTTTCCACCGAGTTCCAAACTCCGTAATGATACGCAGGCTTGGAGGTTACTTATCCTTGATATCCGATTCTGCACAAAGTACACGGTCTGAAGAGACGGGAGATGCTGCAGGGCCTCGGGCACCGATTTGACGAGATTGAACGATAAATCAAGGAACGCTGAATGAATGCTAGGTTAAGAGCGGCACGGGAATGTGAAAAGGACACGCACGACAGTTCGGACAAATTGTCCAAGGAATCGTCTAGATGCTTGACCTTGTTGTCGTATAAATCGAGCTCTTGCAACTTGGTGAGTGTGTGGAAGATCTCCGGATCGAGACGCGAAATGAAGTTTTGTCGGAGACAGAGCTTCTTGAGATGTGCCGCGAATCTGGGGAGCCGCAACGGCGCAAGAGAGCCGATGCGCAAATGCACGAGTTCCAGGTCCTGTTTGTGTAAGTTTACATTCCAAAGGAACGTGGACCCTTACCTCAGTTTCGTCTGGTAGCTCGGCGAGAAAATCGCGCTCCTCGTCGATAAATGCCTCCTGCGGCTCATCGTCCGACTCCTCTGGATCTGGGAGGACGACTCGCGCAGTCCTACAATTGCGTGAACGATGTTCTGGTCAGAATAGAGCCATAACATACCGCTCAGGGACGGCGGTAGAGGGTTCTACTGCAACAGGCGCGTTCTCAATGGACATGGTTGTGGAGTGACTCGAGATGGAGCATCTTCCCGATGGGGACAACGCGACTATTTAGTCTCTGGCAGTTTAGACTATAAAAACAGACGCGATTCGACTAATTATTTAAACGGACGTACAGAAGACTAAATACAGTGAGAGTAGCCACAGAGTATCGTACTGGACCACTATTATCTTAAAAAACCATGGAACAGACTAGTAAAATACTTTGAAGACGAGGCGATCGAACGATATCCAGGGGTTCGAATAAAGTCCTCGGCTGGAGTAAGTTCTATCGCATCGCTAGAGCTGATTTTGTGGGACATAGAATATTGGGGAGAATCACTGCTGCGACAAAATGGATCGGCGGCGGGGTTCCGCAGAAAGCGGAGTGGGAGGAAGCAGGTCTCGCTCCCGCTCCCGCTCAAATGAAGGGGCGGATGGCGAATGCGTGGCGGGAGAATGCATAGGCGATGTGTGGTCCGGCTGCACGGGAGGATTCGAGGAGAGAGGGGACGAAACAGAATAGAACGAGCCAGGCTGATAATGGGCATGGCTGTCTCCTGGGGCGTAGTGTACAAAATTCATGTTGGAGGCAGATGGAGGGGGCGACGGGGTGTGGTGGTGGTCATCGAGGCGTGGATACGGCTCGCTACCTGATGGGGAGCCTGCAGACGAAAACGAGGAGTCGTCATAGCTGTGCCGAATAGCTGAATAGGAGGAGGATGTGGCCGAGGGTGGAGTCGCGGATTCGCTGCGCTTCACGACGATCCCTTTCTCCTTTCGCTTTGCGCTGCGCCTGAGTACCCTCCTTCTTGGCGCGAGAGCGGGCATAACGAAGACCACAACTAAGAGTAAAATGAGCCCATAGCATGGCTTCGGGGGAGACAAGAAACGTACGCATTACAGAGCTCTTTCTTGCCGCTGGGACCTTTCCGCCACTCGGGGCTGGTCGTGGCTTTGCAACTGGAACATCTCAGAACGCCGACAGGCCTAGTTCCGCTGCTGCGTCCAGTGGCGCCACCAGCTTCTCTACCAGACGTTGGACTGACTCGGCGACGAGGAGCTGGGACAGCGTCGTTCGACTGCTCGTCCGCCGGAGCCGCATACGCATACGGAGGGGAGATATTTCGTTGGTAGCTTGGACCATTGGTGTTGCTGCTGCCAGTATCGATGTAGGGCGGCTGAGGCGGCCACGGTCCAGAGCGAAGGTTGTTGTTGTTGGACGAGGACGAGGACGACCACTGAGCACCATACGAAGAAGAGGGCGGGTAAGGGGCGGAAGGCGAGGACTGCGAGGAGTGCGGTAGATAGTTATAGGGAGCGGGGAGCGAGTACGCTGGGCCGTGCTGCTCGTAGTACGGGGTTTGGGCGGAGTAGTTCGGGCTGTTGTAGGCGATCTGCTGCATGTCTGTGACAGAGTTGGGGGAGTGAACTTTATGACACGCAAATATGACCGAGCCTACAATATAAGTCAGCGGATACACCCCTGAACATTGGAGTAAACGCACCATGAGGAATGAATATGCTTTCGACCTCACCCGCGACGGCAGGCATCGACTGCAATGCCTTGTACCTGCGGGTGCAACTCGTCTTTGCCTCGTTGCCTGCGGATACACCCGGTCCGATCTGGACGTCTTCAACGAGTTTGGCGAAATCTCGCCCGACAGGTGCTTGAGACGCTTGATCCGGGGGCCAGCTTATCAGGAGCTGTTTCTGGGGGTTGTTTGCGAGAATCTGAAAGACACGATTCATATTGGTTTGCTGAGGTACGCAGACGAGCAGACGGCGAAACAGGAGTTGAATGTGCTGTCGGTGCGTGAGGTCGAGGGTATACAGGGGAAGAAGGGCGCGGTACCTCCTGGTTCATGACGGGCGTACCGCACCAATTGGTCCATTCTGTCTTGTGGAGCTCGTCGTTGTCGTTTGGAGTAAGGTCAACAATAGCGTGGAGGAAACAGAGAACGACAGCCCTCAGCAGCCCAGTTAATGACAATGTCGACCGCCATATAGTTCGAGTCCAACGCGATCTTTTCGGCGTCGCTCCATGGCGCTGGAGGACCCTGGTAGCCTAGCTCGCGGCGGACGCGCGAGAGACGCGAGAAGCGAACACTTGAAATTAAGAGTAAGGTGAGACACGCAGTGGGCCGACAATAACGAACGCACCGAGTGACGCTGCCATGAAGAGTTCTACTATCGAGGACGTTGCCTAAATCTGCCTGTGCAGAGGCTTGTTCGTCCGGATGGACGAAGGACACTAGGGACTTGCCGACCAATTCTGGAGCTGTGGAATGTTATGTGGTGTGGCAATGGGTGGCTCTGCTTCACCTTCAGGTCCTAAATGGTGGCTCAAAACTGGATCAAGAAAGATGAATCGCAGGTCGCTGAGTGGCCCAAGCGATGAGAAGATGAATAAAGTGGATTAAAAAACGAGATTCACGCATTCAAAAGGGACCAGTCTACAAGGCGAACGATTAGAATGGAAGCTCGGAGGGAGAGAGCGAGAACGCACAACAGCGGGTTTGACCGACGGCAGGGAGGGTGGGGGACATGACATCTATGGTGGTTCGAAAGCAGAACGCGACTCGGACGCGATCGAAGTGATCGAAAAGTCGTACACTCTGTCTAAATCCATCATGTCGTCCACAAAGAATATCTGGGTCGCTGCAGGCGATGGCGACCTCGCCCGCGTACAGCATCTAATCGAACATGAATGCAAGCTTCAATTCCTCGCCCTCCCAAACAATCCTCACACTGTTCAGCCGTCTCGCCAAATGCACCCGATGAGCACACCTACTCGCCAATGCACGTCTCTCAACGTCTATTACAACCAATTCATCCTCACAGCGTCCAAGGCATGCTGCAGCTTCCTACGGCCAGCTCCACGTCCTCGAGTACCTCATCGCCAAAGGTGCTTGCTATATCCCTCATTTACTCTCAACCAATTTCAAGGCGGCGACGTCAATCTGGAGGACGGCGATCGAGATACACCACTGTACACTGTCGAAAACATTGAGACGGCACGCTTCCTCGTGGCCCATGGTGCAACCATAGACCACCGCAACTCCGAGGGCGTTTCGGTGCGTGATCCACTCGGGCTAGTTTGGTTCTCATGAAGGTCCAGCCAATAGAACATTTGCAGGACGAGTTTAGCGACGTTGCAAGCTACCTTCACTCGGTTGCGTCCCCTTCGTCGCTCCCGCTCCCGGTTTTCCAGCAACCCTCGCAGCGCTCACAAAACCTTGCGTCCGAAGAGCTTACATCTGCACTCATGGCCTCGGTGGCAGAGATATTGCAACGAGCGGAAGAAGAGGGACGCGATCCAGACGAAGAGTTGAAAGCATTGGTCGGAGAGACGATCATGGAGGGACTCGAGCTAGGTTACAACATGTCGGAGATGATAGAAGAGGAGCGTCGGGACGAGATGGACCCCACTCCCACCAAGAGAGCAAAAAATTGAATCGTTTTACGTACGCGTATGTGACGCTGTGTAGACGCGATGTCCTCCACCTCGATGCTCGGGTCGCTCTTGACTTTGCCAGAGATTGCGGCGGCTGTTCCCACCAAGGATGCACCGACGCTCGTGCTTGCGCTCTCGTCGCTGGCCAGGGCCAAGGGCTACGACCTCGTCTGTCTCCCGCTCACCACCGACAACTGGAAAAGGCGCTGGACAGAAATGTGTCTGCTGCCCAACGGCGCAGATCTCGCGGCAGATATGGCCGCAGAGAAGCTTGCAGAAGCATGGAGAACCAAGCCCAGCTTTCTACTCGACGAGGTCACCATAACTCAACTCGGTGGGCACTCTAGAGCCTGCCCATCATTTCTTACAGCTTGGGCCAGATGAAGCAGATGGTGTTACGGCCATTATATCTGAATGGCTCGAGCTCGATGCATCCGACGACTGGGTTCGCCACGACGCTGAAATCGCAAGTGTTCCCCTGTCATTATTATCCGCCTCATCGTCACCCCTCAGGCGCTGCAACAAGAACTCGCGTATGCATCATATCTCAACATCCATGCTGCGATCCTTCCTTCCCCGCGCAACAGAGAACACGTATCGTCTTACGCGCGGACGGTTAACGCATGCTTGAAAGCACATCCCTACATGCATCTCTCAATTCGACTTCCTATCTACAACCCGACCGTTCTCGAAGGACCCATACCTGGTTCTCCTTCACCCCCATCGTTCAGGTCGCCATCCCCAGCGCCCTCGACGCCCCGTCTCATAGTCTCTGACGACCGAAGCGCCGATCCGCCACCCACAAACCTCGACGCGACCTGGGAAATGTGGGACGTTATCCGCTCGATTTGTGACTATAACACACGCCTCACTCTCAGTATTACTTTTTCCCGATCGTGAGTTCACGCGACTGACGATCATAACAGCACTCGATCTGACGCCACCCTTACCAGTCAACTCGGGTTTCCTGTCCAAGTGGAAGGCAGAAGCTATTCGTTATCTATTCCTCCCTGCCGCTACCTTCATCGCAAACTCCAAGGGATACCCCGTCTTGCCGAAAGGCACGCAGTCTTTCATTCGGGAAAGCATGACGGCGAGTACTTGTACAACAACTCGGCCGCGCAGAGACTGACAACATCAGGAGTTAGCATCGTCCCATAATTATTTTGGCTGGCGCGAATCAAGGGCTTCATGCTCTCGGCGGTGAACTCGCATACTCACAATATTTGCGACATCTCGAAAAGACGAGCCCGGCTTTTCAAGCTGCAAATACATCGGGCACGGTTGAAAATTTTGCTCAGGGATATCAAGACTATCTCCAGGCGCCACTTCAGGTTCGGATTCAGTCCATATGTTGCTTCATCTGAACACGGAACAGCCGTTAATGGACAACTTACAAAGCGTCACTTACCAGACGTTCGAGCAAGACCCAGTCAAATATCACAACTACGAAGAGGTCACTTCATCAGTCTATGGCTAATTCCGACAACTGACGGGCTTAGGCCATCTATCATGCTGTCGCAGACTGGCCAAGCGAGGACAAGATGTTCGTGCTATTGTATTCTATGTCTGTTTCTGATGTCCCGTAGTATTCTCTGCGTTGCTGGTGCCGGCCGCGGTCCACTCGTCGCAAGATCTCTCTCCGCTATCGAACGTGTTGGACGAGATGCACACGTATACGCCGTCGAGAAGAATCCGAACGCCTACGTCACGTACGCGTTCCTCTCCCTTAGCAATCACACAACTTATCCGACTCTAGGCTCCAGGGAAGAAAGGAAGCGGAATGGGGCGATCAAGTCACCCTGCTTTTCGGTGACATGCGCCATATCGAGGTGCCGGAAAAGGCTGATATCTTGATCACCGAGCTTCTGGGCTCATTTGGAGATAACGAGCTCAGTCCCGAATGCCTCGATGGTGCGATGCGGTTTTTAAAACGTGAGGTCTTTGGGCTATATTCTTCGGAAGCTCAAGTACAATCCTCTAGCTGACGGCATATCGATTCCGTCATCCTATACTGCCCATTTGGCTCCTTTGTCTTCCTCCAAGCTTTTTAATGAGGCGCGGATAGGCAAGGAGGAAAAAAATCTCGAAACCCCATACGTCGTGATGTTCCAGGCTGTCAACATTCTCAGCGGGGATGGAAGCAGCACGAACGGACGATGTGGCCCCCAAATCCAAGAGTGCTGGGAGTTTGAGCACCCACGACGCGATGCCGTCCTCGATGAACGAGGTAAACTCGTACTCTCTTTGCTTAATTCTTTTTGAGTAACTTTCCCGCCAGGGCTTCCTTTGACCAACAGCCACAATGCCCGTTCAGCCAAATTGAACTTCTTCATTCCTCATGCCGGCGTTCTGCAGTAAGCTTGTATGTGCGTTGTTTTACCAACATTGACGGTCATTAGTGGCTTAGCTGGATACTTCGAAGCGGTTCTATATGGCAACATAGGATTGAGCATCCACCCAAATCGCAAGGACAGAATCTCGAAAGACATGCTCAGCTGGTTCCCATTGTTCTTTCCGTTCAAAGTACCGTTTTTGCTCGGCTTGGCCTTTTCCGGTGTCTTACCTCGATGCTAGGAGCCGTTATACCTGCCAAGCAATTCAGAGCTGCAAGTATCCATCTGGCGCTTGACTAACCAGCGGCAAGTATGGTACGAATGGCACGCAGAGGCGTTCCTGAACTTCGTCGGTGAGCCATCGCTCGAGACGGAAGTGCCGCTTCCTTCCCCACGGTCTGCGGGCCTCAACGGCGGCTCGTTTTTCTCGTCGCCTCCGAGGAACACCCCCAGTCCGATGATTGACGCGAGTCTTGGGAGTGATCCGTTTGTGCTCGATCGGAGATTCTCCGTCGACTCGGTAACAGCCCCAGCGGCGCGGTTGATCAAAATAGGACACACAAGTTTGCACAATCCTGGTGGACGCAGCAGCTGGATCGGCCTCTGACGCTGGATAGTGGGTACTATTAAGGATGGAATGTGCAAGTACATCATATGGGATTCTGTCTACTTGCAACTTGAACCACTCCTGAACATTGCTGCTCATACCTCATCTCAAAGACTGTGGGATCGGTTGGACTTTGGCATCCGCTGAGGATCTCTGTCTTGACTCTGTTCGTCTGCTGAAGAAAATTGACCCCACGAGCGCGTACCGCCGCGTCGAAGGGCATACTCGGACTAGTTTACCAATAGCTCGTGTGCCCGTTTAGAGGAGAGTGTTCCCTAGCACAACATAAGCAGACCAATTCAGTTAGCGCGATCACATGTCGCGGATGGTCTCGGATTTGCTTCCGCAATCAGCCGCTGTTGGTTCGCCGTGAGCCTTTCGGCTTATCACACCGTTTTGATCACTCAAGCTTACCGCTTGTGCTGGAACCATGTCTTCCGCCGACGACGTGTCCGACGTCCTCACTACCCCAGACGACGTCCTCGCTACCCTTGACGACGCCGCTAACGACCTCACCGAGTCCCTTTCCCCGTTGAAGCCTGCAAACGGCCAATCGCTCCGAAAAAACGTCGACGACGCGTCAAACGACAGTGGCACACTGCCAGTCGTGTCCGCCAGCACTGAAGAACCTCCCATGGTCTCGGTAAGAGTCGTACGATATCCAAGTCGCGCTTGTTTGCTCAAATACCTCTAGCACGACGTTGAAGTCGGTTTGCACGACGCTACAGCCGCTGAGAAGCATACGTCCTCTGAGGTTTGTCTTGGTTTCATTTTTCCGTGTCCTTTTTTCATCATGTCCTGCAGCCCCAAGTGACTGAAGTACGTTTTTGTATTCTCGACGCTGTCCGAAACTTATACACGACAGAGCCCGTCACCTCCAGAGCAAGTGCGTGTTGAGCTGCTTATATTTTTCTGTCATGTTGATCGGCTTTATGTAGGCTCAGCTGCACGGACCCAACGCTGACAACGCTGACAAGTCAGATGAGTTATTCGCGACCCCCACGCCCGTCGCCGAGGACTCCATCCAGCCACCTCAGCCCCAGATTTTTCGTCCTTGGACCCCTTCCTACAGTGTCACCACTCAGGCACCCGGGACTCCCCACACAGAGGAAGTTGCAGAGCCAGTTGTCATTGTCTCCGAAATCGAAGACCCAGCTATTGAAGTGCGTTTTTACTTTAAACGGGCTTTTTTTTTTGTCGTATTTACCGACCCTGGGTGTCTAGACACGTCCAGAAGCCGATGTCGCACGACCCAAGTCTCCGTGGACTCCATCGTATTCTGTTGTCGTTCAGGGCAGTCCGAATATACCTCCCATTGAACTCGAGCGCGAGGTGCCAACGGAACACACAGTGAGTGAGGTCGCGCTCGTTGACGGAGCATGCAAACTGAATGGTGCCAACTAGGAAACAACTTCGCCCGATGTGGTTTTGGATACCCCCCGCGAGGCGCGTCTCCACCCGGTTCCCGTTCCACATGCCAGCTATTAACC